>JARFJB010000156.1:1822500-1840000 GCA_036346205.1 Vesta saturnalis | reverse complement strand
TTGTTGCCAAATTTGTGTTTCTCTGATGTCATTAGTTACTTTGGTTTTTTAAATACATCACCTTGTATATGCAGTCATTATTGGAATCTCCTCTTCAATACGAGTTTAAGAATATGTAATACTTATGATTTTATGTTGTCTAGAAGGTCTTAAGTACATAAAAAGTAACAATTTAAAGATTAGATTTTTAACATAATGATTACTTAATCAAGTGTTCAAAATGTAATCCATTTGTGAGTTGATAGTACCCTAATTCGCTGCCTTAGCTCTGCAAGACTTGCTGGTTTAGTTTTGTAAACTGAATTTTTCAAGTATTCCCAATAAAAATAACCTTTAGGATTGAAATCAGGTGAACGTAGAGGCCATTCAATACCACCTTGTCTACAGATCCATCGTCCGGGAAATATTTTATCTAAATAACGCCGAACATTTACACCAAAATGAGCCGGTGTTCCATCTTGCTGAAACCATATCTGGTTAAAATTGGCTCCAAACAAGTTTCTTAGTGTAGGTACAATTTCACTTCTAAGTAGAATTTCGGACTTATATGACGTTAAATTTCCTTCGACAAAGAACGGCCCGATTAACTGAGTCCCACTGTACCTGACGATACATTTAATTTTCGTGGTCTTTGAGTATGGTTTTCACGTATCCAGTGTGGATTTACGTCACTCCAGTACCTTAAATTATGTCGAATTACACTCTCACACAGTGTAATGGTTGCTTCGTATGTTGTTAACGAAAGCTCCGTCATTTTCAAATTTATCCATCATTAGCTCGTAAACTCTAATCTACGGTCGAAGTCATCTTCACTTCATTCTTGCAATAAATGAATTTTGTATGGTTGAAATTTATTCTTATGTCATGACCTATATCATGAAGTTGTGTAAGCCTGCGTGAGGATGTATGTGGATCTTCAACGAAACTCTGCGTTATATCTAAAGTTTTGTTATTATTTACAACTGTTTTTGGTCTACCTGGTCGGTATCTATCTTTTACTCCTCCAGAGTCCTCACGGCGCTTTACCGTTTTTTGTACCGACACCTTATGGACAAGAGAACAGTTTGGGGAAGTATCGTTGAAAAAATTGGCTACTTCACTATAAGAACTTTTTATGCCGCAGTACCCTCTCATCATTAGAATAGTAATTCGTTGTTCTTCATTACAAAACACATCAAGCTACTGTAAGTTTTATTTAATAATGTAAATGGTGAACGAATGTCAAAATCACAGCATTCTATATTTAAATATTAAAATTTCTTCAAATCTGAAAATTGTGCACTGTTTTATGTGTTTAAGACTTTCTAGACTACATAAAATCATAAGTTTGACATATTGTTGAGCTCATATTGAAGAGGAGATTCCAATAATGACTGCATATAAAGGGTGATGTATTTAAAAAACCGAAGAGACTAATAATATCAGAGAAACGCGAATTTGGCAACATTGCAAATTTAAAATCAGGAACCAAAATAGGCTTATTCAAAATTTTGTACAATTCGGTCTAGCAATTTACGAGATAATTGGGCATTTCCAGACTTTTGGTCCACTCTGTATATACGTATATATATATATATATATATATATATATATATACTCACAATAGTTAAATTTAGATTTGTAGTTCATATCGCTTCATGAACGCGTCCCTGGATAAATTATCTTTCTATTTATCGATTAAAGGTTTCAAAGTTTACGCCGCAGGCTGTCATTTGAATGATGAGCAGCTGAAGTTATTGACTAAAAAAGGGGTGTATCCGTACGAGTATGTAGGTACGTGGGCTAAATTTAACGAAAATTGTCTTCCTGATACAGGGAGATTTTACAGCAAGTTGGGGCAATCACGTATTAAAGATAATGATTATGCGCATGCCTAAAACGTTTAGAAAAATTTTCAGATTCAAAATTTTGGTCAATATAGTGATATCTGTTAGACATGTTGTGTGCTTCTACGTGCTGACGTATTTACAAATTTTAGAACTATGTACATTACCACGCATAAGCTAGATCCGGCATTCTCCTACACCACTCCAGGATGCACCTCTTATATCCTTTACACAGATATGGTTAATTTATCAGTTGTGCTTGAGAAAGCTCATCGCGCGATTAGCTTCAACCAATCACGTTGGCTTAAATCATATACAGCTGGATCCACTACCCATTCGACAAAAAATGTATACAAGCTGTTAAGTAACTCTACCGAAAATGTGAGAAACCACAGAGTTATTAAACTTGTCACCAGATGGAGTGGTAGTTATGGAGCCAATTATTACAAGTTTCCCAGACGAATTTTCACATTAAGGATTGAGTTATCTAAGGCAGAAATCTGCTTTAATAAGCCACTATATGTGGGAATTAAGATTTTAGGTATATCTAAAGCATTAATCTACGATTTCCACTATAATTTCATGCAACATCAATTCATCGATGAAATTATTATATATGAATACCGATATCTTCGTGTACGAGATGCAGTGTGAAAACGGATATGATCTTATACGTAATAATATTTTGCGATTCGATACTTTTGATTATCCCACAGATAACGTATATAACATTCAAAGGTGTAATAATAAGGTAATTTGTTTAATGCAGGCTTTAGCATATAAAATGTATTGCTTTAGGATTATGAAATAAGAAAGTTAAAAGGTGTTAGCTAAATAGTTTGTAGAATGTTCTTATAAGCCTTTCAGTAATGGACGCCTTTTTCACGCTATACGTTGAGCGATGAAGTATTGCATAACTCTTTATGAACTCATCAAAATGTTTATTACAGAATTCACGTCCTTAATCCGATTGCAAGTTATCCAAATGGAAGTCACTATCCGTCAAACTTCGTCGGCACTCTTTGACTTTAGAGGGCGTGTCCATAGAAATTTAGAATAGAAGTCTTTCACTATTAGAATATGCTTATGATTATGGCCCTCTTTAGCATACGGAATAAATTCGGCTAAATCCGCCTGCCAAAGATGAACCCGATGCTTAATGATGGTTCGTTTCCTTATGAAATTCTTCCGCGCAGGATTATGCAATTCTTCGACAACAGTCAGCTTTAAGGACAGTACTGCTAATGCAACTTATTCTCGATAGTATAAATCTATCTGCTGAGGATACTTATATCGCCATATACGTGATTAATTTTTTGCACAAGTTTCTGATCTCGCTCAACCAACAATTTTGAGTAAAACCGGGGCACCCTCCGGCATTTTTTTTGTGACGTCACCTTTGGTCGCCATTTTTTTATATGCCACGTGGGGATCATATTTTTTTCGCCTGAGAATAAAAAGATCTAATCTGTTATTAATTAGGCATCGTTTTTATCAAATGAGATTGCATAATTGTTATTAAAATTATTACATTTCTTCTAATCCCATCTACAGATTGTGACCTAATTCATTTATGCATTGGGGGTTGCATTCTAATAAGCGGCCCTAGTCTTGTAAGACTAGAAATCTGTTTGCGGGATAATTAATCTGCGTTTATTATTATTAAACAGTTATACAACTTCATTTATATTAATTGGAAAGTAGCAATCAGCCGTCGACATCGTGTTAATTAATGTGTTTACAAATATTTTAATATTTTAATGGTGCACTAGCGCTTTTTTGTATACAGGCAGATTATCTAAGCGGTCAATACCCAAACATTCGAAAAAATTATACCTGATTTATTTGTATCTCCCTCTCTCTCCCTCTCTCTCCCTCTCTCTTCCTCTCTCTCCCTCTCTCACCCTCTGTCTCCCTCTCTCTCCCTCAATTTCCCTTTCTCTCCCTCTATCTCCCTCCCTCTCCCTCTCTCTCCCCCTCTCACCCTCGCTCTCCCTCTCTCTCCCTCTCTCCCAACCTCTCTTCCCACCTCTCTCCCTCTCTCTCCCTTTCTCTCCCTCTCTCCCCTCTCTCCCTCTCTCCCCCTCTCTCTACCTCTCTCTCTCCCTCTCTCTCATCTCTCTCCCTCTCTCCTCTCTCCCTCTCTCTCACTCTCTCTCCCTCTCTCTCTCTCTCTCCCTCTCCCCTCTTCCTCTCTCTCTCCTCTTCTCCCTCTCTCTCTCTCTCCCTCTCTCCCTCTCTCCCTCTCCCCCCCTTTCTCCCTCTCTCCCTCTCTCCCTCTCTCCCCTCTCTCCCTCTCTCATCCTCCCCCTCCTCTCCCTCTCTCTCACCTTCTACTACCCCTCTCCCTTCCCTCTCCTTCACCCCTCTCTCCCTCTCTCCCCTCTCCTCTCCCACTCCCTCCCTCTCTCACCCTCTCTCCCCTCTCTCCTCTCCTCCCCTCTCCCTCCTCTCCTTCTCTCATTCCCTCTCTCCCTCTCTCCCTCTCTCTCCTCTCCTCCCTCTCCTCTCCTCTCCCTCTCTCCTCTCCCTCTCTCCCTCTCTCTCCCTCTCTCCTCTCCCTCTCTCCTCTCTCCCCTCTCCTCTCCCTCTCTCTCTCTCCCTCTCTCCCTCTCTCCCTCTCTCCCACTCTCCCTCTCTCCCTCTCTCCCTCTCTTCCTCTCTCCCTCTTCTCTCCTCTCTCTCTCCTCTCTCCTCTCTCCCCCTCTCTCCTCTCTCCCCTCTCTCCCTCTCTCCTCTCTCCTCTCTCTCCCTCTCTCTCCTCTCCCTCTCCCTCTCTCCCTCTCCTCCCTCTCTCTCTCCTCTCTCCCTCTCTCTCCCTCTCCCCTCTCTCCCTCTCCCCTCTCTCCTCTCTCTCCTCTCTCCCTCTCTCCCTCTCCCTCTCCCCTCTCCTCTCCCTCTCTCCCCTCTCTCCCTCTCTCCCTCTCCTCTCTCCCTCTCTCCTCTCCTCTCCCTCTCCCTCTCTCCTCTCTCCCTCTCTCCCTCTCCTCTCTCCCCTCTCCCCTCTCTCCCCTCTCCCCCTCTCCCTCTCCCTCTCCCTCTCCCTCTCCTCTCCCTCTCCCCTCTCCCTCTCCTCTCTCCTCTCCTCTCCCTCTCCTCCTCCCTCTCCCTCCCCTCTCCCCTCTCCCTCCTCCCTCTCCCCTCTCCCTCCCTCTCCCTCTCCCTCTCCTCTCCCTCTCCCTCTCTCCTCTCCCTCTCCCTCTCTCCCTCTCCTCCTCTCTCCTCTCCCTCTCCCTCTCCCTCTCCCCTCTCCTCTCCTCTCCCTCTCCCTCTCCCTCTCCTCCCCTCTCCCCTCTCCCTCTCCCTCTCCCTCTCCCCTCTCCCTCTCCCTCTCCCTCTCCCTCTCTCCCTCTCCCTCTCCTCTCCCTCTCCCTCTCCTCTCCCTCTCCCTCTCTCTCCCTCTCCCTCTCCCTCTCCCTCTCTCCTCTCCCTCTCCCCTCCTCTCCTCTCCCTCTCCCTCTCTCCCTCTCCCCTCTCCCCTCTCTCCCTCTCTCTCCTCTCCTCTCCCTCTCCTCTCTCTCCTCTCCCTCTCCCTCTCCTCTCCCTCTCCCCTCTCTCCTCTCCTCTCCTCTCCCTCTCCCTCTCTCCTCTCCCTCTCCTCTCCCTCTCCTCTCCTCTCCCTCTCCCTCTCCTCCTCTCCCTCTCCTCTCCCTCCCTCTCCTCTCCCTCTCCCTCTCCCTCTCCCTCTCCCTCTCCCTCTCCCCTCCCTCCCTCTCCCTCTCCCCTCTCCCTCTCCTCTCCCTCTCCCTCTCCCTCTCCCCTCTCCCTCTCCCTCTCCTCTCCTCTCCCTCTCCCTCTCCCTCTCCCCTCTCCCTCTCCCTCCCTCTCCCTCTCCTCTCCCTCTCCTCTCCCTCTCCCTCTCCCTCTCCCTCTCCCCCTCTCCCTCTCCCCTCTCTCCCTCTCCCCTCTCCCTCTCCTCTCCCTCTCCTCTCCCTCTCCCTCTCCCTCTCCCTCTCCCTCTCCTCCTCCCCTCTCCCCTCCTCCCTCTCCCTCTCCCTCCCTCTCCCTCTCCTCTCCCTCTCCCTCTCCCTCTCCCTCTCCCTCTCCCTCTCCCTCTCCTCTCCCTCTCCCTCTCCCTCTCCCTCTCCCTCCTCTCTCCCTCTCCCTCTCCCCTCCCTCTCCTCTCCCTCTCCCTCTCCCTCTCCCTCTCCCTCTCCCTCTCCCTCTCCCTCTCCCTCTCCTCTCCCTCTCCTCTCCCTCTCCCCTCTCCCCTCTCTCCCTCTCCCTCTCCCTCTCTCCCTCTCCCTCTCCCTCTCCCTCTCCCTCTCCCCTCTCCCTCTCCCTCTCCCTCTCCCTCTCCCTCTCTCCCTCTCCCTCTCTCCCTCTCCCTCTCCCCTCTCCCTCTCCCTCTCCTCCCTCTCCCTCTCCCTCTCCCTCTCCCTCTCCCTCTCCCTCTCCCTCTCCCTCTCCCTCTCCCTCTCCCTCTCCCTCTCCTCTCCCTCTCCCTCTCCCTCTCCCTCTCCCTCTCCCTCTCCCTCTCCCTCTCCCTCTCCCTCTCTCCCTCCCTCCTCCCTCTCCCTCTCCCCTCTCCCTCTCCCTCTCCTCTCCCTCTCCCTCTCCCTC
Source organism: Vesta saturnalis (assembly GCA_036346205.1). NCBI lineage: Eukaryota > Metazoa > Arthropoda > Insecta > Coleoptera > Lampyridae > Vesta > Vesta saturnalis. The sequence continues at coordinate 1,833,611 of JARFJB010000156.1, read as the reverse complement.
TCCCTCTCCTCCCTCTCCCCTCCCCTCCCTCCCTCCCCTCCCCCCTCTCCCTCTCCCTCTCCCTCTTACTCAATAAATACGATTGGGCCTTATATCGTCTCTTACATATGGTCCGTTAGAATATTGTCCTCGTCCGGACTGACTTGGCTGGACAATTTTATGTTACTGTCCCACAGCGGAGCTGTTAATGTGTTTATTGTCTTAATGTGTTTAATCGTATTATTCATTAGTGTTGGTAGCAACGTATATATTTTCAAATTTAAACCGTGCGGTGCCCCCAATAAGCTAATCATCACATTAGTGTTCCCGAAAATAATTGCTCTAATCGATGCCGGAAAGGGACGACCAGGCCATCCCACAACTTCCGATTTCAGGAAATCGTGATCCTCTACAGGTAGTTCTTGAGATTGCTTCGTAAACTTCATAATTCAGATGTTGATTGTATACTGACCAGTTCAAATGGTACTAAGGAGAAGAGTATTAAACACCTTAATAAACAAATTCCCTCGTCAACTGCATATTACGGGTTATCCATATTGCGAACCAGGAACCAAGATACAGAAACGTTTAGCTCACGGCGTTCCTGGTATAAATCCACTAAACGAAGCTTGCAAATAGCCTATCATAATTCTAACTACATTACAAGCCGTAATCAAGCAGAGAGGGTGCTCCGAGGTCAAGCATGGAATCGTGTGCGCTCCAAGGATTCAAGTTTTGGCGAGAAAACAGCCACCAATTGAATATGAAGGTTAAAACCACTTTGGGTATGGGTGTTAAGAAGAAGACGACAAAGAGGTGTTCGTTTAGAGAAGAAGGTTTACAATCTATTCGATAATCTGCCAAACGTCTGCTTAATGATGGCAATTTAAAGAAACTTATTGATGTCAGTCTATCGGCTGCTAAGAACGACGTTATGATTGCCGTTGAAAAGAAAGTGGTGGCTTCGTTCCATTCCTAATACCCCTATTCGATGGGCCTTCAGCTGCAGGTGTTCTAGCCCGTGGTGGGAAAGGAGGCTCAACATGGAGCCGGTAGCTCAAAGGAGCGGTAGAAGACCTTATTTAAAGCCTTATAAGGAGGGCTGTGCTTTATACTTGAAACCGTATCTAAAGAACTCATAAATTTGCCGTGGAGAGCATTAACCGATTACGATCTGGATAAGTATGCTTAAGATGTGCCATTTTTTAGAGGAGTGTTTATGGCCGCGATGCTTTACCTCATAAGCCGCATCTTAATGGATGTGCTATCGTGATCCCTGATAACAATTGAGGAAGAGATACTCATTCGGTTGCTTTCAAGAAGAGCGGTGATGAACCATTTGCTACGATAGCTTTGGAGATTTAGCACCACCACTTGAAATAATTAGATATTTAAGCAAATTTAAAATTAGATGCAAAATTATAATACATTTATATGTAGACATTTATGTCTAGATTTTCTATGTAATAAATAGCTTGCAATATTATTTGTTTATTTGTAGTCATGTCCCAAACGTTCACGTTGACGGATGAGGGAAGTGTGCCCAGTGCAACGTATTTTCCGCCAATCGAACTTGATCCTAATTACTAGTATGGATTAAGATTGGTGGGATTCTACGGTTGCAGTTCTATAAGAAATATTCATTGGGGCAACAACAAGTTTTATATTACTCAAACTAGCAGGCATGAATGGTTTACGGCTTCAAGTAGTGTACATGAAATTCTGGAGATAAACAGATTTCTACAGCTTAAGATTAACCCGCATAACACGATTGACTTTATTTTAAGAGCAAATAATAAAACGCTAAATTGCGAAGTTAAATTTATACAGAACGTGGAATTTAGACAGGAGGATTCCATAGGATGAATGCTCGGTTTCTCACCTAACATGTATGTAACAGGTCACACCCATGAATCTGATTTGGATGTTTAAATATTTAATTCTACAAATATACATGTGGAGTGTAATTTAACTGGAGAACCAGGTTATAAATCAATCAAGGAGCCGTCTACAGTTATTTATTTACCTGTACTTACACGACGTATGGATAACATTACCTTGAAATTGGTTGATCAGGAGGGTCAATTAGTAGACTTTGGTAACGAGAAACTAACTACGGTATGCGACAAAATCTACAGTACTGGATTTTGCGCATACCTATGCCTCTGCGTGTTGTTGCATCACCATTTTGTATTGCTAGTTGTGTAATCAACGTTGTGTTCCGTGGTTGGAAGTGACAATGGGTCTCGCGACGGAGGTAAAAGTGTTTATAGTGGAATCTTATTTTCGTTCGTACGGAAATGGTTATCAAGGCGGGCCGAGTTTAAAGTTAGTGGCGGAACAATATCGTGAACACTTTAATAAGCCAGCACCAAGCAACACAGTTATGCTGTCTATCGTCACAAAATTTTGTAGTGCGGGTAGTGTATTGTGCCATCGGAAGGGAAGGTCTGGTAGGCCAATAATTGTGTCCAAATGAAAAGGTAACGAAATATAACGTTATAGAAGTCATTGAAACCCAACCGCTGATTTGCGCGCACGCTGCTTTAGCATTGGAGCGTGTGGATATTTTAAGATTTGTTCTAGAGCTAAAGTTTCGAAGCATCTCCGACGTGAAGCTGGAGGCAGACAACGTAAGGTAAGTGAAATCCTTTGACTGTTGAAGGGTGATTTATCTACGTGTGTCCAGGTGCATTATTACCGATATCGTCTTAATAACAGTCTGGCGCCCTTTACTTGACTTTATTTTAATTACGACGCACCCTTACCTGCGACTTTCGACAATACGATCAACCACCTTCAGTATTTTTGAATTCAAAGACACGCCCACGCCCTATGTCCCACCGAGCTAATCCGGTGTACTCTAATTATCTGCTACCTGCCGTTTTAGTTTCATTTTCGACCGTACCATACTTAAGTACTGATTGCCTTTAGACGCTTCTGGTATATCAGTCCATAAATAATTAGCTTCATCTTCGGCATCCCATACATTTCCTATATCAGGTACACACTATGATTATTATTATCGTATCCGTTAAAAACTCACCTTGTTCAGCATCCATATCGTCCGAGCGAGTTAAATCAAAATATGATGTCATAATAATGAGGAGGATTTCTACAAACATCTGAATACCACGATGCCACAAAAATCAACACAATAACTAACATCATTGATGCCAACCTAAGACTGGTTAAAACATGCGTTGGTGATTAATCATTGAGTATTGGTGATAAGAGTAACCTGGAGAGCGTTGCAGGGAAATCAAAGCGGTACAGAATCTTACTAAAGCAGTTAAGAATACCAGCTAAAGCAGGATTAGTTGGAAGAAAGGGCACAGTCGAGAGAAGAGATTTGGTTACAGCCTTCAAATCTAGAGTGAGTACTAGCATTATAACTAATTTAGGACATAGGACATTAGGAACATTTTTTTACGGTAGTTCTAAATTGTTTTCAATTAAGATTAAGGATATAAGTTCTACCACAAAAAAATTTAACTGATTGCTATCGAGTTATCGAAAGTGAAAATTCTGTTGAAAAATGTAATAATTGCCTCCATACCTATAATTATTTAATTATTATTTTTAAACGTAATAGGAAACTCACCTGATCAACACCACAATAGCGATTTAGGTACAGCCATATGGTATATTGCTCTTAAATATGTCACGCACTGGATGCTGCTGTTTTGTAGATTTATTGTGTAGAAACTTCAGCACACTACTTTAGAGGTAATTTTACGCTTTGATAATAAATATAAATTGTTCTAGAAAAACTTGAACATCCGGATGTAGAAATATTATTCATTATTCCGCAATTATTTAATCGAGAACATTATTTTTCTTAGAATATCCTAAAAGCTACGTCACAATACCATATTTCTTAATTTAAGATATAAATAAAACGGAAGCTAACTTAGAGGCTATTTCATTATTGCAAATAGATATTTATCAACAAATTCGTTGCATTTTACGAGTTGTTTTGCTAATATTTAATAATATAATGTATTTGTTACAATTTTTGTTTGGTATCGAGTACTGAATTATAAAAATGATAGTTTACATATTGATATAAATTTTTAATAGCAATGATAAGAATATACATACAATTTTGATATCTGGACGTATTGCGGTTTTTGCAGATAACGCATCTATTTTCTTCTTTTGATGTACTCATTATATAGTAATAATATAATCTCAGATTTGGTTTTATTATGCACATAGACATTTATTGGCAAATCTACTTTACTGTGTCGAGTACTAAATTTTAAAAATAATAGTTTACATTTAGAATTAAATTTCAAATAAGAATAAGAATATATATTATTTAGAGTAATAATAATATATGTCACGCCGGATGTTGTTTATAGATAACGTGTTTCTATCCGGATGATTTCGTATAGTGTACTATTTTTTAATATAATTGTTCATATATGAATTAATTATATATTTGAAAGTGCAACTATTTATCATCAGAATGTGTAACTTCGACTATTTTCATAATTGAAATGTGACATATATATCAAGAATTCATTATTTTTACTATCAAATGCATTTTTACAATATTGATTTTCTATATCAATTTTATAATTTTCAACCGCATCATTACGTCAGCATAAACATTTCATACGTTGTGTGACGTCAGCAAGCATAAACATTTGTGTAGATAACACGATTTCTACATTACATATCTAACAAGTCTGAATAGCACAATGCTACTGTTTAGATCCACCATATCAACTATCTACAGTTCGAATCTCGCAGCGAGCAAACAATTTTTTCAGGCTTTATACTCCTACCGGAAGTAGGCGCATTAACGCCTTTACCAGCAGCAATCAGCTTCCGCAGAATTAGCTCTTCAGCAAAGACAAGGAAGAATGAAGGTGGCTTCTTCAGCAACGACCAAGAATCGGAAGTAACTCTTCAGCAGCGGCGAACTGGGGCTGGGCCCATTCTCGCATCCCATTGGTCCGACATCACTGCAACTTGCGCTGGGCAGATCCACATCTCGCCTCTTATTTGTCCTCTAGCAGCAAACTTCGGAGGGGCGGTGCTTAACTGTTCAGTCACGTCGCTGATTGATATGCGTCACTTCCTCCGCCAGAACGCTTTTAGCCTTACTACTAATTTTCACAACGAGCACATTTATGTCGATGAAAATCCGCATGCAATCAAAGTTAGACTTTTTCAACATGAATTTAAAATGAATGTGTGGGAAGGGTTAATATGAAGTATTATTGCTGGTCCTTTTACTGCAAAGATTAACCAATACAATTTAGTTGAAACATCTTCAAAATATGCTGCCAGGTTTACTGGAGGATTTACCTCTACAAGTTCGGAGAGATATGTGGTTCATGCAAGATGGAGCTCCACCACATTTTTCATTACAACACTTCATACAGCATATGTTCCGACCATTTTCGTGAAGAAGACTATGTGAATGTTAGAAATTAATCTCAAGGTTAATGTATTTTTGATTTTCAAATAATGAAGTTTGTTAAAATAGTTGTTAAAATATATGTAAATATAAGAAGTTGATCTTATATGGAATAGGTGAACATTGTTTTGGTAATAACTTGTTTTCTGACATTACTTTGATAGGTTGAGAAAAGGCACAGTACCTTCTCTAAATTTACCACAGAAGAAGAATGTACCACCTCGCATAACTGGTAAGAAAAGAAAGAAGGCAAAAGTCTTGAAATCTAGATCTGCAGATTCCGACACATGTAATGGTTCTCTTTGTTTTGTAATAGTTCTTTTACTTTGGGGATTTACAATTTCCAAAATCATTGAGTAAAGATTTTATATTGTTTTTATGAAAATGTGAAACGATTAAACGTCAACGAAGTAATTTTAATTTATAAGGATGACGTTCATTAACTAAACTTTACTTTTATTATTATCCCGTTTCTGTTCATGTAAATCAATTATCCCGTTCCTGTTCGCGCAAATGAACTAATAATTACTCAATAAATTCCCCTTTACTTTTATCGAGACGCTCCAGCTAGCTTAACAATGGGTTAAATAGTTATCGTTATCATTCATCAAAATTATCCTCAATTTGATATTATTAATTACCTATACGTTGCAATTAATTGACCTTGCTTTCTTCAGTATTTACACACGCTGTGTTTATATAAGCTTTTAAGATTTGTAACAGTCAGTAATAAAAGTAAATCTAAAGTGATAATATGTAATTACGTCAAATCCTATATGCCGACTGTTTTGTTTACTGCATTATATAAAAATTATTCTAATTCTAGGTTAGTATTTTTCTTAATATTAACATGCAAAAACAATCTTTCACAAATGATCAACCAAATATATTTTCGTTCAGCATCTAAACAGAAATTTAAAAATAAATACAACACGCCAATTTTCGTTTATTTATACTATCAAAAGGTCTTACTTGTTATTACTTTGTTCGAACTGGTGACGTAATTCTACGTTTCTTTGGCCGGTGAAGAGGCCTGGTTTAAGTGGTTGACGTTCTCTGTTGCCAGACGGGAACAATGATTTATAATGTGAATGGTTTTTTTGTTTATTTTCCACGGGTTACTAGATAATACAAACTAAAAATTGAAGAATATAGCAAATTAATCAGAAATTGTGAAATTAAAAGAAATATACCGAAGATAGATACTGACAAATTTTATATCGCTAGAAAGGTAAAAAAAGCCCTCATTTGATGCAAAAATGAAAAAGTGGCCGTTCCATTTGAAAAAATAAATTGATTGAAATTTTTTAAATTGATGAAGTAATTTCTCTAAACAAGAAGAATTCCACAACGACATTTAATTTTCTTTTTGTAAAAATGATGAATTGCGGCTAAACGATTTGTTTTAGGTATCATGTGTGATACATAAAGTCGCACTAGAATCGACCAATGAATCCAAATATGCAATAATATATAGAGGCTTCCATATAAAAAAATTCAACTGTGATATAAATCGCCCTGTATAAACTATTCGATTCAGGTGAAAATATTTTAGACTTGGCTACAAGTTAAGGATACCCCACCACATCCCATCAACAAACTTAAGAGATATTCCTTAATAAACCCACAATCTTAACCGTGTACTATTGGCCACCTATATATATATATATATATATATATATATATATATATATATATATATATATATATATATATATATATATATATATATATATATATATATATATATATATATATATATATATATAATACATACATATATACCGGGTGTCCGTTTTCAAACCTGGCCATAGGGATTTCACATTGATTTTAACATTTTTGCGAATTCCTGCTCGCCAATTCGGCCTACAGAAAATATTTTCGTATCAATGGAATGAGAAAATTATTACACATAAAATGACACAAAAAACTAAATTATTTTCATCAATTTTTATATATAAAATCAAAACTTACAACATGTATTTAAATAACCCACCATTCTGCCATAAACAATATCCAAGCCTGTTGTAAAACGAATTTTGTACATTAAGCAACTGCATTTAGTTTATTAACGCACACTTTGCAACGATTGTCTCCCTCAAAGAATTAATATTTGGGTGACTTTTTTTATAAATCTTACTTCTAAGGTGGCTCCACAGAAAAAAAGTCGCAAGGTACTAAATCAGGAGATCTGACGGACCAGTTTATGGTACAACCTCTGCCAATTCAATGATTTGGAAATGCATCGTTTAAGTGATTTCTGACATCTATACCGCAATGCGCAGGTCAGCCGTCGTGTTGAAACCATTTCCCCTGATTTTCTCTTACAACTTTCTCCAAAGTAGGACCTTATTCACTACAAGTTCTAAATAAGTGTCGCATTTCTATTTCCATTAATGTCAAATGGGCCGACAATTCTATTATTAAAAATTCCAGCTCGAATATTAATTTTTTGAGGGAATTGGGTTCTTGTAGATAAATTGATCCTTGGGTTTTCTTGAGTCCAGTATCGAGTGTTTTGCACGTCAGGTTCATTGTTTAACGTAAAAGTGCATTCATCCCTAAACAAATTGACGATATAAAGCGACGGTCCTGATTCGCATAGTTCCGTATTGTGGATTTAGACGGTATTGAGCTGTTATTAAATTTAATAGAAAACAAATCTCTCACTTTCCGCAAACTAACGCCACTATAATATGTTTTAACCATAAAAACTCTCTCTTCATTTGAGTAATTTTTCATTTTGTAAATAAAAATAAATTAGTAACCTAGCTCAGAATGTCAAGAAATAACAAATTAATGCGACTGCAGTTGTTAATTGTTTTAAAAATCATGGCAACTCACATTTGAAAACAAATTAGAATCTTTCAATAAAAATCTATAAAAACAATTTAATGCTTGATATCATTCGATGCATAATAATTTTCTCATTCCATTGATATCAAAATAATTTCTATAGGCCGAATTGGCGAGCAGCAATTCACAAAAATGTTAAAATCAATGATAAATCACTATGGCCAGGTTTGAAAACGGGAAACCGGTATATACATACATTTCCTAATCAAATTAAATTATTAAATATTTGTTACATTAGCCAATCTTTATGATTTATTCGCTTTTCATTGAACCAACCATTACAAGCACCGCTACAATAAAGACGGGTAATATTATCCATATGTAGGTACATAAACTACTTGGGCTTTCTTGAAAATAAAAAATTAAATGATGACATTGGTGGCGCCGATTGATAACTTTTAACTACGTTTAAAAAATTTAAGGTTTGCAAGATGTAATATAAAACGTTAGACGCGTAGCTGTCTATGATCCTCTATGTTTACATAGCGGAATGTGGATTTTTAACTGCTAAAACTGTATTATTAACTTTCTTTACAAAAGTTTCACTTTTAAAACTTCATACAAATTTTGACTACGAGCGCATAGTATATCAAATTAACACTATTTATTAAGTCTACAATATAACTATTTTTGGTATGAAGTTAAATAGGCAAATAAACCAATAAACAATAAAACATTGCATTTTATTAAAATTTCATTCTAGTAGATGTAGCGATTTGTTTCAGTATGTTAGTGGTATGTATTTAATACAATAATTACTTTTGTCTCTTACTTTTTTTTTTATTTAGAAAACGAAAAAGGAAAACGTGGCTATCAAAGAATAAAGTAATAAAGAGCTGAAGTTGACTTTAGCACATGAGATATTCTAGAAATGAACAAAAAAACAGCAGGATGGTTAAAATAATGTTGACATAAAAAGGGTTCACTCGCATTGGAAAGGAAACGCACAAAAATCGGTAAACACCTTTCCACGATATTACACATAATACGTTTTATAACTGTGTGGGAATCGAAGTGCTTTTTCAAGTTATAACAAATGATAAATTGGGAACGACTCATTATTTTATGTTTACATATCCATAGGTGTCAAGTTTTTTGACTTAAGTGAGTTCAAAACTTTCTTTCCCGTGTTGTGTTATTAATCTTAATTATTTTAAAGCTTTAGTAGTACCTAGAGGTTTAAGTAGGCAATATTTTTCTTGGTCAAAGTTGTTAGGTAACTACCATTTATAATCTTGAATCCACCTTTTGACGCTTTAGACATGCTAAACCTCGTTCACGACCAATTTTTCTTCGTCTCTTTAAGGTTTTTAAATTGTGATCGACATTTATGTTTAAAACAATCCAACTTATATAGCCCCTTCATCAATATCAACTGTTCAAATAATTTGGTAAATTGTGAAGAGAATGGGTTACAGAGTAATACTTATAGGTGAATACCTACGCATACTTTTAGTAAACGACGATATCCTAAAACACAAAATGGGAAATCCCTCTGAGTGCGGCAACCTGACGTTCAATAGTATAACCGGCTGCTCATTCTGATTCGTGTTTTGCTTGTGTTTCTTAAGGTTCCAGAAAGGTGTGTACGAGTTTGATAGACGGCCAGTTATTACAGATTGAGCTTAGTTTCCGTATTTAGTTAATTTCATTCAGTAATATATAATTAGCTAATTACCAATTCTTTTAGATGTGTACAGAATGTCCAATTCCATCAATTCTCCTTCTTATGTGCGAAGCACTGATAAGTATTGTTTTCATGAATTAATCGAGTTCCAGATTTCAACGTATTCACACCATCGTGCATGCGTGCGTGTGTGCGTGCGCGCGCGTGTGTGTGGTGCGTGCGTGCGTGGGTGCGTGTGTGCGTGTATGCGTGTGTGCGTGTGTGAGTGAGTGCGTGTGTGCGTGACTGCGTGTGTGCGTGTGTACGTGTGTGCGTGTGTGCGTGTGTGCGTGTGTGCGTGTGTGCGTGTGTGCGTGTGTGCGTATGTGCGAGTGTGCGTGTGTGCGTGTGTGCGTGTTTGCGTGCGTGCGTGTGTGCGTGTGTGCGTGTGTGCGAGTGTGCGTGTGTGCGTGTGTGCGTGTGTGCGTGTGTACATGTGCGCGTGTGTACGTGTGTGCGTGTGTGCGTGTGTGCGTGTGTGCGAGTGAGCGTGTGTGCGTGTGTGCGTGTGTGCGCGTGTGCGTGTGTGCGTGTGTGCGTGTGTGCGTGTGTGCGTGTGTGCGTGTGTGGTGTGCGTGAGTGCGTGTGCGTGTGCGTGTGTGCGTGTGTGCGTGTGTGCGTGTGTGCATGTGTACGTGCGCGCGTGTACGCTCGCGTACGTGGTGCGTGCGTGCTGCCTTTGTGGTGTGTCCGTGGTGCGTGCGTGGTGCGTGCGTGGTGCGTATGTGGTACCTGCCAGGTGCGTGCGTGGAGCGTGCGTGCGTGGCGCGTGCGTGGCGTGTGCGTTGTGCGTGCGTGGTGCGTGCGTAGTGCGTGCGTGGTGCGTGCGTGCAAGGTGTGTGGTGGGTGCATGGTAGGTGTTTGGTGGATGTGTGGTGGGTGTGTGGTGGCTCTATGGTGGGTGTGTGGTGGGTGTGAGGTGTGTGTGTGTGGTGTGTGTGTGGTGGGTGTGTGTGGTGCGTGTGTGTGGTGTGTGTGTGTGTGTGTGTGTGTGTGGTGTGTGTCTGTAGTGTGTATGCGTGTGTGGTTTGTGTGTGTGGAGTGTGTGTGGTTTGTGTGTGTGGTGTGTTTGGTGTGTGTGTGGTGTGTGAGTGTGGTGTGTTTGGTGTGTGTGTGTGGTGTGTGTGTGTGTGTGTGTGTGTGTGTGGTGTGTGGTGTGTGTGTGTGTGTGTGTGT
>JARFJB010000156.1:1815000-1820000 GCA_036346205.1 Vesta saturnalis | reverse complement strand
CTGTGTCTGTGTCTGTGTCTGAGTATGTGTCTGTGTCAGTGTCTGTGCCTGTGTCTGTGTCTGTGTCTGTGTCTGTGTCTGTGTCTGTGTCTGTATCGGTGTCTGTGTCTGTGTCTGCGTCTGTGTGTGTGTGTGTCTGTGTGTCTGTGAGTCTGTGTCTGCGTGTGCGTGTGCGTGAGCGTGTGTGTTTGTATGCGTGTGCGTCTGCGTGTGTATGTGTACTTATGTGAGTGCGTGTGCGTGTGCGCGTGCGTGTGTTTGTGCGTGTGCGTGTGGATGTGCATGTGCGTGTACGTGTGGGCGTGGGTGTGCGTGTGCGAGTGCGTGTGCGTGTGCGTGTGCCTGTGCATGTGCGTGTGCGTGTGCGCGTGCGTGTGCGTGTGCGTGGGCGTGTGTGCGTGTGCGTGTGCAAATGGGTGTTGCGTCTGCGTGTGCTTGTGCGTGTTCGTGTGCGTGTGCGTGTGCGAGTGCGTGTGCGAGTGCGTGTATTGTGTGCCCGTTCGTGTGCGTGTGCGTGTGTGCGTGGGTGCGTGTGTGCGCGTGTGTGTGTGCTGCGTGCGTGCGTGCGTGTGTGCGTGTTGTAACGTACAAAAATTCCTCTGCGTAAATTCTGTTAATTACTAAAAAAAAATTATCTACTTTAACTTCTTCTCTATATGTACTAAACGCACTATTCGTACGATTCGTGTGTAACACATTACAGTAATTTTACATGTCTTCTATTGTGTAATTTAACAAAAATCAGATTCATGTTATTAATTCTATCAAAAGTAAATAGGTATGACATCTGTCGGCGTGTAGCCAAACTCTGTACTACATAATGGTTGTAAACACCAATACTTTAAGTTAGTTTACGAAATTCTCGTAAGAGGGCGAGGTTTAAGGTATCAAATAACCAATAGGAAATTGTTTTATTGAACATGAATATAATAGATCAAAATTCAGTTTTGATAACAAAAATTTTCACTTTCTTCTCCGCCATTTTGTGACGCTACGAAAATTTTGTGATTTCTTTTACACTTTCTCTACTAAACGAAATTATTTCGGATTATGGTAAAAGATTTCAAAACAATAGGAATTCCTACCAAATTTGCCAATCCTATTGATCGCAAGCTTTGCGGATTTCAAACAAAATTTGGTCGTGTCCAATAAGGGGTAAGAAGTACAGTTCTCGCATTTGGCACTAATTTAAAATCTTTCTTCTTAGGGAACGGAACACATACAATCTACAAATATAAAGCTTTAGATTCGAACCTATCAGGCTCGTCTTAACATTATTGCACGTATTACAACATAGTGGTAAGTTCATAAACCTTTCTATCTTCGTGCTTACCTACCTTTACTTTTTTTAGCGGTTTTGTGTTGGTTCTGCGCTGGTTGTATGTTGGTTTTACGGTGGATTAGTTTTGTATTAGCTTCAATTAGAAGGAAAAATTACTCTTCTTACGAACCTACTTTTCCTCAGCTGTAACCTTCCGGTAACTTAAATGTGAAGTTGGATTGGCTACGCTAACATAAGCCATTGGACATATCATATCGGGAGCGCTGCACCTGCTTTAGTGGCTGTCCCATCGCTAGAGTAAGAACTCTCGACATCAGATAAGGTCAGGGTGTTTATCCGTATTATTATATGTACTACTTCCATTACTGTCTGCGAATGAAGGTATAGATTTCAATTAGGATTAATAACCCTATAACTGCTCACCTTAATTGTATCTGTAAATATGATCAGTAACCTCTAGCTAACATTGATTGATTTAGTATCGTACTACCTTCCTAAGCCTGTACTTTACTATTAGTTTCATTATCTGGGTAATATTAGAATTTACAGCTTTACTTAGTGATTAAAACTACCGTTATGTTTAATGTAAATGTCAGCTGCGCGGCAGACGAGTTTCATTATATAAGTATGCGCGTCACAATTTAAGCAACTGGATGTGTCTAAATAGTATCATTGAATCTAAATTACCTGTGCCGAATTTATTACTTTCATTGTTGAATGTTTCTTTACTCATAAAAGATTTCTTTGCTTTATCAAAATTAGGTTACGAGAACGATTTGGTCACTCAATTATTTATTTCTGGTTCTTTTCTTCCTAAATATGTGGTTATTGACTTAGTTTTTCTCAGAAATAAATAAGTTTGGGTTAATTGAATCGTCCCCATATTCTTTCAGCAACCGCTTTAATTGGGCGGTTAAGTATTTAAATATTAATGTGTTTTATGTAAATGTCAATAAGTATTACTTATCTATACAATAATTTTAGGGAATGCTTCTGCTATTCGTGTACGCTGCGGCAAGTATTAGTCATTATTCTGTGTTTCATTCTCTTGTTATCTAAAACGCTTGTTGTAGCGAGAATCTATGTTTTCTTTCGGTGTACACAATGAAAGGTCTTTCATTAAGCAAAGGAAACGTTTTCAGTTAATTATTTAAACTTTTCTCTAGAACTAATTGATTGTGGGTTGCGTATAGTTACCCAGAAACTTGCTAAAGTACTGTAAACATTTTTGTTTTATTTATTGGGTATTTGAGTCAAATTTGGGGTTATTCTGACTCGCAATAATACTACTTGGGTTCTTGCTTTAAGTATATTGTAATACAAATAATTTTTTTCTTAATTATTAACAGAAATTGACACATCTGTGAGATAATCGAAATTTGTACAATGTTAATATAATTTTGTTTGTTCTGTGAGAATAAGTTCTACAGGTTTGGAAAAAGAAATTAACGATTGCAATTAAATTTACTTTTATTACGTTACTTTGATAGTTTTGTTTGGTGAGTTTTCTTCCTCCTTTTTCTCTTCCTTAGTTCCTTACCCATCCACTGTACCACCGTGTATCCAGGAGTCGGGATAACGGTGTGGCCTAGCGTAGAGGGGCGATTCCTGGCGCCCAAAATTACTGCAAACTTATTCCCCTACGCACGATCCGTTCTGAGCAAGCGGTAGTTAAAGACCTACGGCTGGGTAGTGAACTCTTTCTCTGTCTCCTTTGATAATAGACACACCCACGCATCCAGTGCCTCCGACGAACTGAGCTCCGGCATTCTGTAATCTGTTGCCTCTGCCTTATTGGTACGTAATAGTTTATGCGCGTGTGTGTGTGTGTGTGTGCAAGAGCGTTTGCGTGTGCGTGTGCGGGTGGGTGTATTGTGTGCCTGTGCCCGTGCGCGTGTGCGTGTGTGCGTGTGTGCGTGTGTGCGTTTGTGCGTGTGTGCGTTTGTGCGTGCGTGCGTTCGTGCGTGTATGCGTGTATGCGTGAGTGCGTGTGTTCGTGTGTGCTTGTCTTGGTGCGTGCTGTGTGCGTGTGTGCGTGTGTATGTGCGTGTGTGCTTGTGTTCGTGTGTGCGTGTCTGCTTGTGTGCGTGCGTTGTGCGTGCGTGGTGCGTGCGTGGTGCGTGCGTGGTGCGTGCGTGGTGCGTGCGTGGTGCGTGCGTGCTGCGTGCGTGGTGCGTGCGTGGTGCGTGCGTGGTGCGTGCGTGGTGCGTGCGAGGTGCGTGCGTGGTGCGTGCGTGGTGAGTGCGTGGAAGGTGTGTAGTGGGTGTGTGGAGGGTGTGTAGTGGCTGTACGGTTGGTGTGCGGTGGGTGTATGGTGTGTGCGTGGTGGGTGTGAGTGTGCGTATGTGAGTGTGTTTGTGTGCGCGTGTGTGCGTGTGTACGTGTGTGCGTGTGTGCGTGTGTGCGTGTGTGCGTGTGTGCGTGTGTGGTGTGCGGGTGTGCGTGTGTGCGTGTATGCGTGTGTGCGTGAGTGCGTGTGTGCGTGTGCGTGTGCGTGTGTGCGTTGTGTGCGTGTGTGCATGTGTGCGTGTGTGCGTGTGTGCGTGTGTGCGTGTGTGCGTGTGTGAGTGTGTGCATGTGTGCGTGTGTGCGTGTGTGCGTGTGTGCCTGTGTGCGTGTGTGCGTGTGTGCGTGAGTCCGGGTGTGCGTGTGTGAGTGAGTGAGTGTGTGTGTGTGCGTGTGTGCGTGTGCGCATGTGCGCGTGTACGCGCGTGCGCGCGTGCTTGCGCGTACGTGCGTGTGCGTGCGTGGGCGTGCGAACGCCTGCGCGTGCGTGTGCGTCCGCGTGCGGGCGTGTACTTGCGTGCGCGTGTCTGCGTGCGTGCGTATGTGGGTGTGTGCGTGTGTTTACGTGTGTGTGCGTATGTGTCAGTGTCCGTGTCCGTGTCCGTGTCCTTGTCTGTGTCCGTGTACGTGTCCGTGTCCGTGCCCGTGTCCGTGTCCGGGTCTGTGTCCGTGTCCGTGTACGTGTCAGTGTCCGTGTGCGTGTCCGTGTCCGTTTTCGTGTGTGGGTCCGTGTCCGTGTCCGTGTCCGTGTCCGTCTCCGTGTCCCTGTTCGTGTCTGTGTCTGTATCTCTGCTGTATCTGTGTCCGTGTCTGTGTCTGTGTCTGAGTCTGTGTCTGTGTCTGTGTCTGTGTCTGTGTCTGTGTCCGTGTCTGTGTCTGTGTATGTGTCTGTGTCTGTGTCTGTGTCTGTGTCTGTGTCTGTGTCTGTGTCTGTGTCTGTGTCTGTGTCTGTTTCTGTGTCTGTGCCCGTGTCTGTGTCTGTGTCTGTTTCCTTGTCTGTGTCTGTGTTTGTGCCTGTGTCTGTGTCTGTGTCTGTGTCTGTGTCTGTGTCTGTGTCTGTGTCTGTGTCTGTGTCTGTGCCTGTGTCTGTGCCTGTGTGTGTGTTCCTGAGTCTGTGTCATTGTCTGTGTCTGTGTCTGTGTCTGTGTCTGTGTCTGTGTTTGTGTCTGTGTCTGTGTCTGTGTCTGTGTCTGTGTGTGGGTCTGTGCCTGTGTTTGGGTCTGTGTCTGTGTCCTTGTCTGTGTGCGTGTCTGTGTCTGTGTGTGTCTCTGTCTGTGTCTGTGTCTGTGTCTGTGTCTGTGTCTGTGTCTGTTTCTGTGTCTGTCTGTGTCTGTTTCTGTGTCTGTGTCTGTGTCTGTGTCTGTGTCTGTGTCTGTGTCTGTGTCTTCGTCTCTGTTGTGTCTGTTTGTGTCTGTGTCTGTGTCTGTGCTGC
>JARFJB010000156.1:1405000-1810000 GCA_036346205.1 Vesta saturnalis | reverse complement strand
GTCTGTGTCTGTGTCTGTGTCTGTGTCTGTGTCGGTGTCTGTGTCTGTGTCTGTGTCTGTGTCTGTGTCTGTGTCTGTGTCTGTGTCTGGTCGTGTCTGTATCGGTATCTGTGTTGTGTCTGCGTCGTGTGTGTTGTGTGTGTCAGTGTGTCTGTGAGTCTGTGTGTCTGCGTGTGTGTTTGTATGCGTGTGCGTCTGCGTGTATGTGTACTTAGTGAGTGCGTGTGCGTGTGCGTGCGTGTGTTTGTGCGTGTGCGTGTGGATGTGCATGTGCGTGTGCGTGTGGGTGTGGGTGTGCGTGTGCGTGTGCGGTGCGTTGCGTGTGCGTGTGCGTGTGCCTGTGCATGTGCTGTGCGTGTGCGCGTGCGTGTGCGTGTGTGAGCGTGTGTGCGTGTGCGTGCAAATGCGTGTTCGTCTGCGTGTGCTTCTGCGTGTGCGTGTGCGTGTGGAGTGCGTGTATTGTGTCCCGTTCGTGTGCGTGTGCGTGCGTGCGTGTGTGCGTGTATGCGCGTGCGTGTGTGTGTGCGTGTGCAAGTGCGTTAGCGTGTGCGTGTGTGGGTGCGTGTATTGTGTGCCTGTGCGTGTGTGCTTGTGTTCGTGTGTGCGTGTCTGCTTGTGTGCGTGTGTGCGTGTGTGCGTGTGTGTGCGTGTGTACGTGTGTGCATGTGAGCGTGTGTGTGTGCGTGGTGCGTGCGTGGTGCGTGCGTGGTACGTGCGTAGTGCGTGCGTGCTGCGTGCGTGGCGCCGCGTGGCGCGTCCGTGGCGCGTCCGTGGCGCGAGCGTGGTGCGGGCGTGTTGTGTGCGTGGTGCGTGCGTGGTGCTTGCGCGGCTTGTGCGTTGTGCGTGCGTGGTGCGTGCGAGATGCGTACGTGGTGTGTGCGAGGAAGGTGTGTGGTGGGTGTGTGGTGGGTGTGTGGTGGGTGTGTGGTGGGTGTATGGTGGGTGTGAGGTGAGTGTATGGTGTGTGTGGTGGGTGTGTTTGGCGGGTGTGTAAGGTGTGTGTGTGTGTGTGTGGGTGTGTGTGTGGTGTGTGTGTGTGTGTGTGTGTGTGTGTCTGTGTCTGTGCCTGTGTTTGTGTCTGTGTCTGTGTCTGTGTCTCTGTCTGTGCCTGTGTCTGTGTCTGTCTGTGTCTGTGTCTGTGTCTGTGTCTGTGTCTGTGTCTGTGTCTGTGTACTGTGTCTGTGTCTGTGTCTGTGTCTGTGTCTGTGTCTGTGTCTGTGTCTGTGACTGTGTCTGTCTGTGTCTGTGTCCGTGCCTGTGTCTGTGTCTGTGTGCGTGTGCGTGTGCGTGTGTGTGTGCGTGTGCGTGTGCGTATGCGTGTGCGTGTGCGTGTTTGTGTGCGTGTGCGTGTGTTTGTGCGTGTGCGTATGCGTGTGCGTGTGCGTGTGCGTGCGGGTGTGCGTGTGCGTATGCGTGTGCGTGTGCGTGAGCGTGTGGGTGTGCGTGTGCGTGTGCGTGTGCGTGTGCGTATGCGTGTGTGTGTCCGTGTCCGTGTGCGTATGCGTGTGCGTGTGTGAGTGTGCGTGTGCGAGTGCGTGTGTGTGCGTGTGCGAGCGCGTGTGTTGTGCGCCTGTGCGTGTGCGTATGCGTGTGCGTGTGCGTGTGCATGTTCGTGTGCGTGTGCGTGTGATTGTGCGTGTGCGTGTGCGTGCGTGTGCGTGCGTGGTGCGTGTGCGTGTGCGTGTGTCGTGTGTCGTGTCGTGTGTCGTTGCGTGTGCGTGGTGCGTGTGCGTGTGCGTGTTGTGGTGTGCGTATGCGTGTGCGTGTGCGTGTGGGTCTGCTGTGCGTGTCCGTGTCCGTGTGCGTATGCGTGGCGTGTGTTGTGCGAGTGCGTGTGTGTCGTGTGCGAGCGGTGTGTGCGCTGTGCGTGTGCGTATGCGTGTGCGTGTGCGTTTGCATGGTCGTGTGCGTGTGCGTGTGATTGTACGTGTGCGTGTGCGCGCGCGTGTGCGTGTGCGTGTGCGTGTGCGTGTGTCCGTGTGTCTGAGTCGTGTTTGTTTGTGTGCGTGCGTGCGTTGCGTGTGTGTGGGTGTGTGTGTGTATTGTGGTGTTGCGTGTGTGTGGTGTGCGTGTGTGTATGTATGCGTGTGCGTGTGCTTGTGCGAGTGCGTGTGTGTACTTGTGCGTATGCGTATGCGTGTGCGTGTGCGTGTGCGTGTGCGTGTCCGTGTCGGTTGTGTGCGTGTGCGAGTGCACAGCGTTGTGGTGCGTATGTGGTGCGTGTGTTGTGTGCTGTGGTGTGCGTGTGCGTGTGCGGTGTCGTGTGTGCTTGTGTGTCGTGTGCGTGTGCGTAGTGCGTGTGCGTATGCGTGTGCGTGTGCCGTGTGCGTGTGCGTGGGTGCACGCGTGTGTGTGTGTGTATGTGTGCGAGTGCGTGCGAGTGCTGTTTGTGCGTGTGCGTGTGCGTGTGCGTGTGCGTGTGCGTGCGTGTGCGTGTGCGTGTGCGTGTTGTCGTGTGCGTGTGCGGCGTGCGTGTGCGTGTGTGCGTGTCGCGTGTGCGTGTGCGTGTGCGTGTGCGTGTGCGTGTGGTGTCGTGTGCGTGCGTGCTGTGTGTCGTGTGCGTGTGTCGTGTGCGTGTGCGTGTGCGTGTGCGTGTGCGTGTGGTGCGTGTGCGTGCGTGTGCGTATGCGTGTGCGTGTGTGTGTCCGTGTGCGAGTGTGGACGTGTGCGAGTGCACGAGCGTGTGCGTGTGCGAGTGCGTGTATTGTGTGCGAGTGCGTGTGCGAGTGCTAGTATTGTGTGCGTGTGCGTGTGCGTGTGCGTGTGCGTGTGCGTGTGCGTGTGCGTGTGCGTGCGCGTGTGCGTGTGCGTGTGTGCGTGTGCGAGTGCGCGAGCGTTTGCGTGTACGGGTGCGAGTATTGTGTGCGTGTGCGTGTGCGTGTGCGTGTGCGTGTGCGTGTGCGTGCGCGTGTGCGTGTGTGTGTGCGTGTGCGTGTGCGTGTGCGTGTGCGTGTGCGTGTGCGTGTGCGTGTGCGTGTGCGTGTGCGTGTGCGTGTGTGCGTGCGTGTGCGTGTGCGTGTGCGTGTCCGCGTGTCCGTGTGGCTGGTTCGTGTTTGTGTGTGTGTGCGTGCGTGCGCGTATGAGGGTGTGTGTGTATGTGAAGACGATAGTGGTCAAACCATTCGGCATACGTCTGTTATAGCAAAATCGTGAAGTACCCGTTAACCTACGCAGTTTTTTCAAATAAGCTATTAAAATTCGCGCTATCGATTTGAAACTTCTGCACGCTTAGATATGAAATTTCACGTTGAGTAGGCAACCACAAATAATATTTAGATAAAAAAGTCTGGTCTTATATAAATTGAGGCGTATAATTGTAATTCTCGGTTTGTATGCTGCACCATCAGTTAAAATCGTGAGAAACGCATATATACTTAGTTTCAGCTTGATTATTGTACTGAAAATGAATAAAAATGTTAAAAATTACAAAATCTGTAATAATTTAATAATATACTAACAATACACTTCAAAGATAGAGTGCTAAACGGCCATACGTTCAAGTAATTGGACTAGTGATGCAAGGAAGGGGAATTCTAATCTCCGACCAGGAAGTTACTTTTTTTTGTTAACAATTTTAAATTTTATTTTAAATTGCATTTACAGTTTAAAATGGGGTACTTATTCAAAATTTTGTGCAAGCGTGTAAACATTAGAATCTAGTTAAAAGTATCTTTTTAATTTTTTATTTTAAATACAGGCTTTGGGCATTACCGACATTAATATATCAATGTGCGTCTTAAAATACCTTTAAAATATGTGTTAAACAAAAATTGAAAATCTTCATGAAACTTATTGTAATTTTTCTTTTAGAGTAGGGTAGAGTAGAGTAGGGCATGTTTAATATGTAGGAAATGTAATATGAAATCAAAAAATTTCAGTTTCTTTCTTCTGCACGTAACTTTCTTATGTAATTTTATAGATCCGTTACTACTTTTATGGTATATATATATATATATATATATATATATATATATATGTACATGGTGTTTTATTAATGCTTGGTTTAGGTGGATGAGGCTTTTTGAGAATGTTGGAGAATTCTAATCTGATTTTATCGGAAAATTGTGGTTTTGCATCCTTTAGAGCCATTTCTGTTAGTTACTATGTTTTCTGTTGGAATAACTTTTGGAGTTATTGCATAATTGAAAGCTTTTCAAGAATAGTTATGGCATCCTCCTCGATTGTGTACGGTTTTCAAAGGTTGTGTGTGATTTTGTGATTTATTGTAGTGTTTAAAATTTGTGTTTTTGTGTGGTTGTTTTTTGATTTATAGTTGATTCAACCGTGTTTTCTATTAATCTATCAATAGTATCAAAGATAATCGATTGAATGGCTTTTCTTACTAATTTTTGAAAGGTGTGGAAAAGGTTCTAGTTAATGCAATCCAGTTTACTTCCATGGTTGTAGATAGCTATTTTTATTAGGGCTTGGCTTATCTTTCTTAATATCTTGTTGGATCCAGCGACGTCTGGACGAGGCTTTATTTGAAAGGCATTTGGTATTATATTATCATATCGGCAACGTTCTAGGAAAACTAAATCACAAATTAAATAAGATAAGGTAAACATTTTGTGGTGACAAAGTTTAATAAATTCATGTGTGTATTTTATTTTTTTGTTGTATGTATAAACGATTGAATACGCTGACTTTTGGATATTAACTTCTGACCTTTTTTATCGTTTCAACAAGCGTATACATCCGCGTCATGATCCACATTCATTTGAGTGTTTTATTTATTTGTCTCATTGACGAAGCTGGATCGAAACTATGTGTCTAATGCGTTACAAGGAGAACGCGATTTATTTGTTATAATCATTTGTTATTTTAGCATATGAATCACTTGGACAAGAAATTAATGTAACAATTGTGTGGTAATTTTGAGGGTGGTAATTTTATAATACACATCTTTAGGTTAACGATCTGTTTTTTTTTAATGTGATTCGAGCTGTTAACCTATTTGTTGTAGAGCCCAATACTTAAACGCATATTAAGTGTTTGTTTTATTTGAATTAGATAATTGCATTAACGCCACTATGTTTTGGGCTTCATTTAAGGAAAAAGTAATTACATTCGAAAGTTTTATTTGTTGATTATTTAATTATAATGTAACTTTTAAACACTGATGAGTTAAAGCCTTACTTTTATGAGTTTGAGCATATTTTATAGCAGATTAATTTAATTTCAAGTGGTTGTAAACAGAATTAAAGTGAGTTATTCTCTTTCTGAAGTGAACGCTCATTGAAAACCAGAAATGTTATCAGATTAGCGATTGATTGAGGAGAGTGCGATATTATTTGTAGCCAGGTCCACCGGCGATTACGTGCAGGTAAGCGAGTTATTTGTGTACTTTGAGCGAGCTGTGAATTGGCGTAATAAGGCCTTTTAACCACTATTGTGTTATTTCAAATACTCTGGCGCCCTTTCCGGTTTTATATCGATTTCAACTCCTATTTTAACGTATTTGTGGTAAGCTATCGTGTTGAGCGTAAAATTAAATACACCGAACCCACACCCAACCACTGTCTGGGCAGTCGAGCAAATTTCAATTTTACCTGTTGCTACATGTCTAACCAGCATGTAAACATTTTTTTTTGAAAGTGCACTCGACTAGACTCATGGGTACGGTCGTTTGACCGCAGAGCACTTGGATGCGTGGGGTTTTGGAGGTTTGCTACACGGTTGTTGACTTGGTTAGATAGCCACTAAAGGATAGGCGCCACAGGTTTTCTTCAGGAAAGGGATAAAAGGAAAGAAAAAGGAAAAAGAGGAGTAGAGTAGGGGCAGGCCCTGTAAAACCTGAAACAGGTAGTGCTCCTTAAAAAAAAAGAAACAATTTAAAAGAGGAAAAAAAGCTTTTACCCAAACAACCACAAAGTAAACGTATATTTAATTTAATTTAAACTCACATTAATAATTGAAAAAAAAAATATCGAACGTAAACAATAATGATAATATGTTAATTTTCCCCCAACGTATACATAACTATCTTAACTAACAAAATAATTGTAATTCAGCCCGGACGATGGCAAGTGGTGAGCCGTCGCAGATGCCCACAAAGAATAAAAAAACTAAATATATTCAGTTCATTAATCGAACCCTAAACGTAAAAAAAAACAAAGTTTCGTTAAATGTGCCGCTCCCGACGGTTGTAAGTGCTTACAAAACGAAGCCGAAAGGGCGAAAGTAACCCATAAAGTGCGATCTAAAATAGATCCACAATGAAAATAGTAGTGCTTAATTTTTGAAACGGCTTGCCTACGTCTCACAAAATAGAATTTAAATCCCCAATGATTTTGATTTCGGTTTCTTTAATTTTATTAAAACCCTTAAGAAGTGGTATTAAATAGAAATATCTGGATAGTCTGTTCAGTGCAAGGCATAGAATTGCAGCAAGACATTCAATAGTACAGAAATTTTTATTACAGCAAAACTTGCTCTGAACAAAATTATCCGTAATGACAAATAATTAATATTAATGAAAGACAAAGTACAGAAAAGTTACAGAAATTCTAAATTTGAATATAAATATATATACAGTTTCAAACAATGACTGTAATTCATATGACCTCGATATCTGTTCCACCCTGTATATAATGTATTTTGAAAACAGGAGCTTCAACGCGCAACTACCGTTTGAAGGTAGTGAACTAAGTAGGTCAACGTCCCAGTGACTAATAGGTGTGGTTTTTTTTTCTTATTTTTGTATGCAGAAATTAATTACAAATTGAACAAATCAAACTCTAGATTATTCAACCCCTTTAGCCTCCAGCAAAAGAATGTTATAACAAGGATTGTAAATTATAAATTTTGTTGCAAGTAAGTAAATAAGGTTAAACACCGAATGTAACCTAACTCTGTTGTACGGATTTTAGCAATACACTGTTCATTACACAAATCCTGTGTATATTGAATAATAAAGAATTCTGACCTTTGATGAAGAATTACCAAACTGTAAATGCCCTTCGTGTTTCGAAGGTGGTAGTTACTTTGTGGAACCAAGACAGCTAATCAGTAGCTAAGAGCCAGCATTCCAGTATGAATAGGTACGGAGGTGATCGGTAGTGGATTCCAATTTGCTAGTTACGTATATAAATAAAGAATAGCTGTTTATTTCGCCGGTATCAAGGCGCTGAAAGTGATACAAGTAAGTACGTTACTAATTACCTTATACAAGCATACCTATTTTTAGATGTTTAGAGCCGATAGCGATGATTTCGCTACAACAGACTTATGTTATAAATTTAATTAATCTTGCGAAAGTGCCTAAATGAAAGAATCGATTTACTAAAGGTTGTCTAACATGTGTTAAACTTACCCGAGGATATGAAGATTGAGAATTTCAATAAGATCCGCTTGTAAAGCGTCAGTAAAGTTTTATACCAAAAACCATTACATTATATGAAAAATTTTCCAAAGAAACGATGCTTAAACATCTTATAAACGGAAGGAAAAATTTTTCTTGAAGATCAATCTCCCCATCGGAAAATGGCGGGTTAAGCAAAGAAAGATCAGGAACAACGCCCTAACAAAAGCAATATTGCAAACCTGTCAAAACTATTCAAACTAGATAAGAATGTTAAAACCAAATTTTGATAAATAAATTTTACAGATATCTAATTGTTGTCTTTTAAAAACAAGATTCCTTTTCAAACTTTATTAAATGACCCTAACTCTTAGAGATGGCGCAAATTGTTTAAATACCAAATTTATATCCATAAAGGAATAAAAAGATGTGTACGTTAAATAAATTAGTTTAACTGTAGAGGTGCGAAAAATAATTTTTGAGGTACGAAATTAAAACATTCCACCAACGAATAAGGAAATATTAATATTTAGATGTAACTAATTAGTTCATTAGTTCATTCATTAAATAAAGTAACGGAAGTTATCGAAAATACACGTTATTCACGATAAACACGTAACAATGTTATCCCGTTTTACTGCCCGTTTATACCGTAACAGGTTCTCCACATAATGGAAATGCTATGAGTCTTATGGAGCTTATTTCAGAATTCTATCCTTTCCTAATTGAACATCTGATAAAGTCAAACTGGGGCAATAAATCAACCACTTACTTATTCAAAACTGTATAAGAAGAGATACTGCAGCTCATGGGAAAAGATGTATAAAACGTATTATTGAATGGATCAACGGTGTTTCACGAAACGGGAGACGTCAGTTTTATATACAATATGGGAAATGATTTTGGACCGATGTAATAAAATTAACAAAATATTACAAACTCTGGGTTTAGATATTACGAAGCACATACTTCATTTCATTCACTACAAATATTTATTAAATCTTTGCGTGATGATTCCGAATCAAAATTAAAAATCCGGAGTGTCTCCACTGAACATTACCGTGTACATATATATATATATATATATATATATATATATATATATATATATATATATATATATATATATACAAATATATACAAACTGAAATGGTATGTTCCTTGGGTCAATTTAAGTAAAAAAAGTCCCATAAACATAGGTCTGATTCGCAATAGTTACCCAGATACAAGCGTTTAAAGTTTATAAATGATCACATATTTTTTCAAAAGTAATTATTATTAGTCAACTGGAAAAACAAAACCGAAACAATCTGTCATTATTAGGGTAAGCAACATTTAGATATTCTGTCACCTGTCGACTAAAATGGGGAGGAGCCCCATCTTGTTGAAGAAACATTTGTTGTCTTGTTAGTAAAGGTACTTCTTCCAAAAGCGGTAGCAATTCATTCCGCAAAAAGTTAGCATATGCTTCTCCTGTAAGACGTTCCTCAAACAAAAAAGGTCCAATAAGTTGATCGTCAATCATACCACACCATACATTAACAGAAAATCTGCGCTGAAAGTTAGCTTCTCTTGTACCATGTGGATTTTCATCTGACCACAAATGAGAATTGCGCCTCGTCACTAAATAAAATGAATGGAACTAGTTGTGGATTTTCTTGTAGCCACTGGCAGAAATTCAACCGCAAAGCAAAATCTCCAGGTTCAAGGTGCTGAACGTTTTGTATATGATAGGGATACAAAAGCCCATCATGTAATGTTTGCCATACTGACATACAGGGGACTCCCGTTCGAGAAGAAATTCTTCCAACACGCAACCCTGGACTCCGATCAACCATCTGTAGAATATTTTCTTGCTCATTCACATTTAACTCCACAGGACGATCAGATTGATTGAAACTGATGGAAATGAACCTTGAGTTCGAACGTGTTGAAACACAGAAGAAAAGGTTTGGTGATTTGGAATCCTCCTGTTGGGAAATCTTCGTTCATATTCCCTAACGGCAGCTCTCGCATTTCCATCACAAAATCCATAAATGTAAATGATGTCAGCATACTCTTCGTTAGAAAATTGAAAAGGCATTTTAAATTTAAATTACACTTAATTTACTACAATCCACTTTGTCATTATTAGAACACAAACGAATAAATGACAGATTGTTTCGGTTTTGTTTTCCAGTTGACTAATAATAATTACTTTTGAAAAATATGTGATCATTTATAAACTTTAAACGCTTGTATCTGGGTAACTATTGCGAATCAGACCTATGTTTATGGGACTTTTTACTTAAATTGACCCAAGGAAAATACCATTTCAGTTTGTACAGTTCCTCACCGAACACCCTGTTATATATATATATATATATATATATATATATATATATATATATATATATATATACACATATATATTTAATTTGTGATTTAGTTTTCCTAAAACGTTGCCGATATGATAATATAATACCAAATACCTTTAAAATAAAGCCTCGTCCAGACGTCGCTGGATCCAACAAGATATTAAGAAAGACAAGCCAAGCCCTAATAAAAATAGCTATCTACAACCATGGAAGTAAACTGGATTGCGTTAACTAGAACCTTTTACACACCTTTCAAAAATTAGTAAGAAAAGCAATTCATCCGATTATCTTTGATACTATTGATAGATTAATAGAAAACACGGTTGAATCAAAAAACAACCACACAAAAACACAAATTTTAAACACTACAATAAATCACAAAATCACATACAACCTTTGAAAACCGCACACAATCGATGAGGATGCCATAACTATTCTTGAAAAGGTTTCAATTATGCAATAACTCCAAAAGTTATTCCAACAGACAACATAGTCACTAACAGAAATGGCTCTAAAGGATGCAAAACCACAATTTTCCGATGAAATCAGATTAGAAATCTCCAACATTCTCAAAAAGCCTCATCCACATAAACCAAGCATTAATAAAACACGGCTAACTGCCCTAAAAGAATTGAAAAAGAATAACAACATCCTGATTCTTCCTGCTGACAAAGGTAACGCTACCGTGATAGTGAACATTGAAGATTGCCATAACAAGATGATGCATTTACTAAATTCCACGGATTACAAAAACAACGATTCTGACCCTACAACATATTTAGAAAATAAAACCAAGG
The DNA here is from genome assembly GCA_036346205.1 of Vesta saturnalis. Lineage (NCBI taxonomy): Eukaryota > Metazoa > Arthropoda > Insecta > Coleoptera > Lampyridae > Vesta > Vesta saturnalis. The sequence goes on along the minus strand of JARFJB010000156.1, from coordinate 1,799,543 downwards.
CGATTATCAAGTCTTCATCTTTAGATAAAAAATTAAAAAAGGAACACGCCAAGAGAAAAAAGCTCAAGAATTCCCAAAATATATGGTTTACCAAAAATACATAAAGGTGACAATTGGCCTCTGAGACCTATAGTAAGTGCGTTTAACTCCCCTACGCATAAACTTGCTCGGTACTTAGCAAAAACCCTTCCACCAATATGTGAAAATGCAAATTCATATCATTAAAAACTCTTTAGACTTTTTAAACAAACTTAAAAACCTTCAATTAGATATATGTGATGTGTTTGTAGGCTTTGACGTTGTTTCTTGTTTACAAAAGGACCAATTCAAAACACCATGAACGTTCTCCGTAAGAAGCATCATTTGTACGTACAATTATGCCAACTAATTGACCATTGTATGTCCAAGACATATTTTACATATAATTGTCCGTTTTCAAACAAGTTCAAGGAGCCCTAATGGGCTCACCACGTTCCCCTGCCATTGCGAACGTGTACGTGGAAGATTTTGTAAACAAAGCCTTGAGTTTAACCAACCATAACCTAAATGTTGGTACAGGTACGTGGATGACACATTCGTTGTTTGGCCTGACGGTTTAAATAAATTGAATGAGTTCCTTCAATATGTAATAACATTCATCCAAACATCCACTTCATAGTGGAAATTGAATCTGATAACAAACTATCTTTCTTAGACGTGTTGATAGAAAAACATGATAATGGAACACTCAAACACAAATTGTATAGAAAAATGACACACTCAAATAGATAGTTAAACGCCCAATCACACCACCATCCATGTCATCTTTTCGGGATAATCAAGTCTTTATCAATCAGATTCATCCGTCTATCTGACACAGAATCAAATATGTCACAACAAAACGGTTATCCTTTAAAGAAAATTAATACCATCATCAAGAAATATACAAATCTTGCACAGAAATCTTCAAAACTGTTGATGAACCTAAAAAATTAGTTGTTTTGCCTTATGTAAAAAGGGGCCACTGACAGAATTGGTAACAAATTTCCTAAAAACCAATTCAGAGTCGTTTACAAACCCAATAATTCTCCGACAATTTCTCCGAAACGCTAAAGATTATATACCTGGTGAAAACCAAGGAGTATACGAGATTCCTGGTTCTGGATGGTGTCGCTTCTATATAGGGCAGACGAACCGAAGATTGAACAGGAATACAACTTAGCTATAAAATATCACCTATTTGGAAAATTATCACAGAAAAACGGGATACACCTTCACAAAGAATTAACACTGACGAGAGTTCCGACGACCAACCAATTACAAATTGTGTTCCAAATGTTCATACAACATCTACCTACAGCGGACCCATCACATGCAGTAAGGCGCGCATCGACACATCAAAAATTAGGAACTAGATAGCATAAATGATTAAGGACAAATTGTTAATTCTTGAAAAAACGTGTTTTGAATGATTATAACAAATAAATCGCGATCTACTTGTAACGTATTTCGACCCAGTTTCGTCAATATGACAAATAAAACACTCAAATAAATGTGGATCATGACGCGGATGAATACGCTTGTTGAAACGATAAAATAGTCAGAAGTTAATCGTCAAAAGCCAGCGTATTCAACCGTTTGTACAAACAACAAAAAAATAAAATACACACATGAATTTATTAAACTTTGTCAACCACAAAAAAGGTAGACACAAAATGTTTATCTTTTCTTTGGAAGAGCCGCCTTTGTTATACAAACACCTGGTGGAAACCCCAGAGGATAAGCTCTGCGGCAACGTCGGCGATAGGATTTTTGACAAAATCCATTTGGACAAACTGCACTTAACGATAAATCAAACTCGTAATGGTTAAACGACTTAATATGATCCCTTCGAGGGTTTGTTCAGGGATAATGCCCCTACTAACGGAAGTTCTTTCAACACGCATTATGAATAACGTCCTTCCGCGGTACTCACTCGCTGCCGTAAGGATTACCCTTTAACGCTCTGACTCTCGTGAAAAATTCATTTGTCGCCAAATTGGTCCCTACTATTAATCATAAAACAGTTTTCTGAATACGCGTCTATACGGTTAAAACTCGAAAACCGTAGCAAAATTTGCATCTCCAAAAAAATACACTTCGTAACCGCGAGCCGTATCTATGTAACCGATATCCCGTAAATGAAGGATTTACCAGCGACGCTGCACCTTAATGCCTCGTACCTTAAGCTAAACTAGTAGTATAGCAAGGCTGGTTCTGGGCCACTTAGTCTATAGCAAAGCAATTCCTTTTCAGAGGTCAAGGTCATCACATTCGCTACGTCCAAGTACATGGTTTTCAAGATCATACACATTGTAGGCCACGTTGTAGGTTGGTAACCCTGCCTCTTCAAGGTCCCCGCTTCAAGGTCACTAGAAAAGTTACTAGATTGTTGATTGTCCACGTCAATTTTAGGTTACCTGCATCTATTCCTGAAGGTCATTGCCCTCGGTCTCAAGCAAGTCTATGCATGTTTCAATGCCACGCCCCCTCAAGTGGTCTAAACAGGTGACCGTTCCCCAAACCAGGTAGCCGTTTCCTAAAAACAGGTAGCCGTTTTCTAAAACAGGGGGTCCGTTTCCCAAAACAGATAGCTGTTTCGCAACCGTTTCCCCCATACGAGAGAACAAAGACGATCTATTGTTCAGGTTGAAAATAGATTCCACATCTCAATTCTAGGAAATCAAGAATAAAGGCGATCCATTGTTTAAAGTCTATGCTTATAAGGCCACACCTCTGATAACAAAGACGATTTATTGTTTGGCTGAGTCATAGCTTCTGAAATTCTAGGAAATCAAGAACAAGGGGGGCCCATTGTTCAAAGTCTATGCTTACAATTTTCAAGGTTACGTGAGAGAACAAAGACGATTTATTATTCCGTTATTCTAAAAATAGATTGTTATCTCAATTCTAGGAAATTAATAACAAAGGCGATGGCATTGTTCAAAGTCTATGCTTACAATTTTCAAGGTCACACGAGAGAACAAAGACGATCTATTGTTCTGGTTGATTTATAAAAATAGATTCTAAATACATCTCTTTCAAGAACAAAGGTGATCCATTGTCAACGATTTAAAGTTTATGCTTATAAGGTCACACCTCTGATAACAAAGACGATTCATTGTTCAGTTAGAAATAGATTGTTATCTCAATTCTAGGAAATCAAGAACAAAGACGATGCACTGTGAACGCTTCAAAGTCTATGTTTACAAGGCCACACGAGAAAACAAAGACGATCTATTGTTCAGGTATATATAAAAATAGATTGTTATCTCAATTCTGAGAAAAATCAAGAACAAAGAGGGTCCATTGTTCAAAGTCTATGTTTATCATTTTCAAGGTCACATGAGAGAACAAAGACGATCTATTGTTTTGGCTGAGTTATAGCTTCTGAAATTCTAGGAAATCAATAACAAAGACGATGCATTGTTCAAGCCGACGGTTCAAAGTCTATTCTTACAATTTTCAAGGTCACACCTCTGAGAAATGAACAAAGGGGGGCCATTGTTCTGGTTGATTTATAAAAATAGATTGTTATCTACACTTCGATTCTGAGAAATCAACTTTCAAGAACAAAGCCGATCCATTGTCAATGATTTAAAATCTATGCTTACAAGGTCACACCTCTGAGAAATGAACAAAGACGATCCATTGTTCAGTTAGAAATAGATTGTTATCTCAATTCTAGGAAGTCAAGAACAAAGACGATGCATTGTCAAGGCTTCAAAGTCTATGCTTACAATTTTCAAGGTGAGAGAACAAAGACGATTCATTGTTGAGTCGTAGCTTATGAAAAGGTGATCCGAACTTATCCGACCTTACCCGAACTTATCTCTATATAAGTAGATAAAGAACAGTCCCACGTCAGTCGATACATTGCAATCGTCACAACAACAAATTACCTAAAGTAAAAAGCAACTATTATTACTCACCAGTGTGTGCATCATATTTTTACAATCCTGACTAATAGTTTTATTGTAAACCGTTGTGAAGAGCAATTTGTTAATCGTAAAGAGTAACTATTATTGCTTAGTCACCAGTCTGTGCATCATATTTTTACAATCGTGACTAGAACCGTTGTGAAGAGCAATTTGTTAAAAGTTCATTATTACGTGTGTGCTTCATATTTCTAGCTATGAATATGCCAAGTAGTAGTGAGATGGTTAATTTAACAAAGCGTATTGTTCCCTTATTGAAAACAAAAAAGGAATTTTCGAGGCACATCCGTATAGTTAACACCAATATCAAGCTATTGCTATAATTAAACATAAAATTTATTATGAGACCAATGAAAGCCTGCTTAAGCTTGAGAGCAATTTAGCATTGCTCAAGTGCTATCTGGTTAGATTGAGACGGTTAAAGAACGCTTCAGGGAAAGTTAGTAGTGGAATTATCAATAAAAAAGGTATGCATAAATTACGTTGGTACCCCCTAGACTCATGTTTTAATGGCAGGTTGCTTACGGGAATTATAATCAATATGATTTCACTGCTACCCATAAACAAAGAAAGATATATCTCTTTTACGAAGGTAATGGAAGGCACCAAAATTAAGTTTAGATTTATTGACTCTTTCAGATTTATAAGCAGTAGTATTGAAAAGTTGTCAGACTATTTGGAGGATAGTAAAAAAATTATTTCCCGCGCTAGTTGCAACAATGATGAGTAATTTTCTCTAGTAGTTCGCAAAGGTGTTTCCTTATGAGTATATTGATACGTGGGATAAATTGAACGAGACCACGCTCCCTCCTAAAGAAGCATTTTTCAGTCATCTTAATAATGAGGGAATCAGTGATGAGAGTTTTGAGCATGCGGTTAACGTTTGGAACAAATTTAGTATTAAATCGTTAGGGGAGTACTCGGATTTGTATCTAAAAACAGGCGTTCTACTTTTAGCAGGTATTTTCGAAAACTTTCGGCAAACTTGTTTAAGTACTTACGAGCTTGACCCTCTGCACTATTATACAGCTCCCGGTTTAGCATTCGATGCTATGCTTAAAATTACACAAGTATAGATAGAACTATTTACTGACATTGATATGCTAATGTTTATTGAAAGAGGGATTAGAGGTGGTGTAGCTCAATGTTCAAATCGGTATGCTAAAGCTAACAATAAGTACATGGGGGAAAAATTTGATCCCACCTCCGAAAGTGTGTATTTAATGTACTACGACGTGAATAATTTATATGGAGCCGCCATGTCAGAATTTCTACCATTTGGCGATTTTTCTTTTGTTGGTGAAGCTAATTTTGAAAGTATAGACTTAATAAACCATCCTGATGATTCGGAAATTGGTTATATAGTCGAGTGTGATTTAGACTATCCTATAGAATTACATGAGAGTCACAGTGATCTACCGCTGGCACCCGAACATATGGTTCCACCCACGCCTGATTCCAAAATGAAAAAATTACTTCTTACCCTGTATCCAAAACGTAATTATGTAATTCATTACAGAAATTTAAAAGTATATTTAAAATATGGATTGAAGTTGGTAAAAGTACACCGTATATTACGTTTTAAACAGTCCCCATGGTTAAAAAAATATATAGATTTAAATACAGCAATCTCAAAATGAATTCGATAAAAATAAATTAATGATTAATAGTGTTTTCGGGAAGCTGATGGAAAATGTACGTAAGCATAAGGATATACGTTTAGTAACAAAATGGGAGGGTCGCTATGGTGCTCGTGCTTACATATCAAAACCAAATTTTCATAGTTGTACAATATTTGACAATGATATGCTTATCATTCAAATGAATAAGCTTGAAGTATATTTCAATCAACCTATATATGCGGGATTCAGTGTTTTAGACGTTTCAAAAACTTTTTTATATAATTTTCATTACGGTTACACGCTACCCAAGTTCCATAATAGTGCTAAGCTCTTGTACACGGATACGGATAGTCTCATATACGCCTTTTCGGTTCCCGACATCTATGAATGTATTAAAGAGGACATTGTTAAATTCGATACATCTGATTATAGTCCCGACAACATCTTTAGGCTCCCATTAGTAAATAAAAAGGTCCCCGGCTTAATGAAAGATGAAAATCATGGCAAAATTATGGTTGAATTTGTAGGACTTCGTGCAAAAATGTATGCTTACGCGGTTGATGAAAAGGTTGTTAAAAAATCAAAGGGTTCTACGTAAGCAAGTGTGAGGCAGATCACGATTAATGATTATAAAAAGGTTTTGTTTGATGGTGGCGTAATAAGGCGCTATCAACATCTCATAAGATCAAAGAAACATGATGTGTTTACCATTAAATAAAATAAAGTCATACTCAATCCGTATGACGATAAACGCTTAGTAAATTTTGATTCCACTGATACTAGACCCTGGGGGTACAACTTTCAGTAAACAATGAGCAGTCTTCAGGACAGCTTGCAGGAAGAGCTGCAGTGCAGTAGCGATCAAATCTACAAAAAGTACCTGAAGCGTTCTTTGACCTCTCCTGAAAACTATACATTTATATTGAATATATTGCAAAATATTGTTATTCCCGATGAGTGTTTTAACTGGTGTGCTATAAACTCAAAGTGTGCAACGGAAGTAATTATTAAGACATTATTTGATAGAAAAATTAGCTTAGACAATACCATTAAAAGTTTTACGAAGTTGTGTTCCGATAAAGGTTCGTTAACCTCTAATGATGTAAATAGGATTTTAGATGGCATGAATTTACTTGGTGACATACCCCTTAAAATGCACATATACAAGTTATTAGGGGTGATTCATTGTGTACAAATGCTAGCGTACAAAATATTGTTTATAAAGACACTTTCTCTATTATAAGTGAATGTATCGAAACAGCAGCATATTATGCTAATTACAAGTGCCTCGGTATTTTAATTGAAGTATTATTAGAACAAAACATTACATATAAGTTTCAACCGTGGCAAAATGAGGAACACCACAAAATTTACCGCTGGATTTTGGAAAACATTGAGAAAGGTGATTCCTGCTTGGGATGGACATGTGGACCAGATTCGGGAATATGGCCGTCTAGTAATTTAAACGATTATAGAAATACTTTAGGTTTACTATATAAGATAATGTAATATTTAAATAAATACAATTATAATTGTTTTATGTGGTTTTAATTCATCTAAAAGTTACAGTGCCTATAGCTATATTATAAAACTAAATCGTCTTTATTGATCCATGATCTTTCATCCAATCCCCATCACTTTACGAATAACTTGTTATTCTTGGAGCGAAGCACTTTTTCCACAAGGTACACATCCGGATACTTTGTTTTCTGTAATTCATGTTCATAAAAGCCTCTCAGTACAGGTGATCCTTTCATGTCCTCCAACATGTAGGTGGTTGGGTTAGTAATGCAAACTTTCACAATCTTGAATAGTTCACTTGACCAATTGGGGGTGTATCCTTTAGCGAAAATACTTTTAAACTTACTGATTCGTACTATGTCACCCACACAATAACGATTCTTATCAACTATTTTTATGTGAGTGTAAGCCTCTAGCTTTGTATGATTACCGACATCTTTGGGATTCATTCCTGCAGTTCTATGCTTACGATTGTTATAATCCATCGTTACGGTGTCAATTGTCTCAATCCATTTATATTTACCCTGTAGGCTGAATGACTTGTATAGGGCAGACTTAACGGTCCTGATCACTCGTTCCGCAATTGCTGCCTACTTTGTACTATAGGTGGAGTAATGGTTGACTCCATAACGCTGCATTAGTTTAGTGAAATGTTCATTGTAGAATTCTTTTCCTGCATCTGTCTGCAAATTGGAAGGTTTCCGACCCGTTTTGAAGATTGCCTGCATGGCCTTGGCAACTTCCAAGCCCGTTTTTGTTTTTAATCCTTTGGTCCACAAGTATTTCGAAAAACAGTCGATAACCATTAAAATATACTTGTAGCCCTTATTTTGTTTGGCATATGTGTTAAATTCGGCCAAATCTGCTTGCAAGAGGTCATCATATCCCTTAATTATTGTGCGCCTTCGTTTAAAATTTTTTCTTGCGGGTTTGTGCAATTCATTGCAGAGTTGTAATTTGGACATGATCCACAATTTCTTTAAGTTGATGTAGTTTTTCCTCCAACACTACATAAGCGTTAAAGTTCCCTTTAACAGCTTTCTGAACTGCTTGCATACAAAAATCAAGGTATCCTTTACTTATAGCATCACCATCCTCTTCCGGATCCGCCAATTGTGTCAAACGGTTTCCATCCAAATTCAACCTTGTCGATAAATAGTATTGCTTGGTGACGACATCTTGAGGATCTGTGGGGTTGGCATCATTGTTCAGTCTCTTATTCTCGATATCGAATTGATTATCATCAATAAGTTGAAACTGAGGGGTTAATTTCTTAAATTGATACTGGGCATGTGACCGTCCAAATTTATCAAGAGGCATTTTAGTTATGATATGTCGACATCAATGCATTCTGATTTATATTGTTCAGAAAACTAGTGTTTGGTCTTTTAATGTATTCATCTTCATACAATTCCTCTACAAATGATATTATATCATTTACGACACCTGTGTTTCCAGCCAATTTTTCTGCCCACAATACTTCTAGATCACGAATTAGTTCATGTACATCATTCCAATACTTATATTCAATCGGTCTGTTTGTTAATTCCTTAAAAAACATAGCTCCACCTCCTTGAGTTGTGGGTGATGACAGCAAGGGTTTGATTATTTGTGTATACTTTTTGCTGCGGCTTCCTCGAATCTGTCCAGTTACATCATAATCTCGCCTTGTAACATTCGTAGCTACTAAAATACGTTTATAATTCTTTATATCCTTTGAATTTACTAGATTTAAATCGGGTTCATTCATAATAAGCAGATCATATAAACCTGGAGTCCCTTTATACGTGACACCATTAATGATCATATCCTTTCCTTTAATTGTGATGGGGGTATTACCAATTGCCCATTTGTCTGTTTTGGCGTCGTAGTGGACTCCATAAGTGTGATCAATAGCACCTTCAAGATCCCTCATAATACGTTCAACATATATACGAGGTAATTCGTGGTACTGCTCGAGAAATTCTTCAGAGATGGGTTCATTACAGGAATCATCTGTGATACTAAGAGGTTCTTCTTCCTCGGTAGTAATCTCTCCTACAACAGATGTTTCTAGGAAAGGTGTTGTACGAGGAGGGGGATATACTTGAAACAGCGGAAGTTGAGCTAGGGGGCTTGTCTTCGTTGCTAATGAGTGTGCTAGCGGCTAGTAGTAGCATGTCTTCTTCGAATATGAACAAAGGCGAGTTTTTGGGTTTAACGGGCTCCTTTGTTTTCTTATCAGGATGCATTTTATTCGCTATTTCAGTTAGAGGTTCTATTAGAGGTTTATAAGTACTTTCAAACGTTCTTTCATTATCAATGCGGGTAGTTTTAAGACTGTTGTATTTCTGCTGTATTATTTTACGAGCCTGAATAATTTTTCGCTTTAATATCATCTCCTTATTATCCATTGTAGCAAAATGGCTGTTAATACCTAAACGGATGTGTAACTACTAAACCACTGAAATCAGGCTAAGGTATTATATATTCATCAAACCTTTTCCTATAGCGACCATTATTGACTTCAGCATCCTTATTTATGACTATGAACCCAAACGGATCTATCCAGCACTTTGAACACATATCCCGAAACAATGTCATGCTTATGGTGGGGCTTACATGATCCTCATACACATGTTTTAGGTTTAATTCATCTTGCTCAAATAATATAATTAGATTCGCATTGTCACGAATTAATTGCTTTGGAATTTTACTGTAAGTTTGACCCAAATAGAAACAATCAATATCGTTATGTCTACCCATAGAAAAATATGCCCTTATGTTATTTTGCTTTTCACAGGCGATATCATCAAAGATAAAGATAGAGTTTGCTTTTGCACAATTCGGCTCAATCACATCTTGATTATCGCTGAACGTAAAGTAACCTATATCCCTTATCGGAAGTAGGATTTCCTGTAAAAGTTTGTACTTGCTTTGATTTAATGACTTGGAGTATACGTATACATGTTTAAATTTCAAACCATTTTTCTCAGTAAGCAAACTAATCATTGCGTTTGTTTTGCCGCAGTTGGAGGGGCCACATATAATGCCACGTATACTATTAGGAAGTAAATCGCCATGTTTCGAAGTACCAGACTTTTCATCAAAGTCATGATTTTGAATTGGAAGTTTTTGTTTCTGCGCAACTACTTTCATCTTTGAGGGATGAAATGAAACTAAACGAATAATAACAACATTTTTATTTATATAATACAGATTATAATTTTTTCACTTCTCCGGTGAGTGGGTTGTACTGCACAATAGCATCGTGGAGAATAAGACCATAGGCAACGATTCCATTATCGAAAGGTGTTAGAGATTCCATTTCCAATTTGATGTCTACTGTTGAGTTTTTTAAGGATTCATTCTGCTTAGAACAGTCCATTACAAATACTGGGCATGACTTGAATTCGGTGTAGTTGAATAACGCATCTGAACTTCATCATAGTAGTCACATCGGAAGTTCAAAAAATTGCGATAGGCAGGTATGTATTGGTTAGCACTGAAGTTCAAATGCATTGCTTCATAGGGATAATACTCGGAATTCAGATGTACTTTAAGGTTCCTGATGTTAATGTGATCAAAATTTCCGGCTCTTCCAGACTTTGTGTACCTTTTACCTTGTTGGAATGCAACAATTATCCAGCGCGGTTTTTCCAGTTGCGTTGTCGTTTTTATTGGCCATATATCAGAGGTTGCTTGTTTTAAAGCAGGTAATTCATATAACTCCCATTGACGAAACACTAAGGGTTAAGTGTGGTACTTTCCATTGAATTTTATTTAGGGTTATTTCCGCATCAACGTCACCATAGTAGCAGTTTGTATCGCTTCTAGATCGAATTAAAATCAACTCTTGACGCATATTCACGATCACTTGACGATAATCCTCCATTATTCCAAATATGTGGTTCAATGGTATGCATACTGCAAAGGATTTTTCGCCATTTCCCTCATCGAATTCGACCTGTAATGGTTCATCATTCTTTGGTGACCACCCCAAATGGCTTAATGCTTTGCTCTTGCTTGTCGTATAAGAAATATATCCTTAAGTGTAGATGTTATGCCTGGATTTCGGCAAACGTCCACTCTTTGACCGCCTAACTCGTAATGAATCTCTTCGAAAAGGAACTTGGGGAAATTATTGGTTAAGTTGCATGATTTTCCTTCATCTTCTTTCTTCAGCTTACCTTCTATGTACAGAAAACTATCATAAGTAGCTGTAATTAGATCCTGACTTTGAATTAAAATGCGTATTTCTTCGGAAGGTCCATACTTAGAAGAGCCATACGGAAGATAGGTGTGAATATCTGATTTAATTACAGCATCATCAAAATGTACGTTTTGAAAGATGTTTAATGATTCAGTCATTGTGTAGATGCAATGAGGGTTGATGAGTAATTAAAGATTTACTAAAGGGATGATGTCTTTTATATGAATTTCTTTTCAAACCTATAAATTAATTGTTATTAATTATGCCTTTTACAGTTTGTTTAATTCATATTTTTTAAGAAGGCACTATAAATGCTTTCATTGTTATACAAAGAAAATCCCTTGTTCACATTAGCACACTTACGAATGCAAAGCTATTGTTATTTATAGCGAAACTTTTCCTCATAACACATTTTCATTAATTATTATATTACTAATTATGCAATGTTGTTTTAGTAAGTTTTAAAGTTATTAAAAATAATTTTTAAGAATGCAGATGCATTGTGTGCTTTATACAAAGAAAGTCTTTATTAGCTTGAATTTTTTTACACATTCCTACAAATTTTTAAGAATGCAAATGCATAATTAACAAAGAAAACCCATTGTTCAATAAAACATTACATATTTTAGATGAACACATTCAGAGTAATACAATAATTTCAGGTTGCGATGTGTGTAAGCGGGACATATCATTGTGTAAAAGAGATAGACATTAAACAAGTGAACTTCATTCAACAAATTTAACATTTCTTACAGATACATTAATTCTATTAAAATGTACGCTTTGAAACACGTTTAATGGTTTGCTCACTCAGAACTTTCAATCCAATTGATGTTAAAAAGTATTTCTCTGCAGATGTTAACTGCAATGAGGGTTGATTGGGTCTTTTGTATGGAATTGTCCTGTGATTAATTCGCAGACCCATGTTCTTTTAGTTCTAAGCGTACTGTGAATGGTTCACTTTCACCAAAGTCTATTAACTCACCCTTTTGATTTGTCAATTTGATTGTTATATTACTGATTATGTCTGTGTTTATTTCTAAATATTGAGTGCTGGTTGGAACTTTATCCAAACGATAGCCCGAGGGCACGGAAACGTCAATTTCGTATATTACCTTTGCAGGTTTACCGTTTCGATAAGATCCCTTTATAATGTTGCACTCCACATGCAGATTAGTGTGTTTAATTATTTGGATGTCTAACGCAGATGTGTGTAGAACATTCGCTTTTAATATTCTAGGCTGAAACCCGAGCATGCGGTCAATGCTACTCTCTTTAGTAAAATCGATCTCAAATGAACTGTTTATCTCACACTTAAGCGTATTGTTGTTTGCTCTAATGAAAAATCTTTCTGTGGGTATCTTTGATTTCAAGTAAGCACTAATTTTATCTAACTCATAGGCACCGTGTGGAATATTAATCACTCGCAAATGAGATGAATTTGTTCTAAAATAAAATCTATCGTTGCCCGTATAAATGTTTCTAATGCTGTTGCACCCGTAAAATCCCACCAATCCAACAACGTATTTCTTCTCCAAATCTAGCTCTATCGGTGGGTAGAAGTTGCAGCTAGCTATGTTACCAACACCTTCTAAACTGAACGTTATTGACATAACTGAGAAAATTTAAGGTTATGTCGATTATTTATATAGAAATTGTAGGCATAGGTGCCCGCAAATAATGCTATTAAATTCCTGATCTTGATTGTAATTATAATAAATTTTACATCCCCGAAAGTAGTTAATCACTTCAACTGGTGGTCGAAGATTACCAAAACTATCGTAATACCATACCTTTTCACCACGCTTTTTGTAGCAAACCCAATGTGTACCCGGTCCACTCTGACTATCTAAGTTGATGATTCCAGATTCATTTTTCTGTGGTAATTTAGGCAAGCTATCTCTCATAAAAATACCCCTAAAGTATGGTACATCTTTTGTGTATTTCTTTAAATCAATATCTGTTAACGCTCTTTCGGGTAATCTACTCTGTTTTTTGGAAACGGTTTTATGTATAATGCACCGCCAGATTTGTATGGTTTTAGATAAAATGCGCCACCAGCGATCGATTCCATCATACGATTATGGCGCGATGTCTCCTCTTGCAATTTTTTGTCATTTTTTGCATCATTGACTGCTTTGGAAATTCCCGATGCACCACCAGCTAAAGCACCGATTGCTGATAATCCTGCGAATAACGGAATAAGAAATGGTAAAACACCTCCTTGTTTAGGTAAGGGAATTACTCTAGGAACTTTAATGTTTTTCTTTCCCCCCAACCTTTTTACTGCACGTTTTGCCGTTGACAGTGCTGACTTTATAGTGTCGGTGAAATCTCCGTTAGCTTTCATTTCTTTAGCTATTGTTTTCCGTACATGCAATAAACTTTCACCATTCTTCTTCTTGGACCGACGTTTAAACCCCATTCCATTTTCTTTTTGCCTTCATGGTGGTACCGACTGCTAAAGCTGCAGCTCGTTCACCTAACGTTGCGTCTGCCGATTTAAAGAGTTCCCAAGCTTTTTCTTCTAAAATTTTATCTGCTCTATGTCGACTTTCTAAATCTTGGTAGTCTCTATAACTGATATCATGCAGTTTGCACTGCGCATCTAATTGATTAATACCGGGGTCGCCGCGTGCTAGTCGTTTCTCTAATTTTGTACCAGGACCACAATACTGGTAACCGGGTAAATGCAATTCCACCGGTAGTTTATTGATTAGTGTATTCACTAAACCACCTGCATTCTTCCGCTTCCTACCTATCATTGTTCACCTTGAGGGATAGGGTAGGGTATTTATACCTAAAATCGTGTAAAAACTTTATTTTTAGTAAATGCTATACATTAGATAAGCAGGGCGATAGTACAATATTTCCATTAAACATACAGTGTTATGTGAATTAATATTATACTTGGCATTTATAACATCATGAATGTCTTTATAAATGTCATCATCACCGAATTCCTTCTCACGAAAACGATGGTAGTCAACCACTTGTCGTATGAATTTTTCATAGAAACACACCAGATTGTAAGATTCAAGAAATTCCAATCCATAGCTTATTATGTCCTTCAAATCGAATAGTTCCTCTATGTTATGGGCGTTGAATGTACACGAACAACAGTTGTAGTTTTCTATCATAACTGTTTTCAAAATTCTCTCATATCCTTTAATCAATTCCCAATTGTAATAAATACCGAGATTGCTAGATAGAGATTCGTAATCTTGCTCGTGTATTATATCCTCCTCGCTTACATGTGACCAATCAATTTGGCTTTCAATTTCTTGGGATCGGAAAAATTGTATTTCTACGTATGAATACCATCTTAGAAGTTCATTCCATTCCTTCACGTCTAATACCACGCTGTTGCCACATCTTATACGCACTACTGGTGCAAGGTTAAGGTGTGTACTGTATCCAATTTCAATATGCGTATCGTTCGATAGGTTATAGGAAGCACAATCGATTAAGTATTCATTAGCTGCCTGTTTATACACCTCAGCCCTATGTTGAAATAATGATGACCAGTCAGAATAACCTTCATCTTGTTTCTCTTCATTTTTGCTACTACTACTACTACTACCATCACTATTTTGACAGCATGAACAACAAAATGTTAAATTATTATTCATATTGTTATTACATGAAGTATCCAGGAGTGATTTTATTGCTTTTTTCATGACTTTACTTGTCCACAACCGCACTACGACTAAACACTACGAAATGAGCATGTTTACATATGGTTGGAGGAATGTTATATGCTCCAGCAAAGGTATGTTAAGTACATCAAACTTCCCATAATATGTATATTTACTTAAAATCGATTTTTATCTGTATATTGTGGTTAATAAAGTCTTATAAAAAACGTTTTACTTGTTAGATGACCTAATCAGTCTGAACAATGCATCATCTTTGTTCTCGGAATTTCATAAGCTACGACTCAACAATGAATCGTCTTTTTTTCTTTTACCTTGAAAATTGTAAGCATAGACTTTGAACAATGGGCGCTCTTTGTTCTTGATTTCCTAGAATCGAAGTGTATTTAACAATCTATTTTCGACCTGAACAATGGAATGTCTTTATTCTTTTACCTTGAAAATTGTAAGCATAGACTTTGAAGCGTTGACAATGCATCGTCTTTGTTCTTGATTTCCTAGAATTGAGATAACAATCTATTTCTAACTGAACGATGGATCGTCTTTGTTCATTTCTCAGAGGTGTGACCTTGTAAGCATAGACTTTAAATCATTGACAATGGATCGCCTTTGTTCTTGAAAGTTGATTTCTCAGAATCGAAGTGTAGATAACAATCTATTTTTATAAATCAACCAGAACAATGGCCCCCCCTTTGTTAATTTCTCAGAGGTGTGACCTTGAAAATTGTAAGAATAGACTTTGAACCGTCGGCTTGAACAATGCATCGTCTTTGTTATTGATTTCCTAGAATTTGAGAAGCTATAACTCAGCCAAAACAATAGATCGTCTTTGTTCTCTCATGTGACCTTGAAAATGATAAACATAGACTTTGAACAATGGGCCCTCTTTGTTCTTGATTTTTCTCAGAATTGAGATAACAATCTATTTTTATATATACCTGAACAATAGATCGTCTTTGTTTTCTCGTGTGGCCTTGTAAACATAGACTGAAGCGTTGACAATGCATTGTCTTTGTTCTTGATTTCCTAGAATTGAGATAACAATCTATTTCTAACTGAACAATGAATCGTCTTTGTGACCTTATAAGCATAAACTTTAAATCGTTGACAATGGATCACCTTTGTTCTTGAAAGAGATGTATTTAGAATCTATTTTTATAAATCAACCAGAACAATAGATCGTCTTTGTTCTCTCGTGTGACCTTGAAAATTGTAAGCATAGACTTTGAACAATGCATCGCCTTTGTTATTAATTTCCTAGAATTGAGATAACAATCTATTTTTAGAATAACGGAATAATGAATCGTCTTTGTTCTCTCACGTAACCTTGAAAATTGTAAGCATAGACTTTGAACAATGGGCCCCCCCTTGTTCTTGATTTCCTAGAATTTCAGAAGCTATGACTCAGCCAAACAATAAATCGTCTTTGTTATCAGAGGTGTGGCCTTATAAGCATAGACTTTGAACAATGGATCGCCTTTATTCTTGATTTCCTAGAATTGAGATGTGGAATCTAATTTCAACCTGAACAATAGATCGTCTTTGTTCTCTCGTATGGGGGAAACGGTTGCGAAACAGCTATCTGTTTTGGGAAACGGACCCCCTGTTTTAGGAAACGGCTACCTGTTTTTAGGAAACGGCTACCTGTTTTGGGGAACGGTCACCTGTTTAGACCACTTGAGGGGGCGTGGCATTGAAACATGCATAGACTTGCTTGAGACCGAGGGCAATGACCTTCAGGAATAGATGCAGGTAACCTAAAATTGACGTGGACAATCAACAATCTAGTAACTTTTCTAGTGACCTTGAAGCGGGGACCTTGAAGAGGCAGGGTTACCAACCTACAACGTGGCCTACAATGTGTATGACCTTGAAAACCATGTACTTGGACGTAGCGAATGTGATGACCTTGACCTCTGAAAAGGAATTGCTTTGCTATAGACGAAGTGGCCCAGAACCAGCCTTGCTATACTACTTAAACTCTTTATATAGGTCCAAAATTCTTATTGAAATACTTCTACAAATTGTCGCCTCCAACGTCTCAACGACATGTGAAATATGCTTTTCTACATTGAATTTAAATACAAACTAACAATTTACACTCAATTTAATTTTATAAAACATAATTTCCATTTCAACAAGCGAAAATTTATAAACTTACAATAAGGAAAATAATTATTATTTACACAGAACTATCTAATTCTTGCTCTTAAACTAGTAAAAGTGTTTCGCTAATAATTTTAATTTAAACTTTCCTCTAAATCTGATAAACAATAGAAACGATTCTGTTCGCGATTACTATATATAGAAGTTTTGAAAACCTTACAGATACGTGAAAAACAAAGTAAAATGTTACAATCGAAAAGTTTCCTAAAGAATTTAAGCGTTATCAAGTTCAATTGCATGAATTTATACAGCATTTCAGATGTACGGTACTAACAAATAATATCGGATATAATTTCGGACTAAACGGCAAATATGTGATAAAATAACGGCCACGTGACAAACCTCACCTTTCGTCATGACCGCCTAGTGGCAAACCTCTCTCCGATAAAAATTTTATTGTCGTCATTACCCGTTCTTAAATTTCATAGTAATATTTTGCAATTTAATTTGTCTGTTCCCTTAACTTTTTGTCTATTGCCTGAATTTTTATTTTCATGTGAGGTAGATCATCATGGCCTTCATATGGTGGTCATATTCTTAATGAGAAGAATTTTTCTTATGTTTTTCAATCCTTACAACCGTCAGATACCAAACCTGCAACGTTACCTGAATGAGGAAATAATTGTTCTTTATATAAAGAATAACAAAGTCAGGATCTTGCAACCGTTTGACCGTTTTTCAGACATTTATTAAAAAAGCGACTGCAAAAAAAATGTGTTTTGATCTTTATAAGCCTGCTTAGACTCTGATTATGAAAAAACGTAAATGGCTCGTTTAGGCAAAGATCGATTAATTTAGAAGTAATTTAATTTCGCCAAAATACTACATCGCTGTATTGCTTTCTCATATACGTAGGTATAAAGAGAAAGCTATGTAATCGGTTTAATTTTTTTTTGCATTTCTCGCCGTTTTGTGGCCTGAATAATACCGAAAAAAACATTTTTAGAAGAGAAAATCTCGTGTCTGATTATATGTCGGTGTGCGAGTGTGCGCGATATCCTTTGAAACATTAAAGCTATCGATAAAAAACAAGTTTTTAGAAATAAAATTTCGTGTCTGTGTGTGTGCGGTATACGTTTTGAACCATTAAAGCTGTCGATATGAAATTAGGTACAAAAATTCTTTGCCATAAAATCTAGGTCAATTTCGTTAAAGAGCAAACTCCAACCAGAGGCTGTGCATCTTTAAGGGATTAGAAAATAAAAAAAAATCATTGCTTCAAATTTTAAAAAGTTACATAATTAAAAAAACAAACTAATACTTTTTCATATAATTTCAAAATAAATAACATATAATAACCAGTGGCGCACCGTTTTTAGGGAACAAAATTGTGCATTTTTTAATTTATCAACCGATTTTTTTGAAAGTCGAGTATTGGTGGTTTTTAAAATCGCTAAGTATAAATCATTTGTCAAAACTAAAAAATTCAAAATACCGGATCAAAAATGGAGAATTATCGTGTTTAAAAACCTATATGACTCAAATTCAGGTATTGTGGCCTTGGAAGTTATTTATTTACATATATGAGAAAGCATTATGGCAGATAATTTGGAAGCGGTTTTTTGCATTTATTTAAATAATATCCGAAATTTTAGACAATTTTCTTCTTGCATGTAGTCCTAGTCTCTGTTTTCGAACGTTCGACTCGACGTTCGGTGTTTCCGCTGTCGTCAGTGTGCTCTTCAAATTCTGTTACCTCATCAGGATCTGTCATTTCCTGGGATGGTTCAAACCACGTTTGAATTGAAAATGCTTGATAATTTTTTTTTCTGTGGCCCTATCTTTATTTATATTTTGTTTTTGAGTACCACTTATGTATTTCCCTCCAAACATTGTCACTCTTGCTTTTAGTTATGTTCATAAGCTCTAAGATACTACAATTTTAAAGACCTACAAAAAAGAGAAAAACCGGTGTTAATTTTAACAGCTTAAACTATCAAACATTCACATTGGCTTTATCTTCATATACAGTTCATTCGTAAATTAGCGGATCAATTTAAGAAAAGTTAAAACAGGAGTTTTTGAAAAAATAATCACGCATGGACATTTTTTTTTTCTGTTTTGCACATAAAACGGATTCATAAGTCATTTGTGAATTGATTTGTAGCCTTGGAGATTGCCAGATTGGAGATTTTACACTTTTCAATCATTTCATTACGACTATACTTTATAAAAAACTGTAAATTAAAAATAAAAATCGAAATTTCTACAAAATGCTCTGTACTTATATTGAATTAGAGTAATATCCACGATTCCTATTGTACCAGAAAAAAACTTGCTACTCACCATTCAGCTGAATTAAAGACAACTTAGCGAAATATTATGTTTTTTATACATACACATGCAAGTTCAAGTTCAAAGGTTAAAACAATAAAAAATCTTTAGGAATAACCAGTCACTACAACCATTAATAATTAATAGCGTTGTTCCACCCTCGATAATTTCCCCGATGTATTTGACCGCTAGTGCTGTTTCCGACCTTATCGCGCTCTACTATGAAGCTTTATATAATACGACGCGATATTCGGACGGCTGAACGGCGTGATAAATGAGGTTACGCAAACGCCAAATTCTAAAAGGATTTTACCATCTTAGACACAAGATATCCTATTTTATAGATATCAAAGGAAAAATATTGCCTGGAGTCAGAGGTCTGAACCGAGTATGTAATTTAGCATAGCAAGTTGACATTACGGGTCCCTTAAACGAGTTGAATTTGAAACTTCGAGAACAAGGTCAGTTGGTAAACAAATAGTACAGTTATCAGAAAGCATTCCAGAACAAACTTCGCTTGTGGGAAACATAAATGCGAGCTGGAAGCTGTAATCATTCTTCATCACTATCCAGTCACGCAAATATATACTCAGTATGCTGAAGAACTAAAATTACAGACGTATCAAATTTTTAATGGATATTCCGACTTCCAAAAGATGGATAGCTGCTTTAACCTCCTTACCATTACGATAAAGAGTAACATATGAAAGGCTTCGACACACTTGCAAATGGAGTTGATCGAGCTTCAGGAAGTCAACATTTCAAGACAAGATTTTTATAGAATGTAGCTTGCCGAAAAGAGCACCCACAGTAGAGAGAATTTGCCATAAAAATGGTTTGCACATTTGGAAGCACTTATAAATGTGAACAGTTCTTTTCCATGATCAAAACTATTAGGATGGCCTATCAAAAATGACGCTTTTTTATGAAAAACTTTATTTAATGATAAAATAACAAATGAACACTTTTATTCACAAAAGTATAAACCATTGTAAAGTAACATCTTTCGCCATCTTTCTCCAAGATCTTCGATGCCACGACGGCACCATGTGGTATATTTGGAATTAAGGAATTCTCAGCATGCAGCTCAACTTCCTCCCGTCCAGGAAGGAAGTGGATCATCAATCGGAATAAGTAATAATCGGAAGGCACAAGGTCTGGGCTATAAGGTGGATGGGAAAGAAGTTCCTAATCCAATTCCCTAATTTTTTGTTGAACTTCAGATGCAGTATGAGGTCTAGCGTTGTATTGTTGCAGAATTGCCTGTCCTCTGTACACCAATCCAGGGTAACGCCGACTTAGAGCATCATGCATCCTATCCAACAGTTGACTGTAAAGGTTAGCATTTTCTGTGCTAGGATTATTGAAGTAAGTCCACATTTCATCGCAAGTAACGATCCGTTTAAAGAAACGTTCATCCCAAGGATTGGAAAGCTGTTGATCACAAACCTGAACTCGCCTTTCGGCCATTGCTGGTGTTAAGTCGTGAAGCACTCCTCTACAGTGTCTATTGGCTTTTCCAAGTTGATGCAAATGGCGCCTAACGGTTTCTTTAGAGTACCGAAGTTCTCCTGACAACTTACGGGTACTTGTCGATGGATTTGCTTAACCATCTCGAAGTTCGGCGTTACTTAACGAGTTAGGCCGACCAGAACCTTGTTTTTTTGAGAATTGTATCTCTGCCAGTACATTTTTGAAACCAGCGCTGCACCGTACGAACGTTCACTATTCCTTCTCCTTCCACTTCGGATATTTTTTTAACTGCGGCTGGTGCAGAAACGTTTTGTTTCCAGTAATGACGAACAGTAGAAAAATTTCGTATTTTTCGTCAGCCACTTTGACGTTTATTGCTAGTTAGAAACAAAAGAATATCAGAAGAAAATTAGACGGGGCCATTCGCCTGCTTGATTAGCTTTTAATGCTGCATAGGATTAACGTATAAAATGTTTTCTAGGTAGGAGCAGAAGGGCTCAATAAGAAACTCTAGAAAAACGAACTTTTTTATGGGCCACCCTAATTAACAAAACATTTTGCATCTGTGTATGAGTGGCATTGATCCCAACAATGACTACCTTGTGACTCAAGTTCAAGGTCAAACTTCTCATTAATTTCTCTTAATTGTAAGTAAATGCGGTATTCTGATTCGTGTAACTTTAGCATTACATTTTATTTTATAAATAAAGTCACTGTGACTATTATTTATTCAAATCTAATATCTTCGGAACGGGACTACATTATCATTCTAAACCTTGCCCCACAACTCTCCAAAGGTTGCCCATACATGCCCTAGATAGTACTGCAACGCCTGGATTATGTAAACTTATTATGACGTGTATATATATATATATATATATATATATATATATATATATATATACTATACGGTGATCAAATTCAAGTGTGCACTATTGCTAACCTTTTTATTATTGAAGCTACGAGGTCGGTTACATTAGAGAAGTAGTAGTATTCCTTCCGCTGGTTAACGTGGTGGTCACAAAAAAACAATTGAACATCGCGTTTCCGAGTTATTTTAAAAAATGTAGTTTTTATTAAATGGGACACCCTATATATTTATACCCTAATCGATTGTCAACGCTTTTCTTAACATAAAACGTTATTATGAATTTCAGCCTAAAACAAAAAATAAAGGAGATGTGAGCCTACTTCACTTTTCGCTTATAGGATACCATAACATTTAAATAAAAACGAAATATCATACAAAATATGCTATATTTATTATTTAAGTTAGTATCAAAGTACGTCCTTTAATTATGTTTAGCTATTTCCATTTCTAAATCATCTAGGGATGCTATGCGAAACAATAAAACCAATCAACCTTATCATTTTTACTTTCATAAATTATTTTTGTGAAAACAATTTATTTCGGTGTAGCTGTTATAAACTACTATAATGCCTTTTACGGATTTAGAAAAATGTCATATGCTTGAAGCATTTACATAGTATGTCAATAAAATGCTGACCGTGTTCTTGAACGATATAGTGCCCTGTTTTCATAAAGAAAATTTAAATCAAATGAAAATGCTTTTGCCAAAGGTATGTTAAAAAAAGATTTGTGATGAATGAAGATACGGAAATAAATGTGCTAGCTTATTTTGAAGTAAATCGCGAAAATTCCATACGAGATTGCATCAGAGATTGTGGATTATGTTTCGGAATTATACGGAATATTTTGAAAAAATATAAATACGTGCTGTATAAATACAGGTCTACTCATAGTCTTTTACCAGGCGACCAAGAAAGAATTATATTTTGCCAATGGTTTGTAAATATAAAAACCGCAATCCCTGATTTCGAAAGGCTAATTCTCTGGAGCGATGAACCTAATTTCAGCAATAGAGGCATGTATAACAGCAAAAATTACTGGAGTAATGAGAATCTAATGCGATATGTTCTGTGTATTCCACAGAGACGCATTTTTGATAACCTTAATTTAGCTGATCGTCAAAGAGCATTTTTTCAGCAAGATGGTGCGCCTCCACACAATACTCAAAACGTCAATAATTTGATTATTTCATGATGCATTGCTACCAGGGACCAGTTCGTTGGCCTTCACGTTCTGCATATATTACACCAATGGATTTTTATTTGTGGGAATTTTTAAAAAACGAAGTCAACCAAAATTGTTACAATAACATAGAAGATCTTCAAATAGCGATAACTAATATCATTTTTAACAAAATATAAATCAATCGATTCATTTTGTTTTGTTTTTATTTTAAATTTTATGCACGCCAAGATAAGTTAAGGCTCATATCTCCTTTTTTTTTGGTTTTAGGCTGAAATTAATAATAACCTTTTATGTTAAGAAAAGTGTTGGCAATCGAATAGGGTATAAATATACAGGGTGTACCATTTAAGAAAAGCACTTTTTTAAAATAACTCGGAAACGTGATGTTCAATATTGTTTTTCTGTTACCACCACGTTAATCAGCGAAATACTACTACTACTTCCCTAATTTAACCGATCTCGTAGCTTCAATAATAAAAAAGTTAGCAATAGTGCACACTTCAATTTGATCACCGTATATAATTATATATATATATATATATATATATATATATATATATATATATATATATATATATATATATATATATATATATATATATATATATATAGTGTCTCTAAAAGGTCTATACGAAATAGTAGGGCAAATTCATGAGACCAAAATATGAGGATCTAGTCCAATTTACCTTAGTTCAAAAGTTGATAGTTTCCGAAATGCAAGGTGTCATTTTTTTAAACTCTTTTAAATATCTATCTTAGTAATAGGAGCGTTTGCATGAAACTTGGTACCTAGAGGTTTTCTATGATGAATCAGATTTAATCATAGTTTTTTTGTATCTTCCAGAGGACGCCACCAGCAGCCCGTTGTCAACATTTAAAGCACCATAACTTTTTTCTGACTCGGTATATCAAATTTCTAGTCATTAATTCTTATTCCTTGATATTTTCTTCAAAAAAGGTTGTATATGTATTTTCAAGCAGCCGTTTCTGTGATAATCGAGTTTAAATGTTTTAATGCGTACTAAAATTCATCATAACCCTCCTTCACACTTTATCTAGGATTAGGACTGGTTCAAGAAGTTTGGGGCCAACAACAACATAACTTTACAGAACAACATAGGAATTTAAGAATGAACTGACAAAGAACAAGAGGAACGGCATAGAAAGTCAATAACAAACGATCAAAACAGCAAACTTTTATTAAATTATAAATTGTTCAATTAAAATAAATATTGAAAGTGATCCTCGTTTTTATGTACACAAAGATTAATACTACGGAGAAAACTGAACTGCACCCTATTAATCTTCTCTGTACCTAACCGTAAAATGTTTACTGAATTTGCGCCCACAATTCTTGTTCGGTGTTTATTGGTTTAGAATATACCATTTTTTTAAGTGTTCTCCATAAAAAGTAATGCATGGCAGTCAAATCCAGTGTGCGAGGTGGCTAATTTGCAAGAGCCTTATTTTGCCGACCCATTGATTCGGGAAATTCGCATTTAAGTGATTTCTGCCAAATAGCGCGGAACTTTATCAAATAAATTTATCAAATTTATTAAATGTGCTAGGTAATTTAAACCACTTAAACGAGGTGGTAAGATGACAAGACCTATGATAAAACTGTCAATAATTCCTGCCCATACGTTAACTTTAAATTCACGTTGATAATGCACAACAGTTGTGAGGCTACGTACATCCTACGGCAGTCCATGACGTCATACCAATCATAGACGTAAGCCAGCACTTAAACCCCACCTCTTCGAAAGATGGCAGTTGGCTGACCAATTAGAGATGAGGGCTTGGCTTCGCTTGAGTGACGTCAAGCCAATGGAATGCGAATATGGGTCACGCTCCTGATATGATTGGCAAGGGGCCGGACCATTTATCGGCAATGAGGCAGCCATCTACGGTTGTTATAATGCCCATGCGGGAAAAAGCACACGTACATTGTTGATGCGGAAGGTGTCTCCTTCAGGTATCTGATGGATTCTTCGTCGCAGCTGAAGAGCTACTTTCGGTTGTTCGTCGTTGCCGAAGAGGTCACCTTTCAGGCATCTGTTTGCTCGTTGCGAGAGTAGAACTGCTGTAAGCTAGCATGGTAAAAGTATAATGTTACCTTTCGGCCACCGAGCCTTTTTAGGTGTGTAATGCAGAAATCGAGATAAATAAATATTTATGTAGACGTCATACAGAGTATAGAAATGTTTATGGTTTACGATTATAAAATATAAAATTAACATAGAAAACCAATAGGCATTGAAAAAATTGCATTTAATAGTAAGGATAGTTGTAGAATTAGTAAATAGAATTTATATTTATGCACTCTGATGATAAATGAAGAATTTTTTAATAAATTAAATAACATCCAGTATGATTTTAAATACTAACGTGATATATTTATAATAATCAGCTAGAAAAAAATTGATTTCGCTGTGCAAAGTTGGAATTATTAATAGGTATATTTTTGACCAGGTATTTATAATGTTTTCTCGGATATATTAATGTTAAAAAAATATTTTCTAGCAGATTGTAAATACTCAATTAATAAACATGTGAAAAAGCTAATAAATATACTATTTGTTATTCATTTTGATAATAATTTGTTATAAATAGCAAAAGTGACGACCCTGCAGTAGAGAATAAATATATCTGTTGATTTTAGTCCAAACGTATTGGCTTATATTAACTTGATATACTGTTTATGCATGATTTTCATTCTTGCTCTAAAAATCATAAAATTAAAACAGTAAAGAGAAACAAGAACAATACAACAATATACAATAATAAAAGCATAGGTATGTAAAAATAAATTTATTACGAAATTACATAATGCAAGACAGAAAAGAAGTAGTAGAATTAAAAAATAATAATTTAAGTATTTACTCTCATGATCCATATATGTCTCTACATATTAAGTAAATATTACTCAGGAATAGGAGCTAGAAAATAATTCAAATCTAATATTAGCGCTAATTAGTGCATTTTTGATATTAATAAAAATTTGCTATAAATAGCGTGAATGTGATAATTCGGCAGCAGATAATTAGTCTTGAATATTCACCTGTTAACCTACGATAATTAGTTCGTAGGATTGTTTAGAAAAAAGTATTCATTGATGCTATACGTAAGCTGAGATATATATATATATATATATATATATATATATATATATATATATATATACGGGGTGTCCAGTTTAAGATGAAATGCATGGGGATATTGGAAACCGTTAGAGATACGAAGATGGTTAAATGGAGAAAAAGTTGCGTCATTATATGCCCAAGAAGTAACCATGGTTACATGTCAAAAAATCCCTTCCATTTACTAGACACAGGGTGATAACTGAAAATATGCGTTTTCTAAAAATCGCTATATTTTGTTTCTTGCAAGGGATACATCCACGATTTTTGCAGGATGGGGGTAACAGGTAGCGAGGATTTCAAAAATGATTTTGAAAAAAATCTAGGCCTACTAGATTTTGAGATAATGCACGCAACTTTCGATTTTCTTATGGACGCCATATTGGATTTTTGCATTTTGAATTCTTCATAAAAATGCTTTTCAACCATATATCATATGTTTATAATCTGCCAATGAGAAAGTGTCAAATTACACAATTAAATTCATATCAAAGCAACCTTGACATATTATGTATTTTAATTAAATGAAAATTAATCTATAAATTAAACTAATTATTGAGAACAATATTATTGATTATTAACATAAATCATAATAATAAAAGTGACAAAAAACAACAAAAAATAAAATTTAATATTATACTGAATTTTACTATTAATTAATCAAATGCTCGAATAAACCTCCATTCTCTTGCAATAATTGAATAGATGGTTGATTGGCAAAGGCCTAGTTTGATATAAATTTAATTGTGTAATTTGACACTTTCTCATTGGCAGATTATAAACATCTGATATATGGTTGAAAAGCATTTTTATGAAGAATTCAAAATGCGAGATGATAAGAACTCTTGTGATGCAGTGCTAACTCGATGCAGATGGTGTTTGCAGGAGAATGAAGGTTTATTCGAGCATTTGATTAATTAATAGTAAAATTCAGTATAATATTAAATTTTATCTTTGTTGTTTTTGTCACTTTTATTATTATGATTTATGTTAATAATCAATAATATTGTTCTCAATAGTTAGTTTAATTTGTAGATTAATTTTCATTTAATTAAAATACATAATATGTCAAGGTTGCTTTGATATAAATTTAATTGTGTAATTTGACACTTTCTCATTGGCAGATTATAAACATATGATATATGGTTGAAAAGCATTTTTATGAAGAATTCAAAATGCAAAAATCCAATATGGCGTCCATAAGAAAATCGAAAGTTGCGTGCATTATCTCAAAATCTAGTAGGCCTAGATTTTTTCAAAATCATTTTGAAATCCTCGCTACCTGTTACCCCCATCCTGCAAACATCGTGGATGTATCTCTTGCAAGAAACAAGATATAGCGATTTTTAGAAAACGCATATTTTCAGTTATCACCGTGTGTCTAGTAAATGGAAGGGATTTTTTGACATGTAACCATGGTTACTTCTTGGGCATATAATGACGCAACTTTTTCTCCATTTAACCATCTTCGTATCTCTAACGGTTTCCAATATCCCCATGCATTTCATCTTAAACTGGACACCCTGTATATATACATATTTAAACCATTAATTTTAGGTTTCATTGATTACATAATTAGGTAAACATTCGTAATAATTCAAATTTAATTTTTTCATTAATTGCTGCATTCTAAATATAGCGATAAAAATAATTTACTTATAGCTAACGAGATGACCCTGCAGTAGATAATTAGTCTTGAACATTCATCTTTTAACCTGAGATATTTTATAATTACCAATATTGATAAATATAAATTTAGTTATTAATATTACATCCGGGAAGATGGATCTTCTAAAGCAATTAAATTTGGTTGACAAAGGCGAACTCTGACCTGTATTAAAAGTTTCGAATGATTATTGATTATATATACCGGTTAAAGAATATCAAAATTATTAATACTCAATATGGAAGAACATAGTATATTTCTCCCGGAGAGATTAGCAACAGAACTAACGGATAAGAAGGTATGCATTGAACAAATCGAAATCGTTCATGGAGGCACCATAGATACTCGTAAATCCAAAATGAAGGGTAAACCATCCTTTGTTAATTATACAGGTGAGTTATTACAATTCTCCATTTACAAATTAATAAATAATATTTATAGGATAGCCTGACCCATCATCACCGTCATCACTACCTTATATTATTACTGTACATAAATTAAATTTCTATTCATACATTTTATATACAAAATTATATTAAAAGGATATTTGTAATGCTTGAAGGTGTTACCTAATCTTACAACTTATAGAAGCTAATATATAAAACTGTTCGGGTAAAATAAACATATCTCATCATAATTAGACGAATTTATTTATTGAATTGAAAACAATTTAATTTTAAAGGAGCTGGTTCATCTATATGGCGAACATCAGATATTTTACTCCAATGCTACATACATCGTATTTTTTTGTGTAATTGTCTATCATCCTGATAGTGATGTGGTAACTTATTCCATATTGCAATCAAATTTTCAACGCTTATTTGTACCAATTTACATCTTATTATACTCAATCATCGGTTCAAACTGTAAGATTATACGTTCCATCTCAAAATAATAATAATGAGTATATGATTACGTACTTACGCTACAATTTTCGATACTGTATGTACTTCCTATCACCATCACAGGTAATAAACGAATGTATGGTGGCTTGAGGATGTAACTAAGCTTCATTCTGAATATTATATCGTTACACTTTGATTTAAATCGCTATAAATATGGTGGTGTCATAGTTTGAAAATTAATTAGTTGAAATCAATCGAACGATATGGATGCTGAACAATGTGAGCGTATGTCTGATATAGAAAATGTATTGAATGTCGACGTTGAAGCTAATGATTCATGGATAGACCTGAAACGTATTAAGGTAATTAGTATTGCGGTATTATAGACATCTTAATAAAACCTTTGTTGTAGAACGTTTATTCTTAACCTGGGTGCTATATCTAGACAATTATACAGTACTCGAAGTTTGAACTTCATTAAAGAATAATTACTTTAAACCCGTAGTACAATTATTTTGGACATCCTATATCGACATATGCTGTCTGCAATTCATTATCGAGGAATTGAGCGAAGTCTCGAACATTAAAACTGAGCACCTAATACGTCAAACTCTAAAACATGACGAAGAATCTGGGAAAGCTGTCTTTATAGGTTACGGTATAAACATTGAAATGGTGTTTATTACCGGCGACGAAAAGCGAATCTGAATAAGCAGAGGAAACAGTTCAGTATTATTATCTGAATAGACAACCAACCTATTCTTTTAGTCCGCGGGTGTAATACATCAGAAGCTGAATTATATGAACGATTATAGTAATTATTCGGTTTATGGAGATTTCACAAATGAAATAGCAACTTACTTTCAGCATCAAGAGGTCATAGTTGTAATGTAAAAGATTATTCATTTTTAACTGCAATTGGACATATCTTCCACCAACAATTTATAAAAGATGTAACTTTCAGCTTTAACAGACCATACCTGTAATGTAAAAGATTATTCACATTTTTATACAAAAGTATAATGTGAAAAAGTATTTTAATAGAGGTTAATCGTGGCTCCACCTAGTGGTATATTTCTAAAAATAGATTTAGATCCCTGTAATGGTTATGGCGGGAAAACTTTAAATTTTAAATAGGTTCTGATATGAAGGTTGTCTCATAAGACAACAACTACTCCTTAACTTGCTAGCGGGTCTTCGCCCCCCTTATCAGATCCCTTGCTTACTATGACGCGAAAACTAGATATTTCAAATAGTATTCAAATAAGGGGAGTCCGCATGTTATCTTATAAGACAGGTATAGGCCTCCAGATGTAGTTCTCAGATCTGCGCCCCACTGTCGAACCCCGAGATTGTTATGACGCCATCTACCAGTGTATTTCTTAAAACTAATGAATATTTTCTGTAATATAGGTTGATCGTGGCTACTACCTAGTAGTATAATTTAAAAGCAGATTTAACTGTTATGACGGAGAATTTACTGCAAACACTGCAACAGCCTTCATTGAAATTAGCAGAAATTCACGTTTACAGAGCTATAAATAAGCGAGAGAAACTAGTTGAGATTCAAATTTAACCTTTATCGATAAAGTAAACAGTTTTAAGAAATACACTGGTAGATGGCGTCATAACAATCTCGGGGCTCGACAGTGGGGCGCAGACCTGAGAACTACATCTGGAGGCCTATACCTGTCTTATGAGATAACATGCGGACTCCCCTTATTTGAATACTATTTCAAATATCTAGTTTTCGCACCATAGTAAGCATGGGATCTGATAAAGGGGGCGAAGACCCGCTAGCAAGTTAGGGAGTAGTTGTTGTCTTATGAGACAACCTTCATATTAGAACCTATTTAAAATTTAAAGTTTTCCCGCCATAACCATTACAGGGATCTAAACAGACTACGTTTTACCGACAATGCTAGTAAATGGTTCATACTCAATTAATATATCATGCAAGATATATCAGATATATCTTAACAGATATTACTACCGACGAAGATAACTGTAAGTGTTATCGAAACGTTTAGATTGTATAATTTAAAATACACCATTAAAAAGCCCAAAAAAGAGAAGTATTTTAATTTCTGTCTTTGTTTGCACTTCTGTAAAAAACTGAAATCATTTATTTTCCAAATAAGATGTCAACAAAACAATATAATTGCAAGGTAATGCTTTCTATAAAATAAATATGCAGTTCTATGGAATAAAAAGATCAAAATAAATTGTAAGTTTATTTAAATGTAATGCACTAACTGTTCTATATGGAAAAGTACCAGTCAGTTAACAATTAATTCAGGGTAGTTATAAAATTGTATTTGACACCTAATAAACAGGATGTTTCTGTATACCCTCAACGTTTATCATGCATTATGATTTGCGTATAAATCAAAGGAGATTCACGCCAGAGATATTTCATACTTTGATGAAGGTTTTACTTATATACTTTCCTTTACTAACTATTATTAAGTTACTAATTATATTAAATTATGAATTTTATGCTTGATCATGTGTAATAATCGGCTATAGTGAAAAAAAATTTTTACTACTTGCTATTGCTGTAATAATCAAATCACATTTCAACTTTCGAATTAATTTTACTGTTATTAATGAATTACAAATTACGTTACAGTCTCAAATTATTTTGAAGTAAATTCATTTGAACCCGTTGAATATTTTTTCGCCAAGGTCAAATTTTGAAATAATTCAGTTGAAAATCGACATTTTTTTTTTCTTTATCTGTACATTTTGTTTACCTGGGATAAGTAAACTTTAAAGACGGTTAAAATTTTAACTCTGTTTAATTTTTGATTAGGGCTTGATTGTACCGAGCGCTGTAGTTTTAAGTCGACGAATTAAATGTGTCCCTTGTTACTGCCATCTGCCATTGAAGTCTTCTCGCTCATCTGACGGTAAGCACAATCGTAAATTCAAAGTGAGCGTGCGTGGTATAACATCGATAAGGTAAGGCGTTCAGTACTGTTTTTTGGCGCTGATCGCAAATCGTAGTTAATATTTAAACTCGTCTAGATTTCTGTCATCTAGAATAGATCTTGGGTTAGAGGAGCTGGAATGAAAAGGAGATTAAATCAGGCACTTGAAATACTCATCAAGCTCATCAAATAATATTCTATGCTAAAGATGTCTTAATAGCGACACACCTGAAGTATAAGGAACGAAAATAGTAAATATATCAAAATAAAGAAAGGAATTCTATTAGCCAGAGGTGTAATAAGGATACGAGGCTAACAAAGTCTTCTTTACCGTGTCTTATGTATTATTCACTAAACGCACATTTACTTTGGAATTTTTGAACATCAGACAAAAAGTTCAAACGACATTATAATTAAACACAACATAAGGATGGTCTGTAACCATTTGATGTTTATATTTCGTGACATTTTATAGTTTACAATATTTAGCTGATGATTAACCATTCCTATTAAATAAATGTTAAAAAACGCCAATTTCTTGTAGGTACTTTTCCAGAAATTAATGAGGTCTACTTTTCACTTGAATAGTCAAAAAATTACGTACTGTATATTAGTATTTGTTATGTTATCCAGACGGCATCCTTTGAGGTTACCGTCGCTCGTCCATATAGTAATGGTAATTTCATACAAATGGCGTGATCGTTCAAAATAGATATTCCTGCGTTGAAACATATGAAACTCGATTTTAGTTTCATTGTCTGCTAATTGGAGAAAAAATCCACTCGGTATACCTAAAGAAAAGGAAAATCTGACTTTAATAGTCAGCCTACTAGCGGTATATATTATGCCTCACAAATTTTTAGAGGTCCACCTACACGAAATTAATGTCTTTCATTTTTATGTAAAATGGTTTAAATATGCGAAAATATTGTGAGTATAAAAAATATTACCAAATTAAAACATCAGAAAGTCATAGCCAACCACTTTGTTGTGTTTAATGGAAATTCATACATGGTTTGAAGTTAAGCTTATTATCTTATTAGCATATTCACAAATTATATAGAATGTAAATGGGCTAGTAGTAAACAAACTAATATGCAAACCTTGGGGAAGAAGGCTTTCTTAACCTACCCTTATTACATTTCGGTTAAGAAAAATGTTCTATATGTTGGGAGTAATACAAAATTTTATTACATTGGCCGATAATATCAACAATGAAGAATTCCATCAGAGCTTTCTCACAGGTTATTTACTGTACCTGAATACGATTGCCTCAGTCTTTCACAAGAGCTTCCCCTATAGATAGCGCGTAGGTATCCTCCTTCATTTCCATTGTTTACTATTTCAAGCAGGTTAAAATTACCTTGATTGTACAGGGTGGCCAACTAAGAATGAGAGGTACTGTATCTGGGAAACTATCCATCGTAGAGGCTTGCGCAAAAAAAACGGCCAATGCAAAAACCCGGAAAATATTTTCAAGTTTCTGAAATGGCCGCTAGGGAGCGTAACTGCAATCTTGAATCTAAAAAAGTGATGTTTCTGTGAATTCTGCTATATTAACCTTATAAAAAATTAACTGATCTTTAAAGTGAGGATAATTTGAACTTTTTTTGTTTGGCACTTTTTGACGAATGTCTAAAAATAATGTGGTGGGGGGTATTCAAAGGTTTCCTTAAATAACCCCCTGTATCTTCGTAACGGCAAAGCCGATTTTAACAAACTTGGGCGCGTTGAAATGAGCGATTCTTGGGCTACAAATTTTAATATCTTGAAGTTTTGTTAGTTTCACATATCGTCGCTAGAGGGCTTTGGTCGAAATTCCGACAGAAACGCTTAATTTTCGCAAAAAAATTAAATGCATTGGTATGACTTTTTTTTCATGAACGAGTAGCTAAATGATGCCTAAACAAGCTCGCGAAACCTCATCTCGATATCTTGTTCCTAACCTAAAATATCGGCCAAAGAAAACTTCACACGAAAATCCCTTAAATTTTTATTTTTTTTAATTACATTTTTCTGGAATTGTTTCTATTTAAAGGACCGATTTAAAGGAGGAAGGTTTTTAATGCCCCCGTAAATGCTCGAAATGCCGACCATCACTCTGTGTATTGCTGAGGCCTCTTATGGGTAGACAAAACTGCAGCTTCAATTTCGGCTCTGAATAGGTTACCTAGAAATTGCGATTTTAAATGTTTGTAAATTTATACACCAGAATAAAATCACCCTTTCTGAAATTACTACGGGCAAGTAAGCAACGATAAAAGTTATACGAAATGCCTATTTTTTGTTTGTTTAAATGCATATTCACTATGGATATATACGAAAAATACAATTAATAGAAGCAGGCAATGAAACAGATGCCTAAACAAAACATACATAATCCTCAAATTGTCATTAGTTGTCAATACTTTCGCGTTACTTTGAGCAATTTTTGTGCTTTCAAAATGAGTTTTACGAATAATGAAGCTGTTGATATGCTTGCGGTTTATTTTGAACCTCTTCAGAATGCCGCAGTAGCTAAAAGAGTTTACGCGGCTCGATATCCAAATCGGCGTCCTTGCGATGTAAGAGTTTTTCCCCGATTAGTGGCGAGCTTACGAGCCAATGGTATTTTTCGGCCTACGTTTCAACGGCAAAGAATTGGAAGAACACAAGAAAATATTAACCGTGTGCTGGGCTATATTGAAGGAAATCCTCATGTTAGTACAAGAGCAATATCCACTGAGTTGGGCATATCACGGACAACGGTTCAAGATATTTTGTACGACCATAGGTAAGATCTAATGGCCATCAAAATATATAGGTATTCGTTTAAACCTTTTTTAATTAGTATAGGAATGCACCCATATCATGTCGTTTTGCATCAGGCCTTGAAAGAGGAAGATTTTGATCGAAGGTTAGACTATTGCCATTGGAAAATTTTTATTTCAAATTCATTGGACCGATGAAGCCACTTTCAGTAGTGACGGGAGAGTCAATCTGAACAATATGCATTATTGTTCTGCAGAAAATCCCCATTGGTTGCGTGAAGTTCAGCGCCAAGGACGTTGAAGTTTAAATGTATGGTGTGGCATACTGGGAGGCAGAATTATTGGGCCATATTTTTTCGAGCAACCCTTAAATGGCAATGTATTTCTTGACTTTTTGGCCAATCAATTACCGTTGTTGTTGGAAGATGTGCCTCTGGAAACAAGGCAAAAATTGTTTTTGCAGTTGGATGGTTGCCCAGCATATTTTTCTATTAATGTGCGAGAGCATATTAATGCAGTATTTTAACAGCGGTGGATTGGAAGAGGAAGTCTGTTTCCATGGCCTCCGCGATCGCCAGACTTAACTTGCCTCGATTTTTATTTATGGGGGCGTGTTTCGGACTGAACCTATTACTAGGGAAGATATGCAAAACGTAACATAATCGAAACCCAGTTTTGTCTAGTCATGAGAGGCTTCAGCAATGCATAGAGCGTGATGGTCAGCATTTCGAGCATTAAAAACCTTCCTCCTTTACATCGGTCCTTTTTAGGGCCACAACTTACATAATAGAAACAATTCCAGAAAAATATGGTTAAAAAAAATTAAATTTTAAGGGAATTTAGGTTATCCTCGACTTTAAAGATCAGTTATTTTTTTATTAGATTAATATAGCAGAATTTACGGAAACATCACTTTCTTAGATTCAAGATTGCAGTTACGCCCCCTAGCGGCCATTTCAAAAACTTGAAAATATTGTCCAGGTTTTTGTATTGGCCGTTTTATTTGCGCAAGCCTCTACGATGGATAGTTTCCCAAATACAGTACCTCGCATTCTTAGTTGGCCACCCTGTACATCTTGTAATATCAGGTATTTTTTAAAATCGCTTCTCCAGATTCACGTTTTTTGACCTTAATCTACATATCACTGATTCTAATTTAAAAGTTTAAGAAGTCACTCATTTGACAAAAAACTTAATTATGTTTACTTTATAAAAGACTAAAATGACCCACGTAAAGAGTTATAAACCAAAAGTTGTAGAAAATTCGGAAATGTGGTGTTTTTATATCCCGACATTTGGTTACACTGAGGTAAGGATGCAAATACAGATTACCTTTGTTTGGTCACCAATTGATGAAGTAAAACATAAAACCGTTACCGACATTAATATCCGCTCTCCTTCTTGTAACTATAAACAACAGTTATTCAGGGGCGCATGTGGGAATTGCTCAAATTTTACTCTCAGGTTGCATTTAACGCTACAGCGATCAGAGGAAATCCCTTCGGCGCTTAATTAGTAGATGATAATTACAATTTCGTTGATACAAATGATCAGTCCACATGTACGAAAAATACTGATGCTGATCCTATTACTGTCCTACACGGTTTTCGCACAGGAATTAGGTACCCAACAACAATTATGATTTAGAGGCGAGTGATGCCCTTTTGATTGATGTGTGCTACAAACATATACTATTGAAATAGGTTAATTGAGCTAAAAATTTGCAAGTAGTCTGTGTATATGGTATAATCATTCTCGTCTTGGGCAAAAAATGTAGTTAAATCCAACGTTAAACGTACAAGAAATTTACTATATCTGCATATATTTATACGGTGTGTCCATATATCGCGTAGTTAAACTGCTCGTGGGATATATATTTGAATTATTCTTATATGAAAGTACCCCTACGTACGTCAATGGAAATGTAGTTGAACTTGAATTCTAATGAAAAAAAACGTAGCCAAACTCATCGCTGAAAGTAAATAAAAATTGGATATACCGGTATATATTTATACGTATATCCATATACTGCGTAGCCAAACAGCGCGTGAAATATATATATATATATATATATATATATATATATATATATATATATATATATATATACAAGTTTACTGGATATCGGCTTAAAATATTACAAAAAATCTGTTTTATTGATTTTCAGTCAAATTTTCGTTTGTGATTACAAACTTCTTCAAGACTAAAATCTTAGAGTAAATGTTGTTTTACCAGATGGGGCATGAATACACAGTCGGTCGGAAAACAAACTGGTAGTCAATGAATTTTTTTTTAGATGTTAGTTTTGTTGGTGTAGCATCTCTAATTGTTTGAAATAATTTATTTCCAACATGGAATACAACTAATACGTTATACCCAAAACAGATATTCTTGAAACTGCACTTCAGCGGGCAGAACAGCATATATTAGAAAGCAGAGGAACGAAGTGTTTAACAAACACTACATAGAAGCAACATGTTGCTGGCACAAGTAAAGAGTAAAATTCTTTAGAACCGATTGAAATGCGGTCATATGTGCTCTGTCAAAATTGTGTATCTAAGTCAAAATTGACATGTAAATTGCAACAACATTAATTATTTAAACATTATTTGAAAATAGTTAATTTACTTGGCGTAAGAGTAAAACTGTTTCAATTTTGAAACGTTCAGTCAAAAATTAATTAAATGATAAATTTCCGAAACTGACACCTCAATGCTGCATTATTTTTTTAACATCGATATTGCACAGGTAAAGGTACTTTTTTTACACACGTTATTTTTAGAAATACTTCTTCCGTTATAGCATATTCAATTTTTGAACTAGTAGAAACTTATTACAAGCAAAGTACAGGTCGTAGGTTCAAATCCTACTGGATGTAAACTTTTTATTTATGTATCTAATAAAATTAATAACAATCCTTAATTACATAGTAGAAACTTGTTTGCATAACAAATTTACTGTGGGTATTTAGAAAACCTATTAACTGCTAGGCTAACACCTTTCACTCAAATTATCATTCAGGACGAACTTAGGATGAAAGACATGAAAACAACCATTTTACCACATTTTCTAGTTACGCCAATCTTAAGACTTTCACAGGCGATATATTACGTCACCTTTCTAATTTCCTTCGTTAATATCAAAGCAGCATAACTTAAAAAGTAACTTCCATCTTGAAAAATTTACAAATACCTTTTTCACAACCACAATTAATTAATCATAGAATCAAACCTGCAAACACGATGCAAATAGATAAATCAAAAAAACATGCTGAGTTACATATAAACACGCAAACACACAAACAACATGAACAAACCAAACGAAATACAAAAAAACTTGTCGTCTGTCCAACGAAACGATCTAAGACAAAGAAACTACTAAATAAAAAAATTTCGGCAATGGCCGATACCAACAATAATCAAGGCAAATTGCTTAAATGAACTTAAAATATTTGGTGTGGAACAACACACGACTTTTCAACCTACAAAGTGGAAATTGAAAGAAATGAAATAATTCTAATAACATTGGAAAAACAAATAATTCTAAAACAAAAACAATAATCTATGTCAGAATGAAGTTTAAAATTTAATGTCAGATAGTGATTAATAGACATTTGAACTTATTCGTTTATAACAAAACTTATAATAATTTAATATTAGTCAAGTTGTTTTGGTATGTGTGAATCCTTGCGATATTGTAGGTTCACATTCCATTAAGATACGTAATTTGACTGTATTCTCATCATATTTAGAATTTACATACATAAAGACAAAATTTACATCGATTGGGGCTTGTATCTTGGCTACTGCTTAGAGCGGTAGTAAAGTACATGTCGTAGGTTCCAATCCTACTCGAAGTAATCTTTTTATTTATGTATTTAAAAAAATTAATAATAATTTTTAATTACTCTGGCATAATGTTTATCATTTATACTAAATCAATATCGATGATTTATTTTTTTAGACTTAAACCAAATCCCTAAACTTTTAAAACAAAATCCAAATTTGTCCTTAAACATTTATACTATTATTAGAAAGGATGTATCTACATATACCACTGTACCTGTACATTTATGCGATGGTAATTTATTAATTAATTTATTAAAGAACCAGCAGAATTATCAAATTGAGGGCGAAATAGATGATGACACTTCAATCCAGCATCGCATATTATTTCCACTGCACGTTTAACTATTCCCTATCAAAATTTCGGTTGCATATGTGTGTGGAGTGCATTAATGAGCTGTTGGATATTTCTGGTAATCTACCGTAGTACTTTGACAATCCAACACCGATGGAAGCGAAAATCGACATTCAAATGCTGTAATATAATGCATCCACCTATTGCCATATTTGCTGCATCCCTTCTTAGACCTTCATATTAAAATGAGAGACCACTGTCTTTTTACCGATCGGTTTAGAGGTAACGCTCATCAAGCATGCAATATCCGGTATAAGGCTCCTCGAATTATACCAGTTTTTTCCATAACTTTTCTGGTTAAGACTCACACTTCCTAATAAAAGATATTGCCCAAGCCATCCCCGGTTAAATTAGACGAAAGAACGATACATACGATTTACCAAATATATACATATACATATATATATATATATATATATATATATATATATATATATACAATAGTTAAATTTCAGGCAAAGGAACCCTTACTCATGTTGGTTCAATATAAAGTCTCTTTTTTCTTACTTTCAGAACGAGTTGTACAAATAATTATTAAAA
Source organism: Vesta saturnalis (assembly GCA_036346205.1). Lineage (NCBI taxonomy): Eukaryota > Metazoa > Arthropoda > Insecta > Coleoptera > Lampyridae > Vesta > Vesta saturnalis. The sequence goes on along the minus strand of JARFJB010000156.1, from coordinate 1,760,553 downwards.
TACAAAGTTAAGTCGTTATTTTTTATTTAAAAAGTACAAGATACTTATTTAATATTCTATACAAGTGCACACATAGCAATACTTTTGCTACTTCTAAAAAACTCGGTAGATTTAATTTTTTTAACCTCTTCCTTGTTATATATTTTTAATGCAAAAAATCTGGTTCTAAAAAATAAGTTTTTTCCAGTATTAGCATAACAAATACCTAGATTAAAAGCACAGTGCAAAATAAATGATTTTGAAATGTCTTCATAATGAATCTTATCTTCATAAGTCTAATTTGAATTTTTTAAAATATTCTTCGGCAAGAATGTAAGACTTCTAACTTGGGATAAATTAAAACATTCTTCTTATAACTTATAACTGATCGTCATCAAAATGTACCTGACAAGACAGTGTAATAAAAAATACAAATTGCAACGAAATATCCATATTCCTGCATTCAGCATCACAACAACCCGGCATTTTTTTGGATAACTCTTGAAATAAATCATCAATTACGGTCAAACCAATTGCGGTACTCTGTCTACTGACTCCATACCTACCACTCCATTTGGGGACAAGTTTAATAATTCGGTGATTCCTCACATTCTTAATAGTTTTACAAAAATTAGCGTTATTCAACAGTTTATATAAATTTTTCTCAAATGGGTTAGTGGGTTCTGCTCGCAACCTTGTATATAAGTCTACATATGACTTAAGCCAATGTGGTTGCTTGAAGCTAATCGCGTGATGAATTTTTTCAAGCACAAGGCCTACTTGAATGTACTGTTTCAAATTACGATAATGAATGACATAGTTAGTTTTAGAATGCAACGTTGCAAGCAGTGTCCTATTTTTGCCGCCAGCTAGAGTACCATGTTCAACGAAAAATGGAATATGTTTATGGCGATCATCCAAACTACCGGGATATAATAGATCCACCGGTAGGGTTAATTCTTTTCTCGCATCATCCGGTAAATTCAATATCGTTTCTGGGGCTTATAAATTTAATTGTGCTTCGCTAAGCCATTTGAAGTCGTCCCGCGGCAAACATCAGCTTTGAGCCCATCCACATTAATTAACTATACTTGTGTAAAGGATATAATAACCATACCTTTGTAAAGGATATAAGAGGATGGTTTCCTGGAATGGTAATCATCCGTGTACTTATTCTTAGCCTTGCTATATTTCGTACAGTATTGCGTTATTCCACTTCTTATACCCTTTTCCATGAACAGTATCATATCTACATCGGTGATCAGCTCTAGTCTAACTTTAGCGCAATTCAACATACACTGCCAGGTGTATCCGAGAGCGGTGTAAAAGAATGCCAGAGTTAACTAATCCGTTGTTATGCACTTAGTTCTAAAATTTGTAAATACGTCAACAAGCAGAAGCACATCACATGCCAGATAAACATTGCTATATTGACCTACATTTTGAATTTGAAACTTGTAACAACCTTTTTTGTGGTTGTATTAAAAAGTACATTAATTTAAGAATCGTTCATTTATTTGGCGTAATATTAGAAAAGTTTTTAATTATTAATATGTAGAATTGAGAATGGCAATTTAATTGGCATTTCCTAGAACAAATCTTTTGGGTGTAATATTACATAAATAGTTATAGTTCCCTTTCTTAAAAAATTGGATTTATAATATGGTATCCGCGCAACGCGTGAAGACTTTTAGGGGGAATACACTTGAGTTATTCTGAAAGCTTTTTTTTTTTAATTCACTTAATGCTGAATGTTACAGCAGTAAGCATGATTTTTACCTAATTTTTTATATTTGGTGCCATCAGATTTTGGTGGTAAGTTATTTTCTAATTCATTATATTTAAAACTAAAGCCTTTGCTTTTTTTTAGGCACCTTTTAAGTACTCACTTTTAAGTACCCACTTTTATTTTTTTACTTTTAATTACATACTTGGCACTTACTTTGCACTTAGTTTGCAATTACTTTACTCACATTTTTTTAACGCATACTTTTATACGGCATTTTTATAATAATTATTTTTAATGGCACGTATAAGTCAGTAATTTACTATTCTATTTTCTAATTTAAATGGCAATTTTTACTTGAATTACATTTTACAACGCAAGTTCTACATACTTTTATAAATAAATTTGGCGAATTAAACTTCAAAGAAATTCAATAAAGTTATGGACACAATATATAAAGGGAAATAAGCAAGACATTGACCTCACCAAGTTCACCATTCTGCTCCATAGTTACCAGTTACAGTTTATGTACCGAACGTTCAAAGGTAATGTTTTTATATAATTTTAGAATAGTATAAGACTTCTCATACTTTTCAATCAGATATTAAATAAATTTAAGTATATCATGTTATTTTATTTTCATTTTGATAAATTGTTTATTATTATTCCTTAACTAGGTTTTGTTGTTCCTATATATATACAAAAAAAAAGACAACATGGCGCTCAAGATTTTATCATTTTTTCATAATTTTTAGATAACATTTTTTTTATGAATTAAGTATAAGTGAAAATAATTAAGCTTATGAGAAGCAGGCAGTATTTCAGGTATGTTAATTAAACTCTAAATTAGAACTCTCCCTATCTCAAATTACCAACGCGCCGACGGCAGTAGCGATTGTTATTTGGTAATTTTTTATATTAATTAAAATTATTCGATCAATTACAAATTAATATTACATCATCGCTTTTTTTTTAATGTTACAATTTGGCGTTATTTGTTGTTGTTCAATATTGACGTAATTTAATGTTACAAACTTTTGCCAAACGTCTTGAGCATACGCATAATCGTTATCTGTGATATGTGATTGCCTCGACCTGCTGTGCTCTCTTTATCCGGAAGACAAGGTTCGTTGAATTTAGTACACGTATCTACATACTCATACGGATACACCCCTTTTTTAGTTAATAACTGCAGCTGTGCGTCATTCAAATGACTTAGCGTAATGCGTAAATTTTTGAAATCGATAAATAAGAAGATAATGTATCCAGGGACTCGTTTATGAAGCGATGTAAATCTACAAATCGAAATATAATTATTGTATATATATATATATATATATATATTGTTAATGGTATGTATCGTTCTTTCGTCTAATTTAACTGGGATGGCTTGGGCATTATCTTGTATTAGGAAGTATGAGTCTTAACCAGAAAAGTTATGGAAAAAACTGGTATAATTCGAGGAGCCTTATATCGGATATTGCATGCTTGATGAGCGCTACCTCCAAACCGATCGGTAAAATGACAGTGGTCTCTCATTTTAATATGAAGGTCTAAGAAGGGATGCAGCAAATATGGCAATGGGTGGATGCACTATATTACAGCATTTGAATGTCGATTAACGTTTCCATCGGCGTTGGATTGTTAAAGTACTACGGTAGATTACCCGAAATATCCAACAGCTCATTGGTGAATCAATTAATGTACTCCACACACCTACGCAACCGAAATTTTGATAGGGAATAGTTAAACGTGCAGTAGAAATAATATGCAATGCTGCATACTTTATGCTTCTTATACTTGAGGGTATTTCGCGTTCCTTCATCTTTAAAATTCTGTCCCAAACATTCTACGTCGCAATATAAAATAAATGGCGTAGTATGCTTAAACTAGTGGTTCTTAAAATAAGCATTCGATCCGGGCTTAGGAATTTCTATCCTACACCTATTAATTAACTTACAATCTCTGAGCTTAATTAAAATTAACTAAAATAGTGTATATCTATCATATATATATATATATAATATATATATATATATATATATATATATATATATATATATATATATATATATATATATATATATATAATACATATATAAGTTCTTACAATCCTTCGTTTAATGCGAACGTGCTAATCCTGATAAATTTTTGATCCAGCAGAAATGAAATTTCACTAATTCATCATGCTTAGTTGTTCTATGTCTTGAAGTGTCATCATCTATTTCGCCCTCAATTTGATAATTCTGCTGGTTCATTAATAAATGAACATGCTGCTCCTTACCATCGCATAAACGTACAGGTACAGTGGTATATGTAGATATATCCTTTCTAATAAGAGTATAGATGTTTAAGGATAAATTTGGAGTTTGTTTAAAAATTTAGGGATTTGGTTTTAGTCTAAAAAAGTAAATCATTAATATTGATTTAGTATAAATGATAAACATTATGCCAGAGTAATTAAAAATTATTATAAATTTTATTAAATACATAAATAAAAAGCTTACTTCGAGTAGGATTGGAACCTACGATATGTACTTTACTACCGCTCTAAGCAGTAGCCAAGATACAAGCCCCAATCGATGTAAATTTTGTCTTTATGTAAGTTTTGTTATAAACGAATAAGTTCAAAGGTAAATATTTAGTTTACCTCGGGGCAAACTAAATCAATTAAGTAAGATTGAAAATGCTTAAACTATATTTATATTGTAGCGCGGGGGGGGGGGGGCTTTGGAATTTTTTTAATTAACGTCTGTTTATGTCTATTAATCTCTATCTGACATGAAATTTTAAACGTCATTCTGACATAGATTATTGTTTTTGTTTTAGAATTATTTGTTTTTGGAATGTTAGAATTATTTCATTTCTTTCAATTTCCACTTTGTAGTTTGAAAGGTCGTGTGTTGTTCTACACCAGATATTTTAAGTTCATTTAAGCAATTTTCCTTGATTATTGTTTGTATCGGCCATTGACGACATTTTTTTGTTTGGTAGTTTCTTTATCTTAGATCGTTTCGTTGGATAGACGACAAGTTTTTTTGCATGTCGTTTGGTTTGCTCATGTTGTTTGTGTATTTGCGTGTTTATATGTAACTCAGCATGTTTTCTGGATTTATCTATTTGCATAGTGTTTGCAGGTTTGACTGTATCATTAATTAATTGTGGTCGTGAAAAAGATAGCTGCAATTTTTTCAAGATGGGAGTTACCTTTCAAGTTATGCTGCTTTGATATTAACGAAGGAAATTAGAAAGGTGACGTAATCCTACATATATTTTGTGAAAGTTTTAAGATTGGAGTAACTAAAAAATGTGGTAAAATGTTTATTTACAGGTCTTTCATCCCAAGTACGTCCTGAATGATGGTTTAAGTGAAAGGAGTTAGCTTAGCAGTTAATAGGTTTTCCAAATACCCATAGTAAATTTGTTATACAAACAAGTTTCTACTATGTAATTAAAAATTGTTATTAATTTTATTAGATACATAAATAAAAAGTTTCCATCCAGTAGGATTTGAACCTACGACCTGTACTTTACTTGTAATAAGTTTCTGCTAGTTCAAAAATTGAATATGCTATAACGAAAGAAGTATTTCTAAAAATAACGTGTGTAAAAAAAGTACCTTTACCTGTGCAATATCGGTGTTAAAAAAATAATGCAACATTGAGGAGTCAATTTCGGAAATTTACCATTTAATTAATTTTTGAATGAACGGTATCAAAATTGAAACAGTTTTACTCATACACCAAAATGAGCTACAACAGGTTATCCAATGCGCCACGTTTCGTTTGCATAACGGCAAGCGAAATCGTTCTTCATATGCAACGTAAAATTAACCCAGTACATAGCTGCACTTTAACTGACTAACGTTTAATAGACACAAGGTACATTTAGCCAAAGAAATTAACTATCTTCAAATAATGTTTGAATAATTAGTGTTGTTTCAATTTACATGTAAATTTTGACTTAGATAAACAATTTACACATATACCTATCGGTACAAACAGTTTGTGTGCGCTTATCGAAACATTGTTTCTATCCGCTCAATTGCAATTTCAAGAATATCTCTTTTGGGTATACCGATTTGGTTGCATTCCATGTTGAAAATAAATTATTTCAGATAGTTAGAGATGCTACACCAACTGTAGTACATCTAAAAAAAAGCCATTGACCACCAGTTTGTTTTCCGACCGACTGTGTATTCATGCCCCATCTGGTCAAACAACATTTACTCTAAGATTAAGGTCCTGAAGAAGTTTGTAATGACAAACGGAAATTTGACTGAAAATAAATAAAAAAATTTTTTGTAATATTTTAAGCCGATACCCAGTAAACTTATATATATATATATATATATATATATATATATATATATATATATATATATATATATATATATATATATATATATATATATATATATATATATATATGTATATAATAAAATACAAACAAAATTTATTTTACTGTCATTAAAATAATTGTCAAAAATAATTCACAAAAACGCTTCCGAAGGAAGCTTGTTCGCTAACCATATTCGTAACATTTATATATTTGTTGGAATGTGCACTCTCCTTGTGCGTGTGTGCGTGTGTGCGTGTCTGCTTGTGTGCATGTGTTGTGTGCGTGTGTGCGTGTGTGTGTGCGTGTGTGCGTGTGTGCGTGTGTGCGTGTGCGTGTGGTGTGCGTGTGTCGTGTGTCGTGTGTGCGTGTGCGTGTGAGGTGTGTGCGTGTGGGTGTGCGAGTGTGCGTGTGTGCCTGTGTGCGTGTGTGCGTATGTGCGTGTGTGCGTGTGTATGTGTGTGTGCGTGTGTACGTGTGTGCGTGTGTACCGTGTTCGTATGTGCGTGTGTGCGTGTGCGTGTGTGTGCTTGTGTGCGTGTGTGCATGTGTGCGTGTGTGCGTGTGTGCGTGTGTGCGTGTCTAAACGTGGCTAAACGTGTCGTGTTAGATAATTTGCTTTATCTTATTTTGATTAAAATAATTACGCGAAGATTGCGTTTAACTTTGGTTGATTGTTTGGTGGACTGTCACGATTTAATTTACAGTTTCTTAAATTTTAAGCTTTCTTCAAGGATTGAAAAATGGGTTCTGCATCTTTCAAGCAAAATACTGGTTTTGTCAAAAAGACCTCCTATTTCAGGATGTTGGATCGACCTCAAGATGATATACTCTGTCAAAAGATAGTCTTATATATTATGCTAGACGAATTTCAAGGAGTTGAACCTAAATCAAATTCCTGCCAAAAGGTTAAAAAAACTTCAAACTTGAAATGAATATTCACAAGCAATTTAATAGCTATCAGAATCTCATTAAAAAAATGCAAAAAGGAACTGAAATTTCAAAATTATTAGGAAGTAATTCGAATTCTATTAAGCAATCAGAAATGGTGCGAAAGATCGCCTTGTTCTAATTATCAAATTTTCTGTTTTAGTTTAAACTGAAAGTTAGCAATACGCGCAGTTCATTATTTGCGACTTTGGCAAGTACGCACTTATGATCCTACTACATATTTGCATTCCATATAGCTGACGACCTTTCTAACTGATTTCGTTATAAAATAATCTGAAGAGTTGAACAAACGGTTATATTCACGGTGTTGACCGCAATTGCCATTAATGTGTGTTTAAGCTTTAATCTTTGCTGCGATAACTCCGTCTGCGCACTCTTATAATATATGATCTATAAACGCGACACCTACATTGTCGACACGTTCTGAAGTTTGTTAGTGGCGGAGGAAAAGGAAAAGGGAACACCTTTCATTTCCTGCTGATGTGGGAGGGTGGGTTGATTCAGATTTCCTCATACAGGGTACATGGTAACGGGAATCGAACCTATAACCTCTTGAATGCTAAGCAGATCGTGTTACCACTGATATACTAGCTCGGTTTGTTAGTAGCAATATCAACATACGTATATCATTTATGTACACTGGAAATTTAGCCAATCACCATTTTAAGATGTCCACAGCGATTCCCGAATGATAAAATATGTTAATAATTACATAAATATCACATTTGTTTTACTCACAATTGAAAGAATACTGACATATTGAAAACTCTAGAACAAGCACTTTCAACATATGTAGAATGTGCAATAATTTTCTTTAACTGATTAAATTTAATTATGGTTTTAAAAAGTATGTTTACAAAATACTAGTTGCATATATTTAGCTCTTTTACTCATTTATTATTTGTTAGGTTGCGTGAATGAAAATTAAAATAATTCCCCTAAATTGTGCCAAAAGCAAATTAATATTAAAAACTGGTATATTAAGTTTTGAAACGTTGAGTATGCTTTAACGTAATTGCTATTAATATAATTTTAAGTTGGGTTCGTAAAGTGGAACTGTAGTTAATTCCTTGGTATTAATTTATAGCCGGCTAGAATTTGCTATTCGTGTACTAAGTGTTATTTGGGTTGACTTAAACACAATTTCATTAAGGTTTCATTCAACGCTTGAACCCAAAATCAATATATTTTAAGTTTTAATTGTAGAATTTTTTTTTACGCACTAGATGAATATTATTAAGCAGCTGAGTTGATTTATTTTATTTATTTACCTTGTGCGATACAATTTTTCATGGAAAGGGTAGTTAAAATTTTGTAAATTTAAAATTTTGTTCTAGTATATCTAAAAGTTTTCATATTAGATTCCGACTTTCAATCAAAACTTACTTTTGAATACAAAAAGTATTCCAGAAAGTTTGACTTTAATTAAAGTTACTCCCAAGTTTGGTCATTTCAGTGATATTGAAAGTTTGAGACGAACCAATAACAGAGCAGTTTCTTGTCTGGAATAACGGTATATAACAATACCTACTTTCTTTGATGAGAAAGAAATAATAGCAATTACATGCTATATATATATATATATATATATATATATATATATATATATATATATATATATATATATGTTTCATACCAACTTGAGCCTGAAGTACGTATGCGAGCATACAAACCTGAACCAACTTAACAATCCCTTACAAACCCTTACAAACATATCCCCTCATCTATCCCGACGTAATGAACAAAAAAAAAATTGGCTCAACTTGTATAGAATCGTCAAAATTTAGTTTTAAAATTTTCCATGAGGGGGCGCTTATATTAATACTGGGGTATGTGTGTATATGAAATTTTTATAACCTTCCTGAGCCACTAGGTGTGGCAACATTGACTCAACTTAATTTTTGTCGTTTTCGTGGTGTATTTAAATGCCCGCGCATGGTGCGATTCGGTGTATAACACGTGTATGCAGTTTGTAGTTACCTATTTGAAATACTCTTACATTTGCCATACCTCAAAGATGTACATTGCTAATAAGATTGCCGCTAGAAAATCAACATGGTTAATAATATGCTTTTATAATTGTAATCTCATGCTTGCACCATAATATGAGTAAAATTATATTTTCCGAAGTGACAATTTTTGATTATCGTTTTATAATCTAACCAAGCATGTGTTAATTTCAAGCTGAGTGTACATAAACTTGCTCAGTGTGTTAAATAAGCGATTATAGTTAAATGTTACATGTTTATGAATCCTCAAACAATAATTGATGCTACTAAATCTGCCTTTAAAAGGATATTAAACTTAAAAGTGTTTTAAACTTTTTAATAAACAAAATCCGTTGGTTTTTCTAAAATTTGCATCTGTTGTTTAATTTTAATTTGAGAAAGAATTCCTAAGTTCTTGTTAACCTTTAGGGTTAGGTAAGCATTTATTTACAATATTAATTTAATATTATTTATTCATTATTTTAATATTATACTGCTAATTATCTAAATGTACTGCACATAACAAATTTCCTTTGTTTTGTAGGAAGCTGATGCAATGTATAAACACATTACCGATACCGAAAAAACTAAAGAGCACGTCAACGTAACACACAGACAAAAAAAATGTATCACATTGGATTAGTAATCCCTTAAAATCTAATACAAATTTAGATCCAACTGTAAGGAAAAGCCCAGATGATCACGTTGTATCAAAACTATTTGAAAAGCAACATTTTTTTAATGTTTCGTAATCCACACATTTTCATCAAAAAGTTCCGAATCATATATATGAACATCAGGGTGTTTTGTTTTTGAAAAACAGTTAATGAGTTTCCAATATCTGACCACAGAGGTTATTTTTTTAGCAATACCCAACGAAACGTTTGCATCCATTTATCTAAATCGGCTATACAAGGTATAAAACATGGTCACTGACGTTTTAAACTGAGCTACGGCTAGGCCTTCTTCTTCATTCATCAAAGGTACTAGATAGTGTTAACCTAATTTGGCAAAAAGACTTCATTTCTCCGTTCTATCAATTGTTGCTTTAAATTTGATCAAACCATGTATACTTTTATCATTAAAGATTTTTCAGATTCCACTTGCACTTATGAAGAACTTATGCGAGTGAAGAAACCTTGGCCAAACTTCAACATTAACAAACTAATAAAATTCTTTTAATTGTTCAACTCAAACAGTTGTAAGGTTGCGTTGACGCACCCTGTATGTAAGATGTTATAATGACGTGTATTACGTGTTTTGAGTACGGGTGTATTGAGTTTGAACGAAAAAAAATTTTTTTTTGTGTATATGCATAATGTATGTGGGTGGGTGATACGCCACTGGAAATTTAGGAGAAATATCATTCAGTATGTAGATACGTGTATTTGAATGTTATAGAGACATTGGTGTTGGAATACATAGATTCCGATGAATGTAAATGTGAAGAGAAATTTGTCGATGGGACGATAATGGTTGCTACTGTTGACTACTTAATAAAGAATGGAATGTTGGAAGATAAAGGAGTAATCTTTGCCAGAAGATGTGAGTGTATAAGTGTAGAATGTTTTAGAAAATATGTAGAGAAAGATTTGGTATGTTTAATTGTTAATTATAGAAACTTCTCGTAATGTTGTGCAATCAGTTTTGAGAATACGTGTAAGTATATGGGCTTTGAGACCTTAGACTGTACTTATTTTTGCAAATGTTGCGGAAGGAGGATGAGCGCATGTGAGAGATAAACGTTGAAAGTTGTGTAATTGTCCAGAGTGGCCGCTGAATGAATGTGATGACGAGAAATGGCTTCTCCATGAAGTAATTGGAGAATTTGTAAGTAAGAACAAACATGGCGATGTATAATAGTTATAAGCGTGTTTGTACAGAGGGTAGCATCAGTCGGGACTAAGAAAGTTTGAGTGAATACTATTGGTGAATATAGCGAGGAAGTCAGACATGTTTAAAGATGGATGGCTTAAGGTATAAATAGGAAAGTCAGAGATTGACGTTAGCTTTAGCTTTTAGGTTGTTGCTTTTGGTGAGAGCTCGGTGGGAGACGCGCGGTGAAGTGTGAAATTAGAATGGGTTGAGTTGGAGTTATATTTGTGAATAATATTGAAGGCAGTCATTGTTTAAACAACTGCGTAACTCGAAAGGGGATGAATCGTATAAGACATTCATAAATAAAACAATTAATTAAATTGAGATTGAAGATAAAATCAGTTTGTTTATTTTCAAGTAAGTAAAAAGTACGTAAGCAGATTTATAAAAGATAACAGTTATTACGTTATAGTGTTGAGTGCGGCGCGTGTTCTTGTACCGATATTTAGTTAAAATTATTTATGGGACCACCTTTAAGTAAACGAAATATTCATAATAAATTGAGCCAATGTTAAGGTAATTTTATATGACATTAAAAGTTTATTTGTGTTAAGGAAGGGCTAAATTGTCCTACAGGTTGCAAGAAACTTTATAGAGGCAACCAAACGTGTATAGATTATTACGTTATTGGAGTAATAACCTCGCATAGTTGGACTAATCGCGAGTGCAGAAAGGAATAAGTGTTGGTGAAATGGTGGAGTACTTGTTATGTGCCTTCAGGCAATTTAAGGATACAAATGGACTACAAATAATTGATTTACGGGAAGAAAGAAGAGCGTAGGATTAATGGACAATTTTAAGTAAGAATTACATTTAAGAATTTTAAAAACTCAGATAAGCACGATTATCTTTTTGATTAGTTCTAATTTGCGTATTGTTGTGTAATTTTTAAATAGTTTTGAAGGAAAAAGATAATCGGTCTCGAGTCATGTTGTATTGGTTGTTTTAGTAGTAAGAATTTTTGCAAAAACGCAAATTTGTATTGACAGTGGTTTTTCAACCACGCGGTTGTGTATGTAAACATTTGTTTATTATTTTATGCAGGACAATATATATTTATCGTTAACTTTTATTCTGTTGTTTATTTAGCCAGTTATGAGATACATTTGTGACGTTTACTTAATTGGTGACCTAGTTTTCGACAACTTAAATGTAAACGCACAATACTTTCAGATTTGGTTCTCGTATGCAAATTGTTGTTGGAAGCAACTGTTTATTAGCTTACCCTTGCAATCCACAGAACGAAACGACTGATTGTGGATCACGTTGTGGTATGACCAAGTACATTCAATCACAGCTAGCTTTTGTTCTTCATTTACAAATGTGTTTTACGAAAAAAAGACATTTTGCTAGTACTAGAAGCAGCAATATCTGCCTTTTTACGATTAAGCGTCGATATGTGTTGAACAATATCCACTTTAATACCATGTGCAAGTGAAAACTGTGCACATCATTTTAAGCACCCTACATCACTATATGAGGTTGTCTTCTTAAAAATGGACACTCACTTTCCAAATCTCTATTAAATGTACTCTTTCTTTTTGGCATTTTTTGATTTTATACCGTGCCAGATACAAACTACACTACAACAATTATTTATTTAAAAAAAGTTATTTAATTACACTTAACCTTAATTAATGAACTATTTACACGCACCGGAGTATTTATTTTCCGCATGTACAGGACACCGTCGTGGCGTCGCAAGCAAATTTTTTTCGCACTAGACTTTCTACTTAATACTACCTCATAAGCGGGATCGCGCGCTATTTATAAAGCCGACAAAAGTGCTACAATGGTCTTGTAAATTGTAGAGCTTGTGATGTCACCCTATTGTATCTTATCTGAAGGTTACACCATCTTTTTCGTGCTTTCTAGACTTTGATTAATATATGAAACGTCTGAAACGACAAAAAGGTGACTTCCTTATAAATACGAAACATTTACGTAATTTATACAAATAACTACATATACGAAATGAAATGTTCAAAAAAGGGACTGTCCCGTGTAATACGGTATGAATGGTCGTCTCATGTTAGTATTGCGCTTTTTGCAAATGCTGTGGGATACGAAAATTAGTATTTATTGTTATTAAAGTTAAGGGTGCAATATATGGAGCGCTCATAAATAGTAATACATATAGTGTAGAAAATGATTTTTGCACTAGTGGGAGTCAAAGTTTATGATTACAAAACGGGGACTGGAGTCACGACGTAGTGGATTGAAAATAGCTGATTGTTTTCATTTACTTTATTAACTGTAGGTTAAATGTACTATAAAAAAGTTATTTTCCGTACTGGTACCTTCCGGATGGCAGGTACCTACTGCTTTACTAAAATAGACAATTTTTCTTAAAAATAATTGAAATATGTTACAATTTATCCAGGAACTAAGACTGCTTTTTATTTCCTAGGTAAATAATGACTATAAAAACTTACTCAAGTAGGAATTTATTATAAATCAAAAAATCAAACTCGTTGCTATGATACATACTTCATTCTCGACTAACTTGATTATACTGACTTCCAACACCTAGAATTTGTTGAACGATTTTATTGAAATTTTCGTCAACGATGTCTTTCATTAGAACAAACAAACGATTAAAATTTGAATAAAATCTAGCTAGTTGTTTTTTTGTTTTTTTTTGTTTTTTCCTTTGGACTTAGTAACAATAAATTTGAAAAAATAAACCAATCAGTGTGTAAGTAACTGTCAATTTTGCAAATTTTTTGTTCAAGAGTACGTCAACATCAACATTTTTCCCAATTGACTGATTTTGAACGTGGCCGTATTATTGGCATGAGAGAGGCCGGACCTTCGCTAAGAGAAATTGCTCGTCGTGTAAACCAAAATGTTACAACGGTATTGAGATGTTGGTTCAAATGGTCCGATGAAGGGGTGCAACAACGTCGCCCTGGATCTGGACGTCCCCGCAGGACTTCAGATCGCAAAGAACGTCGCTTAAGACATTTGGCCACAAGAGCCAGATTTTCAACAACTCGATCGATTGCAAATGATTGGATGAGAGGTGTAGGACCCAGAATGTCAATGTCATCTGTTTATCGCCGGATAAGGTCTTATGGGTTGCGCTCATATCGTCCATTTTTATGACTTCCTCTTACACCACTTCACCGTCTACGCAGGCTAGAATGGAGCAACAAAAGAGCGAATTGGGCGCAAGAATGGCATCGAATTGTGTTTAGTGACGAATCCCGATTTTTCTTGCGGGCTCACGATGGTCGTAGTAGGGTCAGACGGATGCGTGGAGAACGTAAAGATCCAACATTTTTTGTGGAACGCATTACAGCCCTCACGCAAGGAGTGATGACATGGGGTGCAATATGTTACAGTAGCAGATCACTCTTGGTCTTCATTGATGGCAACTTAAACGCCGCTGGTTATATTGCAAATGTGCTAGAACCCGTTGCGCTTCCATATCTTCAGGGGCTGGAAAATCCCATTTTCCAACAGGATAATGCGCGTCCTCATACGGCAAGGCCTACAACACGTTTTTTGGAAGTAGCTAACATTGCCGTCCTCCCATGGCCTGTGCGGTCGCCTGATTTGTCGCCGATTGAACATGCATGGGATGAGGTCGGTAGGCGACTGGGTAATTTACCACACCTGCCAGATAACTTACACGATCTCCGGCTACGGATTCAAGAAGCTTGGGTTGATATAGCACAGGCAGCTATAGATCACTTGATACCACGCCGTCTAAATGAGTCAGTATATTTAAAGTTATTCACGAATACCCTGAAATCTGTTAAAAGCTACGTAAACGTCAGTACGAGTACAAAAAATCGTATATATGCCTGTAGAGCGAAATGGCATTTTTCCTTTTCGCCCTCCGGATACAAATTGCACCGCGGTAAACAATGCATTTCCCTCCCTTGATGTGTAATATAGTATTTTGCACTTTGTCTGGTCACAAACAACAACGAAAATTGGGTTTTATTTCCTATAAAGCAAAATGTTAATGAAAACTCACTCACGTTTATAGACATTTGTTATAAATCAAAAAGTCAAACTCGTTCCCATTATACATATTTCATTTTCTATTAACATTACTATATCAAGTTATTAACGATAATTCCTAAATCTGTTAAAAACTAAGTATACGCCTGCCCCAGTGTATAAAATTGGTATATACATCCCTGGAGCGAATTTCCCTTTTTCGCTTGGTATTTCTTTCCCTTGATGCACCATAATAATGTGTTTAAAACAATACTTTAAAATACGAAATTAGAAACTACATCAACAGGTTTTTTCAGCTACTACCTTTTCATGTAAACATGCCAACTTTTATACCATTAACATGGAAAGCAGCTGTGACTGCTAAGCAGTCACTCCTAAAGAAAGTATCCGATATTTGGAATTTGCTAACAGTACTACTAACATACTTGCAGTTTTCAAAGCCAGGTAAACGGATAGAAGTTGGCTTGGTGTACCAATGCACACTCAATCGTTAAACATTATCTTTCCAGTATTAAATATACAAAACCCGTATGCAGTACTAGCTTTTCTTACTCTGTGTGTTATACTAATTATTACAGACTTATATTGCTTGTTGCCAGATATTCTTTTCGTGATAAAAATAGTCATATAAAGAATTGTTTACCGTACTACTTAGATAACGGAGTCAACGTATAAACGAACTTGCAACGTTGTAATGGTTCACGATTTACCGTTCGCGTGCATAAAGCTGTATATAATGGGACCAACATAGGATGGAAAAGGTTGCGGTTCAAGAAAGTACTAATTGTGGACATATACACAAGTTTTTTATTAAAAAAGTTATTGATGTATATTTATGGATATTATTATTCAGGACATTAACTAATGTACTATATGTATTCAAAAAAAGCATAGGATTGCGGTTGATGTATGGAGCAGAATGGTATGGAACATCAAAAGGTTCAAGAAAGATAGAATAATCTATATATATATATATATATATATATATATATATATATATATATATATTAAACTGCAGTAGAAGGTAAAACTTTCTGTTCTGAAAACAGTATAGTTACATTTTCCTCTCTAAAGCTGAAAGTGAAAATATTGCCAAGACAATTTGATCATTTATCTAAACAGGAGTATATTCTCTACATATACACCTAATACAAAAATATACTTATTAGGTACGAAAAATAAATACCGATAGTAAATATATTTTACGGAATTTCATTTTCAAATTTATTGTTGCCAACGTTTGCTTTTATTTTAATTGCACCTGTCGTCTTTAGTGCATTTCGGTTATTTTCTTGGTTTGAGGGCGATACAGATCAAGTGGTGTCCTTTTTAAAACAATAGTGTATTTCTACGCCAACCATACGCCCGCGCATCCAAGTGCTTTCCACAAACCACTGAGTTTCCAGTTATCCTGTTAGGGGTTACTGCACACCACCTAGTTTTGGGCGTAACAAAGTCATTTGATAGATATACCGTTTCCGTGTTAATATTTTTACTATTTGATTTCAATCTAAAAAATAATTAAATGTTTAAACTAAACAACTTTAATAACGGATTATTACCAATTTAAAAACTGATACAAACATAACGGTTAGATTACATTAAGGACAGAAAAGCAAATTTCGCTCTTATTGCAGTAACTTCTTTTGTGACATAGTAATTAGTTGCTGAAAACTAGATTCCTCGCTTTCACCTTTATAATGAACGTTATCTTGCCTTTCCTTGTAACCTGTAGTATTACATTCCAAATCTCTCTATACCGTATACTCAATGAAACATATTTATTATGTTATGAATGCAGACGTTAGATGCAAAGGCAATTCAATCTGACAACAAAAGCAGCCGGCTATTTTATAATTTACTATCGACACAACTACGCCAAGGAAGATTTGTTTTAGTTCGATTATATACTCACACATGACTAAATACAGCTAGCTCTTAGTTAGTTCAGTAATAAGTCAGAACTTAGTCAACATAACAATTTTATTTTGTGTGCAAACAAATAATGTTGTCGCTCGTTGACGCACGATTCATTTGACATTGCTAAACTCACTTGCATATTCAGACATGCGTAATTAACAAGCGTCATTTGTGAACTTTAATTATTCGCTAATGTTTTCCTCTATTTTACTTAAAATTCGCGCTAATCTTCTATTTTTAGCTTTAAAACTGATTTAGGCTTATTCAATACATTCCTTTATGCACACTAAAGAAGTTTTTTTATACCTATAACTTTATTGAACAATTGCAATTACGTTGTTGTCTCATTAAATTACGCGATTTTGGGCATTGAGTTTTACGAAGAACTGTTTACGAATCGATCATAATGTACAAACGTTAAACTTAATAAAAAAATGTAAGAAATAAATTGACTGATATTGTGGTTTCCCGTTCTCGCTATATAAGAAAAGGGGAAAGTGACAAACAAGAAACTAACACAAGACTGGTTATATGTTTACATGAAACAAACTGAAAGTAAATGTTTTCGATCTGATGAAGAACCTACAAAACACACCGAGAAGGTCAAGGGTACATTTGAATTTATCTCGAAATCGATTAAATGAGCAATAACATCTTTTTTTGAATAGTTGGAAAAACAGTTAAAACCAAATTTATCTGAAGGAGTTATCAACGTCATAAGGCCGTTATGTTACATGAATATTGGTCGTGCATCGTTAATCTATCTTCGTAATATGCAACAAAATTGTGGAATTTTATCACCTTAATGTTATATAAAATTTGGTAAGCTATGAAACTTGTTTATATGTTAATGTATTGTTGAACTTGTATAACAGACTAGGCTGTTATAAGTATCATAACTATTGTGAGGAGAGTACTGTCATTTACTTAAAACACGCATATTACGAAAAAGCAATTGTAGTAAATGCTCAAACAATCGTAAAGAAGTAGTTATAATTTGGATGGAAGTGATGTTTTCAAAACAGAGACGTAAGAAAAGCAGAGCTGTTGTTATTACTGAAGAAATTATGCACAAAAGCAAATTATGTCGATAATCTGTCAAATAGCACGATAAAATGGAAAGTGGTAGTGAATAATATGAACAAAAGGTGATATTTCAGCACCAGTCTTCAGACTCTTCCCAAACTTATTGCCATTTGGCCGAAGTCACTTTTCAAATACGCACTCTTGTGTTGTAGTGCTTATTAAATAGAAATAAATTTTCGGGAATCATTTTCAATAGTATCAGTTCCTTGTCATATATTGATTGATTGATTCACACACTTTTTTCCGACAAACCTACCTATGCGTCTGTGTCTGTGTCTGCGTCTAATTGTGCATTTGCGTCTGAGTGTGCGTCGGCGTCTGCTTCTGTTTCTGCTTCTGCTTTTACTTCTGCTTCTGCTTCTGCTTCTGCTTCTGCTTCTGCTTCTGCTTCTGCTTCTGCTTCTGCTTCTGATTCAGCTTCTGCTTCTGCTTCTGCTTCTGCTTCTGCTTCTGCTTCTGCTTCTGCTTCTGCTTCTGCTTCTTGCTTCTGCTTCTGCTTCTGCTTCTGCTTCTGCTTCTGCTTCTGCTTTGCTTTGCTTCTGCTTCTTCTGCTTCTGCTTCTGCTTCTGCTCTGCTCTGTTCTGCTTCTGCTTCTGCTTCTTGCTTCTGCTTCTGTTCTGCTCTTGCTGTTCTGCTTCTGCTTCTGTTCTTCTGCTTTTCTGCTTCTGTTTGCTTCTGCTTTCTTGCTTTGCTTCTGCTTCTTCGTTTTGCTTCTGCTTGCTGCTTCTCTGCTTTGCTTGCTTCTGCTTGTTTCTGCTTCTGCTTCTGCTTCTGTCTGTCTGCTTCTGCTTCTGCTTCTGTTTTCTTCTGCTTCTGCTTCTGCTTCTGCTTTCTGCTTCTTGCTTCTTGCTGTTCTGCTTCTTGCTTCTGCTTTGCTTCTGCTTCTGTTTCTGCTTCTGCTTGCTTTGCTTCTGCTTGTTCTGTTCTGTTCGTTCTGTTCTGTTGCTTCTGCTTTGCTTGTTCTGTTTCTGTCTGTCTGTCTTTTTCTGCCTTGTTGCTGTTCTGCTTCTGCTTCTGCTTCTGCTTCTGTTCTGCTCTGTCTGCTTCTGCTTCTGTTCTGCTTGCTTCTGCTTCTGCTTCTGCTTCTGTTCTGCTTCTGCTTGCTTCTGCTCTGCTCTGTCTGTGCGCTTCTCTGCTCTGCTCTGCCTCGTCTGCTTGCCTGCCTCTGTCTGTCTGCTCTGCTCTGCTGTCTGCTCTGTTTCTGTTGTCTGCTCTGCTCTGTCTGCTTCTGCTTCTGCGTTGCTCTGCTCTGCTGCTGCTGTCTGCTCTGCTGTCTGTCTGTTCTGCTCTGTTCTCTGTGTCTGCCTGCTCTGCTCTGCTCTGTTGTCTGTTCTGTCTTGTCTGCCTGTCTGCTCTGTTCTGTGTCTGTGTCTGCTGTGCTCTGTGTTGTCGTCTTCTGTTCTGCTGTTCTGTGTCTGTGTCATTATGTTGACTACGCTACGTCTCTTACTAGAACAAGCAAACCCTAATTATATAAACAATAAAATGTCTTATTAGTAAATAACTTATTCCTTATTTGCATCAGTAATTGGTATTACATGAACGGAATACGTATTATAAGGTGACGAGCATTATACTGCAAATAAGTACTCCCTTGTTGTAGGATCGTGCAACATAGGACGTGCTGCTTTATGTCTTTTGTAGCCAAATTTATGTTGGTGCCCGTACTATGATTGCAGTATTATTAACCTAAATTAAATTTACAAGTATACTTGTAAATCACCTTCAAATGACTTTTTCTGTAATGAGATGCTAATTGATTTTGTTCGTTAGTTAACAGATACTGTCACTCTTCTGCAATAAGAATTCATTTAAAAAGGCACGATCGTGCCACATTTGAAGTTGTACTGGGCAGCTCAATATTTTTTTAGGTTCGATACAGCACAATAACGTCATTTGGAAACAAAGCAACATAAAAACCTATCATTATCTGCAACCAATTACACATAGGTGATCAAACTAGTATTGTAATTGTACTACAATTGGTATTTAATAGGTTTCAAAATTATTGATTCTTGAAATTAAATGGAGTTTTGTAGGCTAGCGTAACTTATGTGCTCTTGAATTTTTTGTATTATTATCTAAGAACAAACACTACTCATACTATGTATATGCGGCTACATATAGATCAACGTTCTGAAATTTCTAGGAAATTCTTACAGATTAATCTTGAAAGGGAAATGTTTAAAAAGTGGATGTTTATGTACTTACTGATTGTAGTATTACTCAGTAAAATTGTTAATTCCATCTACATATCAATGATTGCTTTCATAGACCAGAACATTTATCTTCTTTTTTGCATAAACATTACTTTGACTAAAGTGATTTCGTGGTGTAGGAAAATTGCTTAATGAATCGATATGGTAATGACCAAAGCATTTCAAAATTTCAATGATATAAATTCCAATAAAGTTTACTATATTACAAGAGAACCCTAGTGTATAATTTCTAATTATCCTTACAGCAACCTCATCACGACGTTAGTGCTCAAACCTCTGCACATTTTAATATGTGACAAAAAGACACATAAAACGTACGAAGGAATATTAAACATTAAACACAGTTATGAATACTAAGGAAGTATGTAACGATATTAAAATTTTACACTTAATTATACGTGATGCTTTAATGGTAATGTTTCATCTTACATTTATGAACAGTTAGTTTTACGTGTTAATTACTGCCTTGAAATATATTGCGTAAGATGTTTTACGTACATGTGTATTATTCTGAATAAAAATTTAAAAAATGTTTAAAATAAACACACGGCATGTAAACAATTATGATTCAAAAAGACAATGAAGTTTGTGCCATAAT
The DNA here is from genome assembly GCA_036346205.1 of Vesta saturnalis. Classification (NCBI taxonomy): domain Eukaryota; kingdom Metazoa; phylum Arthropoda; class Insecta; order Coleoptera; family Lampyridae; genus Vesta; species Vesta saturnalis. The sequence continues at coordinate 1,739,895 of JARFJB010000156.1, read as the reverse complement.
AACGTCTACATTTGAGATTATGCACAGACACCATAACGAATAAAACTCAGTAATTTCCCATAGATAAGTAATCTTTAATAAATGACTTCAAATTAATGTTACTACATCTTTCGAGAATTTAAATTGTCATCTTCAGGTAGAGTAAAGAATCCTAATAGCAAAAAATTAAAGGGAATGACAAAGTATTTGCATATTAAGCAGTTAAACAGAATTCCAAAAGGCTTCCTTAATGGAAATTATTAAGGCAATACTAAAGTTGTAATCAAAGAATGATCTCAGAATAGTTTGAATGTTTGCCTTTCGCCCGAGAGGTGCGGATTCAAATCTGGCCGAGGTAGCCATTTCCCTAAAACGGAGAAAAACCAAAGTGGTCATTAAGGACCGGTTCAGTTCAAGGTCACTCGCTCTCTGTTGGTGACCTTGGAAACTCAATTAGTAAGTAGGTCAAGGTTAAACGGTTATTGTATTGACTAAATTGAGTAAAGGTATAATAATTGTCTAAACTAAAAGTAGGTCATGATGAGTATTTGACAAGTTGAAACATGTTCTGATAGGTACTCACGTCAAGGACACACTTTTCTTATATAAACCGCAGCGAGATCTGTGGAGATCAGTTAGCAACTTGTAATTGTTAAATATGGAATCAGCAGGGTAAACCAAAGCACCTTTTGCAAACCCTTTAAAAATGTGTGTGACCTCGAAAGTATAAAATGATGGATGTGGCTGTAATTACTACTAAGCATGGTGAACGTATAGTGATGAAAATAGCTGATTTTAAATGGGTATTAGCTCAGCGTCTTTATGAGTATTTCAAAGAAAAAATCCGCATAGCAGAATTTGAGACGTTACCATACGCGAAGGATGTGTTGGTAAGTAGTTTAGGTGCAGCTGTAACAACAACAAACATAACATTTTGTTTTTAATAGTAGTCCCACAATCCCACCATATGTAAATTACGCATGATTTAGCCAGAAACATTTCTTAAATAGCGTTTAGACGTAGTGAAATTGTGAGCAACTAAGGTTGTTATCTAATTATAATGCAAGTAGCAATAAAAGCATTTCTGGAACGATTCAAACTCAGAAGTCCACTGTTATATGTGGATATACCACATAGTTGAAGTAACAATATGAACAATAATTTAACATTGGCCTGTCAAAATAGTGACAGTGGTACAAATAAAAATGAAGAGAAACAAGATGGTTATTCTTCTAACACTGACTAACCATCAATTCAATATAAGGATGATTTATCAGAAGTGTACAAACAAGCAGCCAATGAACACTTAATTGAATGTGTTTATTATAAATTATCGAACGATACTCACCATTCAAAACATATAGAAGTTGGATACAGTACACAACTCAACCTTGCACCAGTAGTGTATATGGGGTGTGGGCACTTGCGATCAAAGCAGTAATGTGGTGTTAGACATGAAGGAATGGAATGAACTTGTAAGAAAGCATTCATATGTAAAATTACAGTTTTTACGCTCCCAATAAATTGAAACTAAAATTGATAGCTCAGATGTAAACGAAGGAGAAGAAAATATAATCTATGATTAACATTATGAACCGCTATCTACCAATCTTGGTACTTATTACAATGTGAAATTGATTAAAGCATATGACAGAGTTTTGAAAGCTGTTATAATGGAAAACTAGAACTGCTGTTCTTGCACATTCGATGCTCATAGTGTAGAAGAACTATTCAATTTATAGGTTATAATAGGTTCTATAAAAGGTTTATACAACAAGTTGCTAACTACGGTCGTTTTCGTGAGAAAGAATTCCATGGTAGTGATAATGGCATTTATAAAGACATTGAAGCTAAGTATAATATTAATTCACATAACAGTGTATGCCTAATGGAAATATGGTATTGTCGTCCTGCGTATCTAATGTATAGCATTTACTAAATGCTATATTGCAATTGCTGTATGAAATATTAATAACTATGATTTGTTTTTGTGATCTCTAGTTAGGTATAAATACTCAGATTTATCCTTCTAGGTAAACAATGTTAGTTAAGAACCGAATGAGTGCAGGTGGTTTAGAGAGCAATCAGAAAATTAGGAATGTGGTGCAGACGTCGATCAAATCAGAAGAAAAAATGGTTATGCAACGGTGGAAATTTATTGTATTTATCAAAACCGATAGCTAAAAAATTAAACCTAAAGGAAATTTCACAGGCACGATTAAGTCGGCCCGTTCAACGGCCCAACGTGGAGTGAAAGGTTTAGGTGAAAAAGAAAGCATTAAAGTTCCTAAAGTAACTCCCTTACCTAAACAAGGAGGGCTTTTACCGTTTTTTATTCCGCTATTCTCAGGATTATCGGCAATCTCATGATGGAATCTATCGCTATAGGTTCCGTGAATAACCAAAGTGGTGCACTTTATCTAAAACCATACTAATCTGGTGGTGATGCGTTATACTTCAAAACGTTTCCTAAAAGATGATTGTATTGCCCGAAAGACCGTAACCAGATATTTATTTAACGAAATACGCCCTACTTTAGGGATATTTTTCTGAGAAACACCATCCCTAAATTACCACGGAAAAATGAGCCTGGAGTTATTAACTTAGATAGAGAAAGCGGACACGGTAGGAGTAGGGCCGGTTCTGGCTCACTTTTGGCGGGAAATTTAAATTACAAGGTCATACTCCAGCTCAGTTCAAAGTCACTCGCTGGTGGCGAGAAACTTAAAAATAGAGTTTGGCATTTTCAAGGTTAAAGTTTATTGACCTGCAGGGATATCAATTACAATCCTTAGAAATCTAAAAAAAAATAGAATCAACTCGTCGAAATAGGAAGAATGCCAGGTTGGTCAAGGTTACATGCTTTTTGTATTAGCTAAATGAGGTCAAACTCAAATAGATGTGTAAAGTAGGTCAAGGTGAGATATGTTACAATTCTTTGAAAGCTTAGAATAGATCAGTAGGTGGAAATGGGAGGGGGTAGAGTCTAAAGTTTATTGGCCTCTTCAAGGTCAAAATTTATTGGCCTCTAGGGGTATCATATTACAATTCTTAGAAATCGAAAAAATAGAATCAGTTCATATAAACAAAAAGAATGACAGGTTGTTCTCTATGCTAAAAGGTAGGTCAAACCCTTTAAAGGTGTGCGTCACCTCGAGATATCTAAAGAGTATAAAGTGATGAATGTGGCTGTAAATAAAACTAAGTATGGCAAATGTACAGTACTGGAAACAGCTGATTTTAAATATGTATAACTTCGAAGCTTCCATTTCAAAGAAGAAACTCGCATTGAATAATTTAAAACGTTACCAAACATGAAGGATGTGTTCCTTAGTAGTTTAGGGGTAGCTTTAAAAACAAACAAACATTTTGTTTTTCATAGTAGTAGTGCCACAACCCCACCCAATGAAAATAAAGATATAATAAGCTATCGATTGGAATTTCTTGAATCCTGCAATCTTGCGTCTTTCTATGGAAAATTTACACAAATTGTTAACTACCGTCATTTTCGTGAGAAAGGATTCTATAGTAGTGATGATGATGACATTGATAAAGACACTGATGATGTCATAAATACAAAGTATAGTATTTATGCTGATTGGGAATTTTGTATTATCATCCTACTTATCTAATGTATAGCATTTACTAAGCATTGTCTTAATAAAGAAACATTAATAACTATAGTTTGTTTTCTTTCTTTGTCTCTATTTAAATAGGAATGTTAGCTAAGTTTACTTTTTTAACGTTTTTTTGTTTCACACTCTCCTATGGTAAAACACCTAAACGGTTATCATTTATTAGGAAACCACCACCTGCACTTTAAATAACAAACACCTGTTTCTGAGGAACGGATTTCTCTTTTTTGGCCTTTTTTGATCTGTTTTGACTTATGTTTTGGGAAAATTTTATAAACCAATACCAGTTTTACGAAAACCAGTACCTATTCTTTAGGAATGAGCTATCTCACCCAAAAGCCAAATATCCAGATCCTAGCGGTGAAGGTGCTTCATCAATGTTGCAATAGTTTAGCTTCATATCCTGCTTCACGTAATTCAGGTCGAACTTTTAGCTATCCTCATTTCAGTAACGTCTTAAATTATGATTCAGTTGAGTTCACCATTAAAATAACTGATTTAAAAAAATTTGCGCAAGTTAAATAAACTCTCAATAAATTTGTATTGCGTAAAAGATAAAAGAGGTTGTCCCCTTTGTATTGATTAAGTCTGCAAAGAGACAGAAAACCCATAAACCGTTTAATGCTTTTTAACGATGATGAGACTTATCATCATTTTGCGTGGCTTTATTTTCAAAACAATTTACACATCTGAATGAATTTGGAAGAAATATTTCGATTTTTATTTTTTAAAATATATTTGCATCACCTAAGTTAACAGTTTGGAAAATATTTAAATTATATAAATTAGATAATTCAGGTTCAATTGGGCTGGTTGAGGTGTTGAAATACTCGGAATGGTATGTAGAAACAAAATTTGCAAATTATTGCGTGGGATTATTGTTTTTTTTCTGCTTTCCTTCAGACTGAATTTTATTTTCCATATTTTATATTTCTGTTAGGTAAATATAATTCAGAGTGATTTTACAGTGAAATTTTATCTTGAAATTGTGTTATACTACTTAATTCATGGATCTGTATCGAATTTCAGACATGTAACACACATTTTCTTCCGACCTTTGGACTTTTTTAGTTTAAAATTTTCTGTCTAGGTAAAGTATAATTAAGAGCGACTTTACAGAAGCATTTTATTTAGAAATTGTATTATACTACTTAATTCGAAGACCTGTATCGAATTTCAGGTATGTAGCACAACTACATCACCCAAAAGCTAAATATCCAGATCCTGGCGGCCAAGGTGCTTCATAGATAAAGCTTTATATCCTGCTTCACGAAATTCAAATCAAACTTTTAGCTATCCTCATTTCAGCAACGATTTAAATTATGATTAGTTGAGTTCCACATTAAAATAGCTGGTTTAAAAGAAAATTTGAAAGAATTAAATAGCCTCCCAATAAATTTGTATTGCTTAAAATATAAAAAAATAGCACCCTTTGGATTGACTAAATCAGTAAAGCGAAAGAAAACCCACAAATTCTTCTTAACGATGACGAAACTTATCACTTTGCGTGGATTAAAAATATGTCAACTTTATAGTCAAAACAGCTATCAAAGTACTTTGAGGACCCAATTATATGTTTGAATGAAAATATTATTAAACTGATTGACTTAAGCGTAGAAGCATTTTTTTATCGTTTTCTCGTTTTGTTTACAAAATGAACTGTTACTTAGAAAACCGATAACTAGATTTCAAAATTTGAATTGTTAAATACACAAGCATAAGGGATTTTCAGGCAACACACACACACACACGCACGCACGCACGCACGCAGGCACGCACGCACGCACGCACACGCACACGCACACGCACACGCACACACACACACACACACACACACACACACACTATATATATATATATATATATATATATATATATATATATATATATATATATATATATATATATATATACATATATACCATGTGGTGAACATCATCACGCAACATAGGAAAATCCCATATAGTTGCAAGTTGATTTGTTACCAGATTGGAAAACGCCATATTGGTACATGTCAACAAGCAACATACGTTAATAGGTAATAATAACGAATAAATCTTCAATTAGACGTATACTATGTTGTAAAGTGGAATAAGAACAAACCGAATTTGCATGTATCTACAACAAGTGTTCAAACACTTCTCCGAATGCTGCTACACGATATCTCAGTCTATTGTAGAACTCGCTATGGACACGCGTAAGTTGCAATTGCGAGACATTGGCACATTCCTCGGTGGCCATAAACAGGATGTCGACGTCGGGAAAGGGCTCTGCACCATACACTGTGGCCCCACAGAAGAAAGTATGGTCTATTTATGTTCGGGGAACGCTGAGGCCAAGCTAAAGTTTCGTAGGTACCTATGACCTGACCTGGAAACGAGTCTAGCAAGTATTTAGTCGCAGGCCCGTAATTGTAGCCATCGTGAAAGTACCACAACGATCTTTGTAGCTGGAGGTCTGCAAGTCCTTCACTCATATCATTCTGGAGCAGATCGAAATATTTTTCCCTTCAATGCGAATAAGACCGATCATGTGTTGGTCAACGGTGACCGCCCATACATTAACACATTGTGGGTACTGTATCCTGTTGGTTGTATGCTTATTGGGGGCGCGATGTAGTGCAAATGATGATTCGTCCGTAAAACATGTGCTGCAAAGGAAATCGGGATCTGCATGACTCCTCTCTAGTGCAGTAGTTGGCGGCTAAGGTAACAAGTTCACTGGCTGGTGTAGCACGTTGAAGTTTTTTCCCTCACTGTTCACAAACACAGAACCCGTTTCTGAAAACCGCGCATTTCACCGCATTACTGTTGAGGGGTACGGCTTGGTAAATTGTGGATTCTTTTCATGAAACAAATTGCACACTTGGCCAAACGAATGACCGGCAGCTATTTTACGTACCCACCACACTTTGTCCGCGGTTGAATACATTGTAACTTTTCGTCCTCTAGTGTACTTTTTTTATGAAAATACACTTCCCAAAAACAACACACTCAAATCTCAAACTCAGTTGTATCGCTAAATTTATTGAAGAGCAGTGATTTAACAGATGCGAAAACATTCAAATCTAGTGGTATTGTCAATTTAAAACTAGGTGCAACCCTCCTCGAGTATAAACATTTGAAAGATTTTGAGATCAAGTTTGCGTTGTTATTAGTCACAACAATTAAGATTTAGGGGTTTAAATTACAATTACTTATAGCGGATAAGGTGAACATTGATACAGTGTTTATTTGTTTATGTTGCATGTTGATATGCATTTAACAAAATTATTGGCATTTGCGTTTTTCTATAATTGTAACTTAACACCTGTTTCTTATTACAATAATACCGGCATATAAATAAATGACACATAAAATTAACTAAATTTTCTTGTCGCAAATTGCCACGGTGTTTACCGTAGAATATACTCGGCCAGGCTAGCAGTTGGTTATCTTGAGCAGTTTAGGTGTGGGCCGCAGATATGCGGCAACTAAATAAATGTGGTTTAGAGTTTAAGGAAAAAAAAAGTTAGGCGCCACAAGTTTTCTTTAGGTCCCTAAACTTGAAAAGGGCATAAAAGAAATAATATTGTGAGAGTAAGTGATACTGTATTTTAACTGGGAATTTCTGTAAAGTGCAAAATAAAGTTTGAAATTTTGAATTGGTAAAAAAATTTCTTTTAATGTGTAGTAAGCAATCAGAATTGGTTGCCAGTGAAAGTGACTTGATAAGTGGAAAGATACTAGATAACAGGGCAGGTAGAAACCAAGCAAAGCTGAAATAAGAAAAATTAATTTATGCATACAACAAAAATATGGTCAACACAGTAATTTATTGAATCGATTCAACGTAGGCATACTGCGCACCTAAATAAATAAAAATATAATAATGAATTAATTGTAAGCTACACAGGAAAAAAAAATTCAGTGCACAACTCTGCGTAGCCCCTCCCTCCTATAATCTGAATAAACCAAAAAAAAACTTGACTTCCGGCAACTGAATTCCGACTGTACTACCGTAAATGATTTACAAAAAAAATATAAAAAAATATTGTACATCAAACACAATAGCAAAATAAGCGTAATTAAACAAAATGCGGTACAATAGTCACAATAACTTAGAGTTAGATGTTTTTTTTATGGTGAATACATTTCGTTTCTTTTAACAGTTTTAACAGTTATCAAGATTTATATTATAAACTACAACAATGGCAATTTCAACTGAACTTACACATAAAATCAGTGAAATTTTGTGATTAAATCGTTACTTTAACCAATATTATCTATATAAAATGAAAAGGTACGTAACTTCAATGTTTAATTTAACAACGTGGATAGTGATATTAAATTCCAGCAATCCAACACAATCAACAAGCGTTCCTCTTAAGGTATGAGTTGCACAATGGTTTTAATCGTAACAATAAATTATAAATGATACTGATCTGACCTGTTCGTTGCTACGAAGAACAGAACGGTAAAGGTAGAATCGAGTCGCAGACCAGAGAAGATGGGTTGTTATTATATTATTTACCAATCGCACACCTTGTAGTAAGGGGTTCCGTCTGGATTTGTCAGTCGTAAATTGAATTTGTATTCCTTGATGTAATAACTAAATTATTGTTTGTAGACGCAAGAGTCGTGAACCGTGAATAGTTCACTGTTAAATGTGGCCTAAAATACATTAATGAAACAATTTGAGCAGTTGGTTTAGACTTTTACCTGAGTTGATAGGCGGCCAGACAGGAAACGTGCCAAGTATTATCGGGAACTTCCGAAATATAATTGTACAGGCAGGTAATTACTAAACTAATTAATATAAGCCTGTATTCAATTTTTTTTTTATATGTGAATGCAAGAGATTTAACCAGAATTTCCGCTTCAAGTACACCACACGGCATGAATTTTTAAAAAGAACAAAAATTGTTGATAATAGAGTGGAACCAGAAAAATGCTAAAATTTGGCCTAGGGGTCAGGCTATTGAATTGGAATTCAAAATTGATATCACTAAAGACATCTATTATGCTAAATGTGACAAAATAATTATTTTTAAAAAGTTTACTATTATGAATATACTGAAATTTTATTGTTAAATAAAAATTAGACCGTTACAAAATGTTTCTTGTTCTATAGTCTTTTAAATATTATTAGCCATTCTTGCCATATTTTGTTATCATACACATGCCAAATTTTTGCGATTATTTTCATTTCCATTGCTGTTTTTATTCCATTTTGCAATAAAGTATACGTCTAATTGAAGATTTATTCGTTATTATTACCTATTAACATATGTTGCGTGTTGATATGTACCAATATGGCGTTTTCCAAACTCGTAACAAATCAACGTGCAACTATATGGGATTTTCCTATGTTGCGCGATGATGTGAACCATACGGTGTATATAGCTAAAATCATAGAAAATTTCATATGACCCATCCTCAATAATTGCATATTTTAATTTTCATAAACGTATGTCCACGTTAGCATTTTACTTAGATCACTTGTCTAAGGTATTTAGGTATTTTATTATCTTTTTATACAGATTTCTGTATTACCGATAACATGTAATTATAATCTTAGATGAGGTTTTTTCCTTTTCTAAGATTATAATACATTCAATCAAATGTTGCTCATTTTATTTAATTTCTATGAATTATGTAGTTGTTGAACGCCTAATTTGTACTATTGTTTGAATTATTGAAAACAGAAATAAAGTTAAATGCAGTTACATTATTTATTTTTAATCGACACAAACGTTTCAGACAATTTTGTGTAAATTTGAATGTTACATCACAGCAATTACTTAACGATTATTCCTACATAAAGGATAATTGTGCTTAGCAATAATAAAATATATAATACAAACATTGCTGAAGTAAATAATGAATAACTGGTAAAAGCTGTGGCACTACACAGAGCTGTCGTAAACATTGTCTTTTTCGCTTTCGTCAGAACTGGTTTCACCAATAGTTATAATTAATGGGGCCACCCTCCATATCTAACTGTTTTTCAGTTTTCCACCATTCTTGCATATTTTTTCCGCATGTGAATTACATTTCACACGTTCCTCGATTCTGTTTTATTCCAGTATACATGAATAAAAAAAAACAGAGCATTGTAACAAAATTATTATAATAACATACATACGGAAGCTTAACTGATTTTAGCTTATATATATATATATATATATATATATATATATATATATATATATATATATTGAGATGTTTAGAAAGGCGTAAGACAAAGATCGGACAGTCTAACTAGTAATTTCTTTAAAAAAAGGGGTGATTTCAAGCATGATACATGTGCGAGACATTTATTTGATATAATTTGGTTCACGATGGATTGAAAGTGGATTTGTTTTGGGTAAAATAATCTGAATAACATTTATACAATTTGATTTAATCATAAAAATCATTGTGCTACCAACAAAAATGTCAGGAATGTCAAATAAACTTATTTCCGTAAATTCAATTTAGTATTTTAGTTTGTTTCAATAAATTTCAATTTTTCGAAAGTATTTTGGCATGTGAATATTTTACAGGTGTATAACACAAAGTGTAAAGATAGATTTATATTAGGGATATTGTATAAGTAGTGTAGAATGCATGAAATTTGGTAAAATTTAGGAAAGGGTTATAATATGGACTTAATATGATTATTTTTCACATATTTTTGGAAGCGATTGTGTGACAAACTTAGTGATGCAATTTAAATAGTAAGAACAGTGCATAGAAAATATTCACACAAAGACATTTACATGTAGATACATTTTTGTAGTGAAATTTCAAGAAAGTGTGTTAAACGATATGACTTCTTAATATAACATTAATGTATACAATGCAAGTGAAATGAACATTAAATAAAATAGAGACAGTTTTACAAGTTATTAGAATAACATTTTGAGTTACATAAACGTTTTTAAGTGTAAGTTATTTGTAATTTTAGAATTAAGTTTGGTTATGTTTTAAATATTATGTTTTTTCAGAAATATATAGTTTTTTTGATAATATTAGGCTTAAATTATATTATTAAAGTGATTAATAGGAGGTCTTTCTCATTATTTCATTGCAATATAAAGTATACAATGCATTTCAGCGCAAAATTTCATGAAATGGGGGTTGAATTTATAATTTTTCTAGATAAACATAAAATTCCTTTAAATTTACGATTTTGGACTTTAAATGTGTGTTTTCTTATGCTAAATTTGATCAGGATTACATATATGTAATTAGATTAAGTGTAGTTTGTAAGATTAGGTAGATTTAAGCAAATTTAAATTAGATTAGGTCATTTCGCATAATATTTAAAGGAACCATATCTTGTTGGATGTCTATCTATTCGCAATTTTACACAGATTTCATTTCTGTCATTAGATTTTGAATCCGTAATTGTATAAGAAAGATATGGCTAAATTTCTATTTTAGTTAAATTTGTAAATTTTTTCAACCAATCAGAAACATGGTTACATGGTTAGATTTGCTAGAAAAAAATTGAAGATTTAGTAACAACCAAAAGGGTATAAAAGGAATTGCCCTGGAAGTGGATCTCTCTATAATTTGTCAGTTTTTTTGAAAAGGTTAAAATAGTGTTGTGTTTTTGTGTTACAAGTAAGTTTTTCTAACCTAAATAATCATCGGGAAAAAATTTAATACAAAACGGAGAGACGAGTATTCAGGCGCAATTGTTTTTATACCGACAATAATTTAAATATTTAAGTTCGGTTACCGATACCTGTACGTTTTCGTAAAATTCATTACGAATTAATAATTTTTGTGACGATTTATGTTGAACGTTTAAATTTTTCGTTTTGTTGAATTTGAATTTGGTTACGTTATACCAAAATAAATTCGTAATCATTTTTTTGTCATTTGTGTCTTATTTCTTGCTGCGAATTTCTTTTAATAATTTACATTTGAGCCGGAACCTAAAATAAAGTGATATTAATTTAAACCTTGGACAACCTTGAAATATTTTATAAACGATACATTCAGAAAGCATTAATATATTTAAATAAAATATTATCGAGTTAAAATTTGTGGTTGGAGTGAAGTCGTATTGAAGGAGAAATATTACCAGTTACGGAAGCGAACGTGATCAACAACCCGAGCACCAGTTAGCAGCTAATGGGTATATGGTAGCAGTAAGAATTAATATATAAAGATCTTCGAAAATATTGGAAAGTGCCTGCATCTAATTGGAACAACCTGTATGAAGACATCATTTTGAATTTGGAACATTTATATGTGAGTTACTTTTGAATATAACCCTATCTATTGTGTTCATTGTTGTGTTTGATTTTCTGCAATTATTATTATTGGTTATATGTATAGGTGTATATTTTTAAATAATACTTGTGTAAACACCTGCAAAAGAAACAAAATTTTAAATTATTTCCAAATTTTAAATTCAATTAAAAGCATAAACATAAAATCAACAAGTCATTGTTTGGCAGTTCTGACATTTAATAATTTTATTCAGTAACGTTACAACGCATGCGTTAAAAGTATAAATTGTGTTCAGATATTTTTTTTTACATATGTGATATTTTTCATAAAGGGCAATTCATATAATTATATTCAAATCAAATATAATTTCCCACTAAATACTGAACTCTATCCCCACATTGAGATTTGAGCTAGTCCGGTGCACAATTACAAGTTATATAGTATCATTATGTTAATATTTACAAATTTAATAAATACAGAACCCTATCCCCATTCATGTATATTAGTCAAAGATATAGTAAATTATATTAAATTCTCATCAAAATATCATCCAAATATATATATATATATATATATATATATATATATATATATATATATATATATATATATGATTATTATAATAATTATAATCCTTAATAGTCACATTTTATTTCATGTGTAGGGTTGAATTTACTAACAATGTGTTTCAGTCTTTTCATAAACTGATTGACTTAAACGTACACGTATTTTTTTTATCATTTTCTTGTTTTATTTACAAAATAAAAAATAAAAAACCGATAAATTAAGTTTTCATGATCTTACTCTTGACTTTGAATTAAAATGTGTATTTCTCGGAACGTCAAGATTTAGAAGTTCTATACGGAACATAAGTGTGAATGTCTGATTTAATTTCGACTTTAATTTATTAAAAAGGTATTTACATCACCTAAGTTCAGAAAATCTTTTAAATTATATACATTGGGTAATTCAGGTTCAATTGGATTTGTTTAGGTATTATCCAGCAACAATTGAGTATTATTACGTGGGGTTACCGTTTCTTTTTCTGCTTCGCTTCGGACTGGAATTTTTTTTTATGTTGTATTTCTTTTAGGTAAAATATAGTTCAGAGTGATTTTAGAGTAAAATTTTACTTAGAAATTGTGTTATACTACATAATTCATGGACCTCGGTCGAATGTCTGACATGTAATGCAACTGCATACCCAAAACCTAAATATCCAGATCCTGGCGGCAAAGGTGCTTCATTGATATTGCAATAGTTCGGCTTTATATCTTGAATGTTTGAAGTGATTTTTTTTAAATTATTAACTTACAAAACAACTGTTGTATAACTCACCCTTCTACGTATTATGAATTATTTCACTCAAGCTTTTTTTTTACCTGTACTTCGTCTTATCTTCCACTTTTTTTATATATGTGATAGGGATATTTTATGATAAATAAGAAAGCATAAAAGCAAATAAACATTTATTTATTATAATATATGTAACAAACAAAATTATAATTGCAACTTAAACTACAAAAAATTACCATTAACAATCACACAATTTTATTAGTTAATTTTGTCAGTAGAAATGTTATAAACTTGATTTAAAAATGTTAGTGGATCTTTGATATTTACGTTCACAATAATGCATGTAAGTATTCTACATTTGAAACAAGATTCAATAGGTTGCCATTTAAAAATAAATATAACTTTGCTCGGTACCTAAAAAACAGCTGCGTTTATAAAAAATCCAATCACACCACTGGATTCTAAGTTTGAAAATTATATAATAGCTGTTTATACAATCATACCTAATTTTGTGTGACGCGTTACACAAGTTACACAATATTGCATTTCATCGTTATGAAATGCAATATTGTGTAACTTGTGTAACGCGTCACACAACATTAGGTATATATTGTTGTAACACGTTGTGTTACATACAATATTTTTTCTAATTTTGAATGAAATAATAAAAAACATATTTTATAATTTTGAATACAGTAATAAAAACATAAAATATAATTGATAAAGATTGTGAAAACATAAATCTAGTCTCTTTGCTGCTGTCACTTCATGTCAGTTTGACATTTTGTAAATAAGCCTGAACGCGGTTTTTAGTTTTACTTTTACAAAATAACTTGTTCAATTTCTGAAGAGCTGCCAAGCGATATTGAAGAGGCAGCAGGTAATGCTCTATTATCAGTAATTCCCAAAAAGTCAATGGCAGTTTATGGTTTGGCTTACGAAAAATTAATCACGTGGTCTGATGAGAAGAAAACAACATACTAATGAGAAAGTCTTACTTGCATATTTTGAGGGCAAGAAAGATCTAAAGGTTTTCACATTATGGACACTTTACTCAATCCGAACTAAATTAAAAAAAAATAGTGATATTAAAAAATATCCAAATTAAGGCAATCGGACGGATACAGTGCTAGAAAGTCAAAAGTTTTTACCAAAGAAGATTTTGCTAAATTTTTATTAGAAGCTGATGACAAAGAATACTTAATGGCTAAGGTTGTAATGATTATTGGAATTGCAGGAGAATGCAAAAAAGTAGAATTAACATTTCTTTCATTTGAAAATGTTATAGATGAAGGAAGCCACTTTCGTGTTGATATCCCACCTTCAAAAACAAAAGTTAGACGGCAGTTTGCAATTACCACTGGGGACATTGAAAACACGAATTTTGTTGAAAATTTAAGAAAATATATTGTTGCGCCCTCATAATCTTAAACACAATAGATTTTTGGTAAAATATGTGAATGGAAAATGTACCAGAAATCCTATGGGAATTAATACATTTAGCAGTCTGTCAAAAGTTATTGGAAAATGTCTTGAATTTTCAAATCCTATTCTATATACTTTTCAGCAGAAGCTCTACCACTTTACTAGCAGATAGTGACGCTGATATTTTAAAACTAAAGAGGTAAGGAGGTTGAAAATCTAGCTCTGTTGCGGAGGGATATGTTGAAAATTGCATCGAAAATAAAAAAACGTATAGCGCAAGATACACTTGGTGAAACATCTAATGTGCGCCGCCACCCAAATAATAGCAAGTACGAGCAATAAAACAAGTTTGTCGTTGAGAATTAATTTAAATAATTGCAATAATTGTGTTATCAATATTTATAATAATTAATTAATTTTTAATTTATGTCCTTATCTTGTGTCATAACAGTTAAATATATATAATTCTTTTTGTCACTAATTTTGAAATCCATTTTTCGTCACCAGTTACATAATATTTTACTTTGTGCAACTAGTTACACAAAGTAAGAGGTTTTCCATAACGTCAATCAGTTTTAAAAAGTGTTACTTTATATGTCAAAATTTGAAGAAGTACATTTTCATGCTTAAATGATTTATTGGCGATTTAATTGAATTTATAATATAGAAACCATGTTATCTCGTATGGATTTAAATGGATCTAGTTAAAAAAGGTATAGTAGCAACATTAAAGAATTTATAAAAATAAAAGCTATACACTTAAGTTAAATAATACATGCATTATTTACATTACCATTGTCCTTTCACACCTACTCAAGTTAAATGTAATATTTCCACGTTAATCAAATTTAATAATAATATGCATTCTTTCCATTACTGCACTTGAAGCTGACAATTTTCAGAATTTTAATTGTTCTTACCGAGAAATATTACCTCGATTCATACATTATAAAATTATAGGTTTGATTATTTGTTACATGTAAAACATAAAAATATATTTCTACGTTTAAGGTAGAATACTTACATGCATTATTGTGAACATAACTATCAAGCGTATAACATTTTTGTTGATGAAATTAATTTAAGGGAAAACATTTTACGTACGTTTGGAAATGGATCGAAGTCTGATTATTAATTAATAATTTAAAAAAAAATTACTTCAAACATATTATTATTGGAGATTGGACAACGTAAAATTAAAAGTAAAATTTTGAAATCTAACTTTATCAGTTTTTTATGAAAATAATAGAAAAACTACTTCTACGTTTAAGTCAGTTTAATAAAATTTTCATTCAAACATATAACTGGGTTCTCCGATTATTTTGATAGCAAAGTGATGATAAGTTTCATTATCGTTAAGAAAAGGATTAAAAGATTATGCGTTTTCTGTCATTTTGCTGACATAAATGGCTATTCTGTATGAAAAACGTTAAATTTAAAATGTGTGTTAAAATTTCACCATTTAACATACTAGAAATAACATTGCTATTCTGTATCATTAAAATTAAAATCGTCAAATTTTTAAAGGTACGTTAAAGTACTCGGCTAACTTCGTTTAGTTTAGGTGTATTGCACCGAAAGTAGTGCAAACCACAACATTTTTGTAGTTACAGTGTACAGAAATTCCCACATAACCATATTTTCGAGTTGTATTTTTGCAAGTATTTCGTTCGTCTCTTTAATCCTTTTAATATGGCTGCACGCTCCACACGAATGAGCAAAACACAAAAGGAGCATTTAGTGGATTTCTTGGAACACAACAAGTTTTTGCTAGAACTAAAGACAAATCCTTCACAATTAGAAAGGTATAAGAAAACGTGGGAACAACTAGCTAACGAATTAAACAGCTTATCTGGTGCTAGAAAAAGTGTGAAGCAGTGGAAAGACGTGAGTACATCTATATTAAATTATTGTAGTGGTCAACTGCTAAATATTTATCGTTTAAGGCATTGAATGAATTGAAAGTTACGGTTAGAAGAAAGGCTCGTGTGCAGCATGCTGACGTGGTTGGAACTGGCGGCGGCCCCAAGAAGGAGAAAGATCTGACAGACCTAGAAGAACGGGTGCTAACATTATTATCAAAAATCGTGATAACTGGTGCTCCAATAATACCGGAGGGTGGCATTGCAGAAATTGTGGAGACGATAGCAGTAGATTCTACAGCGATTCAAAATGTAAGGTGATACTTTATTATATATAAATGTTACAGAATGTTATGTTTGATGAATCGTTACCATGTCAATTTATAGGTGAAGCTTTTGATGTTACAGTAAGTTCTTTTAATAATCAGTATTTTCCATATATCAAGCATTTTCATATTTAAGGTGTTGGAAATTCAACATACACCACGAAAATCAAAGAAGCGGGATTCGAGGAAGCAGCCTAAAATCGAATCTATTGCAAAGCAGCACGAAGAATGTTTGCATCAGTTAACTGCGGCAAACACTGCCTTAGTCGCAGCCACACAGCAACTGGCATATACTGTTAAGAAACGCCGACGAGTTTCTTCGGCTGCATTAAATTTAAGATTTTATGGGCGTTTATCACTAAATAAAATAGTGTCTGGTTTGTAAATTATATTTATTTTTCCATGTTTATTTAAATTACTAACTGTATGTACAACTATTATCAAAACTGAACAAAACTAAGTAAAATCTGTATGTTGATGTCGAAAATATGTTCTAACAACACGTTCTTGAACCCTATTTCCCTCGTTATGCCAATCATGATCGTTCCGGGGAAGAGGTGGGTTGTTGTCTAGTACTGGAGGGGCTAATTCGTTATCATCCATAGGTAACGGGACATTATACATTCTGCACATATTATGCAAAACTGCACAACTATAAATTATTTTTGCAGCTCTGATGGGATCGTAATGCAAGGCCCTGTGGCCATGTGTGCAACGAAATCTACCCTTCAACATGCCATTAATATGCTCTATAATAGTCCTATGCTGGGACAAAGCTCTATTATATCTTTCTTCGGGAGAGTTTTGCTGCACGTTAAGAAAGGGCACTAGTAGCCAAGGTTCCTGGGGGTACCCGTTGTCACCAACTAGATAGTTGAGTTGTCCATCTTGAACATATTGCTGCTGCAGAACACGTTTCACTCCTGAAAGCATCCATACAGCAGAATCATGGACAGAACCGGGGTATCGTGCATTAATACTTAATATTCGCCGTTGCGAATCACCAACTATTTGTGTATTAATGCTGTAGTAGCCTTTTCGGCAATAATACGGAGGAGCCGGATGCACAGGGTGGTCTGCTGGGGCGCAATAATTTTAATATGGGTATTATACCCAATAAATCGGAAAATTCAGGTGCGATTTCTTGAAATTCTCGCTTTGTTTGGTTTCTTGCATGAGCAGTATCAGGAAATTTAACCCATGTATTTAATAAATTAGTAGTTATAGCATCTGATACTTCCGCGATACTTCTTGATACATTAGGTTGAGACATTGCTAATGTATAACACTGCCCACTTCTTAGCTAATAGCAGCCCTGTCCAAAAAAATTTAAAGCCGTTAATACCCTCAGATGTATTGGCACACGGGTTATTCTTTGGGATTCGCCCATATGCGGTGATAAACTGTCTATTAAATTTTGAAAGCATTGTTTGTTTACTCTAAATAATTTTAAAAATAAATGATCCGGTAGAAGAAATGGGTCACTTGCATCTCGTAAATTCCGCTGACGAATTCTAACCTCATTCCTATAGTGCAAAAGTTATTAGTAGGTATCTGCTACATACCATTGTAATTATTTGCTTCCCACCTTGCATTTTCTTCATAATCAGCAATTAATACATGAATAAGGCCATCAACATACGCCATGATAATGCAATGGACAGATGTTAAAACATAACACCTACTCAAACGGACTGTTTAAAATTTATATTTTGACGTCTCAACATAACACTCGTCGGTAAAAATTTAACATCTACGAGTCATACAGAATTACCATTAAAATTATAACGCCTGTTAAAATTTTAACGGGCGTTCAAATTTGACGCATATCATACAGAATAGACCTAACAGTCAATAAAAATGGTAAAACGTCTTTTATCTTTTACGCAATACAAATTTATTGAGAGATTTTTTATTTTTTCAAATTTTGTTTAAATCAGTTATTTTAATGGCAAACTCAATTGAATCAATATCGATGAAGCACCTGTGCCGCCAGCTTTTGGGTGATGTAGCTGATTCCTAAATAAATACTGATTTCCATAAAAGCTATATCGATTTATAAAAACTAGTACCAGTTTCCCAAAAAACAGCTCAAAACAGATCAAAAACAGGAATCCGTTTCTCGGAAATTATGGATTACCTGAAATCTAAAATACCCACAAAAAGGTTTATAATTTGAGCAAACAACAATGCAGTTAAATGTGAGATAAAAAGTCTATTTGACATCGATTTTACTAAAGAAGATAACATCGGGCGCATGCTAGGGTTTGAGTCTAAAATATTAGAACTACATATTTTACATACGTGTGCGTTAGACATCTAAATACTTAAACACTCTAAACTACACGTAGAGTGCAGCATGATAAAAGGATATTATCGTAACGTGAAACCTGCAAAAGTATTACATGATATTAAAGTTTCATTTCCACCCGGTTATCGTCTAAATAAAACTCCAAACAATACCCAATATCTAGAAGCAAACACCGGCGTAATTAGTAATATAATAATTAAATTGACTAATCAAAAGGACGAATTAATATACTAATCAAAAGGGCGAACTAACATACTTTAGTGAAAGTGAACCATTCATAGTACGTTTAGAACTAAAAGAACATGGGTCTGAGAATTAATCAAGGACAAATTTCATCTTTCAAAAATTAATATAATGGACATTCTTACACTAAATCGTTAATTAGACATCAACCTTTATTGCGGTTAACATCTGCAGAGAAATACTTTTTAACGTCAATTGGTTTAAATGTTCTCACCGAGAATGGCCGAATCATTAAACGTCTTTCAAAACGTAGACTTTGACGTTACTATAATTAAATCAGGTATTCATCAATTTCCGTTTGGACCTTCTGAAAAAATACTTTAATTCAATGTCAAGATCTAATTACGGCTACCTACGATAGTTTTCTGTACGTAGAAGGTAAACTTCAGTTCAAAAAATACGGTGATAAAAAATCATGCAACTTAACTAATAACTTTCCCAACTTTCTTTTCGAAGAAATTTGTTAGGACTTAGGTGGTCAAAGAGTGGACGTTTGCAGAAATCCACGCATAAAGTCTGCACTTAAGAGATGAATTTCTTATACCGCAAGCAATAGCAAAGCACTAATCCATTTGGGGTGGTCACCAAAGAATAAAGATCCATTACAAGTAGAATTCGATGACCAAAATGGAGAAAAATCTTTCACATTATGCAAACCATTGAACCACATATTTGGAATAACAGAGGATATCGTCCAGTAATCGTGAATTAAATAAAATCCAATGGAAAGTACCGCACTTAACACTTAGTGATGCTGCGAAACTTAACCTGTCTGAAGGAATAAATAAAAATTATATTATTACTGTTAAAAGACGATATTATTTTATAAGTAAACATTTAACTTATAATTTATGAAATAGATTACTTATATAGTCATAATAATAGCCTTTTTGATCAAAGAATGTAGCTTTTACATAAAATAAGACATAAAAAAAATTGTATTTTATTTTAAATGTAAATATTACATTAATAAACAATGTTTTTTCTAAAATTTCGTTATCTTATATAGTAAACTTAAAATACTTCTATAATAATTTAAATTACTTGATGGTCATACTCCTGAATCTGGTTCACATGTCCATACTCAAAGCAGGAATTTATATTTGTTTCACCTTTATGGATGTATTCTTACATCCAGTTGTAACTTTTGTGGTTTTCTCACGGTTGAAACTTATATGTCATGTATTGTTCTAATAATGTTTCTATCAAAATATCGAGGCACTTGTAATTAGCATATTATGTTGTTTTCTCAATACATTAAGTTATAATAGATAGTGTTATAAGCAGAATTTATATTTTTTAAGCCAGATTTAACATTTGCCGAAATGCACAAGGAATCATCACCCCATAATAAATTGTATAGTACATTTTAAGCGGTATGTCACCAAGTAAATTCATACCCTACCTACTTTATTAAAAGTTAATGAATTGTAACCTTCATCCCCGGCACAGTTTCATAGAGCTTAATAGTATTGTCTAAGTTAATTTTTTATCAAATAATGACTTAATAATAACTTGATTTGCACACTTTGATTTTTTAACACATAGTTAAAACACTCATCAGGAATAAAAATATGTAGTAATATATTCAGTACAATTAAGTAGCTTTCAGGGGAGGATTTTCCCATCAAAGTGCGCTTTAGGTGCTTTCTGTAGATTTGATCACTACTGTACCACAGTTCTTCATGCAACTTGTTTTCAAGACTACTCATAATGATAGAATTGTTTTTTGACACAGAAGAAAAATACATAAAAAGCTATGTAAAGTTATAGCCCCAAGGTCTATTATCAGTGAAATTAAAATTTACTAATAGTTTGTCATCGTAAGGATTAAGCATTACTTTATTATGTTTGATTGTAACCACATCATGTTTCTTTGACCTTATCAGGTGTTGATTTTGCTTTATTACGTTACTATTAAGCAAAACATATAATAATTTATCGTGATCTGTTTGACGCCTACTTTTACAGAAGTGTTTGATTGTTTTACAACTTTCTCGCCGACAGTGTAAGAATATATTTTTGCACGAAGTCCTATAAATTCTAACAAGGTTTTACCATGATCTTTGTTTTTCATTATGCCGGGAACTTTTTTATTTGTTATTCCAAAGATATTGACAGAACTATAATCAGATGTTTCGTATTTATCAGCTCTTATTTGATAATTTTATAGATATCAGGAACTGAAAAGGCGTGTACCAGAGCTTTGCATTACTAAGAAACTTAGATAGCATTTGAACGATAAGCATGACATCGTTAAATATTGTAAAACTATGAAAATTTGGGTTTGATATGTAAGCACGACCACCACAGCGACTATCCTATTTTGTTACTAAACGTATGTCCTTATATCTATGTATATTTCCCATAAGTTCCCCAAAACAATTAATCACTAATTTATACAAGAATTTGTCTAATTTACCTTGAGATTGCTGACGTATGGTGGTATTTAAATCGATATATTTTTCAACCCAGGGGACTGTTTATGTAGTAATATACGGTGTACTTTTACCATCAATATGCTTACAAGGAGACACACCTTTGCGAACTAATAAAAACAATTTTTCATTATTGTTACAACTAGCTTTTGTAATAATTTTTTTACCATTTTCCAAATGGTTTGACAACCTTTCTACTCATAAATCTTAGTCAATAAATCTACACTTAATTTTAGTTCTACGGATTTCGTAAAAGAAATATATCATTCTTTGTTTATAGGCAGCAGAGATATCACATCGGCAAGCAGAGTCGCCAATTGCCTAATTATGAAATGTGAATCATAACATGATAAATTATAAAATACTACAGGTAGAATAAAAGTGTCTTTATAGCTTAGGTTATATTTCTGATGTGATGCTGCCAGGAATGCTCCTGTAAAATGGTTATAGTCTAACTACTACATCATAGTCAGTAAATAGTTTTCCTCAAATATGACAAACCGTGACCGTGCCAAAGTGTTCAACCTAAGTGGGGCTTAAAGTATCCATAGGGATTATTTTATTGATCATGCTCTTTAACAAACCATTAAATGCAATAATTTTCTCTATGAAAAATAAATTGAGATTAATAATCATTGCATGAACACTTTAAATAGTAAGAAATGCTGAATGGTATATTTTTGTAGTGAAATAGAGTATTACTTTCAATGTATGTTATATTTGTACACTTTTCTAAAATATTTTCTAAATCCGCATAAATTACAAATGGTACCTTTTCCTACAATGCAAAATTTTTGAACTACAAAATCATTTCGGCCTTAGTCTAGAATAGCATAAATTAAGTTGTTGACAAGGAGTGCCATGTTTCTGTAGAAGGTGATTTTGAAAAA
Source organism: Vesta saturnalis (assembly GCA_036346205.1). Classification (NCBI taxonomy): domain Eukaryota; kingdom Metazoa; phylum Arthropoda; class Insecta; order Coleoptera; family Lampyridae; genus Vesta; species Vesta saturnalis. The sequence continues at coordinate 1,717,280 of JARFJB010000156.1, read as the reverse complement.
AAATGGTTCAAGTATCGGCAGCAAATAAATTTCTTGTGCTCCTTATTCAACAGTTGTTTAGAAAAAAGAGCTGACATATTTGAATCCATGCGAAATGATATACGGTATTACTTTTCGTATTAATAACATGTACAAAAGAACCTGTAGCAGGATAATTAGTCAAAAGTACTAAAAGATTTGTAGGTTCCCTATCACTATTTTGATCTTCACCTAATACAAATGGTAATATACCTTTTCATGAATGCAAAAAATCAAATTAATAGAGAGGTTTAATTTTTCAAATTTTTTACATTATCTGGTTGAATGGGGAAGTAAATTGAATCATAATTTAAAACATCTCTAAAATGGAAATAACTGTATTATGTTGCACAAGCTCTAATTCCGAAAGAGCAGTACACAGGAAGCTATACTCATCAGTAGTATAGCAAGGTTGGTCCTGACTCACTTTTGTTACTAGATTTGTCACCAGATTTGGAAAAAGTCACCAGAAAGGTTACTAGATCTCTAGGTTAGTAACATTGCCTATTTCAAGGGGTAGCAACCATGCTAAGTCAAGGCCACGTGGTTGGTAACCCTGATTCTTCAAGGTCACCTCAACCACATTCTAGGAATGGCTTGTACTCCTGCTAAGTCAAGGCCATGTGTTAGGTTGGTAACCCTGCCTCTTTAAGGTCCTCGCTTCAAGACCACTAGAAAAGTTACTAGATTTTTTATTGTCTACATCAATTGCAGATTCCTCAAAGTCATTGCCCTCAGTCTCAAGCAAGTCTATGCATGTTTCAAGGCCACGCCCCCTCAAGTGCCCTATTCTGAGAAATCAAGAACAAAGGGCCCATTGTTCAAAGTCTATGCTTACAATTTTCAAGGCCACACGAGAGACCAAATACTATCTATTTTTCCGTTATTCTAAAAATAGATTGTTATCTCAATTCTAGGAAATCAATAACAAAGACGATGCATTGTTCAAGCCGACGGTTCAAAGTCTATTCTTACAAGGTCACACCTCTGAGAAATGAACAAAGACGATTCATTGTTTTGGCTGAGTCATAGCTTCTAAATACATCTCTTTCAAGAACAAAGGCGATCCATTGTTAACGATTTAAAGTTTATGCTTATAAGGTCACACCTCTGAGAACAAAGGCGATCCATTGTTCAGTTAGAAATAGATTGTTATCTCAATTCTAGGAAAGCAAGAACAAAGACGATGCATTGTCAACGCTTCAAAGTCTATGTATACAAGGCCACATGAGAGAACAAAGACGATCTATTGTTTTGTAGGTTATCGTACACTTCAGCTGTATCCTCAAAGTCATCGCCCTCGGTCTCAAGCAAGTCTATGCATGTTTCAAGGTCGTCAAGCAATGTTTACTTGTCACGTACAAACAGCCCTGAAGTGGTTCCGTTCTAAACAGGTAGCCGTTTCAAAAACAGGTAGCCGTTTCCTAAAACAGGTAGTCGTTTTAAAACAGGGGTCCGTTTAAAACAGATAGCTGTTTCGCAACCGTTTCCCCCCATGAGAACAAAGGCGATCTATTGTTCAGGTCGAAAATAGATTCCACATCTCAATTCAAGGAAATCAAGAACAAAGGGGCTCCATTGTTCAAAGTCTATGCTTACATTTTTCAAGGCCACATGAAAGAACAAAGACGATCTATTGTTCAGTTATTCTAAAAAATAGATTGTTATCTCAATTCTAGGAAATCAAGAATAAAGGCGATGCATTGTCAACGCTTCAAAGTCTATGCTTATAAGGTCACACGAGAGAACAAAGGCGATTCATTGTTTTGGCTGAGTCATAGCTTCTGAAATTCCAGGAAATCAAGAACAACGTAATCCTTTTCGGAAAATTCCTTTAATATTCTTTGTAATTTATAGTAAACGTTTTCATTATACCACTCACGTAAATTTGTTGGAATACCAATGATATAATTTTTGATGGCAGAAGCCTTCAACTCAATAATATGATTTTGATATTGAATAAAATTGTAGGCTAAAGCAACATTGACCTTTAAAATCGATTGTCTTAACATTAATTTAACCTTTCGTGCAAAACTGTGTTAAGCATTTTGTAAAAAGATACGAGGGTATTTGATGTTTGCTATATGGGCTATAATTCCTGTAAGAAACCTACCATTAAAACATGAATCTAGAGAGTACCAACCTAATCTGCGGTAAGCTTTTTAGTGACATTAACAATTCCGCTACCCGTTTTCTTTGATGCGCCCTTTACCTGTTTAAGTCTTACAAGATAATACTTAACAATGATAAATTGCTTCGATCTTAAGAAAATTTTCATTGGCTTCTAAATAAATTTTATTTTGAATTGTCTTGCAATAGTTTAACATTAGTGTTAATTATACTGCTGTGCTTTACAAATTAATTTTTTTGTTTTCAACAATGGAATAACAATTTTTGTTAAACTAACGATGTCGCTACTACTTGGCATAACCTTACTGATAGTTACCTTCAAAGCTATGTCCATCAATGTAGAAATGTAAAGCACACACACTTGTGTAAATGATGATTACGTAATAATGGACTTTTAGCAAATACTAGTATTTCATTTATTATAATTAGTATCCAAATTAATAGTTTAACTACAGAAGTACTTTAGTTTTAAAAGTTACAATTAAAATTCTCGTCACGATTGCAATATGCTGACTGGTATAAAACTGCTCTTTATCTGGTTATATAGTCACCGTATTCAAGGACAAATATTACAAACTAGTTATAACTTGTATTTGACTAAAAGAAATATAGAAATAAATAGATGGAAGCTATAAAGGAATATAGAATTGCAAGTAATATGTGAATTGTCACGGTTACTAAGTAGATTGAGCACGAGACAGATATCTATCTTAAACGCATCTCATTGACTTGCCCAAAATTGAGGTTAACCAACTCAGATATTTAGGTCGTTGACTCCCAAACTACCCCAAAATTGCGGCCAATGACCCCAAAGGCTATATTTTTGGTTTGTGTATATACAATGTATTGGTATTGTATTTCACCTTTATGAAATTTGCGTTTATTTATTAGGGTGATTGACATTTACACCAGTTGCTTATCATGCCTTCGGAATAATATCACACGATTTAGTTCATTATCTTTACATTACGTTGCAATAGCAATCTCAGGAACTTCAGTTCATTATCTTTCATTATGCCAGACTGACAGATACATTACTTTTTGTTTATTATCTTTACTGGCTTATACCAAAAATATCTATTAACACCTGTTCTTAACCTTACCGATATCATACGAAATAGTTTCTCACGTCTACACTTGTGTATTATAGATTGCGTTACATTTATTATAGTTCATAGACTGCTTGTACAGGTGTTTCATTCTTGTGAGAATTTTTTATTGAGTCAGTTCATTGTACCAACCACTTCCACTTAACAGATGTACTTAAATATAGTGTTAAAGTTTTATGTATATACTGATGCATTACCTAGCAACAGTCAGCATGGCTCCATCAAGCAATAAAACAAAACCATTCTTGAAAAAAGCAGATATTCTGCATATCCACTCTCAGCACCATTAATTGTAAGTATTCCAGTCATATCCATCAGAGATAGTGATTTGAATTATGATTTTTCACGATATCTTGAAAAGTAAGTATACGTTAACTAATTGAGTTCTCATTTACTGATTTATGTTTTGATAAACACGTTATTAATGAAATTTATTTTTTTTCCAGTATCAGATTGCCAACAGTTGTTGCCACACCACCACCACTATGAACACTTCAGCAATTCCAATATGAAAGAAAAAAATCTGTCCTTAATATAACGGATTGATGACTAGGAGGATGTTGAACAGTTCCACCAACACAGCTTACACAAAATCCTTCAATAAGAGTTTAAGTGAAGAACGTGAGTTGGTTCCACTAAATTCTGGAGAAATATACAACCAGTGAGGTGTCGGGAGTGGTCCGTGTTGGGCAATTAACTGTTGAGTTAGCTGAGGTCAATCAACTGTTAGAAGAAACTAGAAAAAATATATCAAATACGGGAAACGTGCTGCGTACGTTAGAGAAATAAATATTTGAATTAGTGTGTATAGTCTAGTTTAGTAATTTTTTTCAGATGTGTGAACGTTTTTAAATTGGTATGTTAGTTATAGTATCTTTTCATATTGTAGTAAATAAACGTTAAATTGCTTTTAAGATTTGTTGTTTATCGTAAAATATTGTCATTATCCTAATAACTTAACTTCAGCTAAAAGAAGTGTACAAAAAATTTAAGTGACAGTCCAACTCGTGCTAGAAAAGTGAAATAATCTACGTTAAGGAAAAAATTGTAAACATTTAGAAGTCCGGCTTAGATTGATTGATATTACTCATGTACGCAACATATAAATTTCAAAAAATCAAAATAAAGTAGCCATTTTGCAAAATTTTAAATACATTAATGAATTTTTTTTATTGTTGAAAGATTTTGCTCTGTAAGATAAATATAATTCTCATAATTTGTGTACACAGTTTAAATTTCAAAAATTATAATTTTTTTGTTTATCTTGCAAGTAAAACAAGGAGATAATTCGAAATACGATGAGAAGAATTGCAAGTTTTGAGCAAGTTTATTTTAATCATGATTTACTTTTTGTTGTTAAAAGTCACACCATTTTACTGATGTTTCGAATAATGAATAAATACGTCAAATTACAGGAAATACATAATTTAGCAACAAAGGTACACGTTAAAATTATAGTCCACGTTTCCATAGAAAGCGAAATGATCTCATTATGCTTTAAATTCTCGTTACATGTACTCGTGTCTTGAAATTTGAAAATGGTTGTCTTATCAATCGATTTTAAAAATTTGAATGCCCCAGAAAATTCTTTTTTTGTGAGTGTACGTAAGTAGAACAAAATGTAGTGCGTTTCAAATTTTAATGGGCCAGTTTAGAAACCAGTTCTCATATTTTTGGAAAAATAATAAATTCAGAGATAAAGTACCACTTGTAAAACGCAATCACCTTTTCAAAAATTTTAATTTTGATTGGGAACTAGGAAGAAATTCAAAAATTCAAAAGAGCGCCATTTTGAGAACTTATCTATTACTATTACTATTACTTCGAAATTTACACATAACTGATTTATCTTAAATACATATAATCGAAGCGTACACCGTGATCTATGCAATACACATTACACAATTGCATATCATTCTATAACGTTTGTTTTATTTGTGGTCGATTGTTACCTAACATTATTGACGACACGGTAACAATACCTAATTTTTTTACAATTATTGTACCTCCTATTACGCGCGCTATTATGGGGATTAGATGCGACTTTACATTTGTACCCCTTATTATTTCATCTCATCGTTTATTTATCAACATAACTCTATGGACAATGCATTTATTTGTTAAGTACGTATCAAATGAACAATTTACATTGGCGCTTAATTTTCTCTAAATTTGTATTTTACCTTTCCTGCATATTTTCTTCTAAACACACAATTTCTTACGCACATTATCTATCAACATTACAGATTGAAAATCATAAATGCTTTATTATGATGCCTTTGATGCCTTGCTAACCCGAAGTTTCTTAATTTTTCTATTCCTTTCTAACAACTAAATCTAGTTTTAGTTCTTTAATTTTCTTTGTTAATTCATCCAGCCTCTTCCTTCTCTCTTCTATACTTTCACTTCGTGTGTACTACTTTTGTCATTTTTGATAATAAAAAGTTACCATTTACTGGATCAGGGCCACCCAAGGAAGCCTTTTATTATAAATATGCATACTTGAAACCACTAACCTTGAAAAATAATTCACATTGTTCCATTTTTAGTTTAGATCACAAATATTCGTATTCTGATTTTATAGCTAGGATACTTAAACAACCTTGACTCATTAATTTAGTCAATACAATAACCATTTAGCCTTGATCAACTTTTAGCATAGACAGACATGTCATTCGAAGGTCAATACCAGACAGCATGTTACTTTGAAGTGAGCCAGAACCGCCCCTACATGATTACTCAAAGAATTCCTTCTTTTTCTCGAATAGGAAGTAAAACTGTAGGTCCGTGGCAATTTGATGATTGACACGTTAAAGATCCCTTACTGTCGGTGGAATCTCTTTAGTAAGGCAAAATTCTAGTGACGGGTAGTGCTAATAATCAGTAGTGTTTGATGCGCATAGATATGCACATTTCGGTTTGTGTCTAGATCTAGGCCTACAAATACAACAAAAGGATAGACTAATTCAACGATCAAAAATAATATTTCATCTTATCGATGCTGTACAGGCTGTCAGTATTTAATCAAGGTAGGTAATGTATGAAATAATCAATAATACTTTCCGGAAAATCTGTAAAGAGCTAGAAAAACTACATTAATTAAAGATTATAATTGTTGCTGGTAGTACACTATATAGTATATCCAAACGTTACTGATTCAAAATTACCAATTTTTTCTGATTAAAATCGCAGATGTGTTAATTAAAGTTGTGGAGCATCCTTAACGGTTGAGGTAATTTGTTGTTGTTCAAGAATGCAGTAATTCAAAATTTAAATCGTTACAAATTTTGTGATTAGTGGTTATGACATGGTTAAAAAACAACGATTTCCGATAGGAACTATTCTATTCACTATAAGAGAGTTTTTCTTTAATTTGAATTATAAAATTTCCATTGGTTTGTCCTACGTGCAAACAAAGGAATTCGGAACAAGTTAATTTGTAAACCCCATACAGTTCAAATTTTTCAGACTATCGTTCGTCGAATAAAAAAGTGACGACGCTAAGCTTATGGGAAACAGAAATGGAGACGATGGCTCATTTGTAAGTGTGAGACTGTGGGCCAATGTAAGGTAGAGAAGTTTAAATATGAGGTAGATTGCCTCATGAGTACTAAGAAATATGTCACAGTGCAGGTTAAACGCTTGTGTGAAATCTTGAGTCTTAACAACATAGAGAATAATAGATACTTCAAAATCAAATTAGTTATGGGCCTGTTCAATATACGGTTAAATACGGCCAATTTGTGAGACATAATATGCAATCATTTAAAAGAAATGACGTGGCAGTGGAAGTCGGCTTTTTGTAAACACTAACACTCAGAGAGTGATCAAAACCAGAAATAGCTTTATGTAAAAGGTTAAAGATTACCTTCATTTCCAATGGTAGTCTCTAAATTGTGATGTAGAGAGTTTAGCATTTGGAAATATAGTTGCACTGCATCGTTATTCGCATCAAAAGCCACGAAAATGTCGTATGTTTTTGATACACCTATTGTCGCACATGAGCTAATAACCTAAGTAGAGGAAGATTATTTCTCATAGAAAAGTGTGAATTTTGAGTATAAATGATGGTATTAAATTTAAAGAAGAATAGACTGAAGATAGTTGAAGGCATTGGATGAGCAAAATAAGCAAGTTGGAATTGTTTAAGTAAGCATGAAAAACATTTAGACAGCAGTTAGTAGCTTGTAATCTTTAATTGATGCAGATTTCTAATTTTCAACTTTTCACGTAAGTATTTCTAGTTGTTTTAACCATTCACTTAATTAGTTATTATTAGACTACTGCATGGACAAGAAGGTTTTAGATTTTTTCCTTTTCTGCATGAAATATTATTTCTAATCATTGGGTGATTATGTTTTTTTATTACAACTTTAATATAGTTTTAAGAAATTCCATTAGAGAAGCCTTTTGATATAAGCTGAACTGCTTAGCATGTAAGTACTTAGTCATTCCTTTAATTTTTTACTATTGTACTTGTATTTAAGATTTATGCTCTACCGGAAGATGACAAGCTAACGGGGGGATGCTTTTGACCATTATTCATATTGAATTAGCTTATGCACCCATTTTGAGTTCAATTTTCTACAATTCAATTAAAGATGGAATAATGCTTAGGTATACAAACAAGTTTCCGCCGTTTGACAAAAGTTGGCGCTACCAGTAAGTTATGGTTGAAACCCTCAGACGTGAAATCTCATTATCGCAAGGTTGAACACCCAGTAAAATAATATTAGTGTTTTTTATCTGTATATCCTATTGCTTACGAAAATGTTGAGTTTTGAGCCGAATAAGTGTTATTTGTGGGAACTTTTGATTTACTTCTTCAATTCAAGAAATCTGCAGCTGAGGAGAATGGGTTGCTCGTAGGAGCACATGGTGAGAACGTAGCGGAAAGCGGAAAGTGTACAAAGACGCGGAAATTGAAGCATTATTGGACCAAAGTTCGTGCCAAACGTAAGATGAACTTAGGCTTACATTAAGAGTGACTCAACAAGCAACTTCACATCGGTTGAAATCATTAAAAATAAAAAGCAAAGAAATTGGGTTCCATATGAACTGACGCCGAGAATTTTGTTAACATCTGCAGCTAAGCCAAATATTCATGGAAAAAACTCTTGTTGTGTATTTGATGGGATCAGCTTGGTGTTGTGTATTATGAGTTGCTAAAACTGAACGAAACGATTACTCGGGCTGTCTACGGAACCCGATTGATGAGATTGGGTCCAGTACTCATGAAAAGTGCGACGAATGCTACTATACCCACGAAAAAATTATACCCTTGCATAACAATGCTTTTGAGCATGTTGTGCCCTCATTCAAAACCTATTTCCAAACACTCAATAGGAATGTTTACCACACATTGCTCTTTCTGATTTCTACATGTTCCAATCGATGGCGCATTGCCTGTCTGAGCAACATTCTACATCATAAGAGCATACCAAAAATTTCGTCGATTCGTGGATAGCGTTCTTTCGATGCGGTATCCGTATACTGACAGAAAGATGGAAAAGAAAGTGGCAAGCGATGACTAATACTTCGAAAGATTTATTTTATGAGCCTACACCAAATTTCCCGTTTCCAAATGTTTTCCAAATAAAAACTGAATTATTAAAAATACACGTATGAAATATTCACAGATTCTCTAAAATTATATTTAACATATAAGCAGATTTTAATAAAACAAAGTTTATTTAATTAATATCAAAAACAATCACGATGTAACTCAATATTATTTATTGGCATTAAGTTATTTTAAAAGTAATCACAACCTTTTAATCAACAACAAAATTAAAATATAGAAAATAATATAGAAATCTGATATTAAAAACATGGCAAACTTTGCAAAATATTTCTGTTTGCATGAAGACCAAAGAAAGATCGCAATCAACCATTATATTATTATGATTTGAACAACAGTGATCTACTAAAACAGGAAGTAATATCAATATTTATCTTCAAGGGATCCTAGATACCAAATTTGACATTTTTATTACTGAATTATTACTACCTGAATAAAATAGAAACACCAATTACACAAACAGGTGGCATATAACAAAATCTTCATGTTAAGAAGTTATCAAGATCAATTTCAATGGTTCTAGTTTTTACTGTTCCCAATAATGCGAAAAATAGTATTAAGAACGGTAATGATTGTCCATTGATCGAAGATAATGTTAGGAGAATTCTATTCGCTCACTTTCCAATACTGTGTGTGACCTGTAAAACCCTTAATGTTCGTGAAGCTAATACCACTTGTCGTCCATCGTTCTTTTGTTGAGTTAAGAAAGATAAAGTATAGAGCGGTCATCGTTTCCATAGATACTTACTGTTCTGTAGAACGATAAATTTTCATAAATTAATATATATATATATATATATATATATATATATATATATATATATATTATATATATATATATATATATATATATATATATATATATATATATATATATATATATATATATATATCATATATATATATATACAGGGTGTCTCATATGAACTGGAGAGCATGCAACTTCATTTTTTAAATAAGGCACCCTGTATTTTATTACATTTTCTGATTTTTATATATTGAGATGGTTAGAAATAGGTATTTAAGGGGCTAGAGTTTACCGAGCTTAAATTATATATAGTATACAAGTTTAAATAAAATTGAGGAAGTATACAGTTCGTTATCGGAAAAAAATAGTATACGAGTGTAAAAATATGGTTTTCATGTAACAAAACAGGCTTTGTGGGGTATGCACAAGGTTGTTATATTCATAAAAACAATAAGTTATACCAGTAGCATGTGGCAAAGGTCAACACGATTCATATTAGTGTGTACGATTAGTTTCGTTTAACATATTTAAGTATTTTCACATTTTAATCAATTTATTGAAGCATTTTAAACACGTGACAGATATTGACCACATGAAGTACGATAATTCTAATGTGTAGAATATGTATAGTATTAGGTACAATGCATAGACTCTACAAACTGTAAAAAAGGGTTATGGTACGAACACAGTACATTGGCAATTCACAGAGAAAGTGTTTAAAAAGTGGTAGTGATTTAGAAACGTACTTAAGAACATGAACAACATTTGTGCAATGTGATATTTAATATATAATTACAATGTGTTACTAAAATTTACAAAATGTGTTAACAATATGGAAATGTGAAAAAACAAAATTATGAACTATGGAGTACATATAAACCGTGTTTGTGATAGAGACATGTATAAGAACGTATTAGATGAACATTTCAAGTGATACAGACGTTTTAAACGCAAGTTAAAAGTAAATTTTATGAAGTTAGGTTAAGTACTATATTTAAGAATTTTACAAATTTATAGTTTTTATAGGATAGGATAAGTTTAGAATAAATTATAAAAGCATATAATAGTAGGTCTCCCTCATTTTCACAAAGAAATTAATAGTAAATATGTAATCTAAACATAAAATGAGAAAAGTTGGGTTAACCACCTAAAATTAAGATATGAAAGTGGAAATTTTGTTAAAATTAAGTAAAATGGGTTGAAATAGGTGTATTCTGATACAGTTTTTTATGGAGAATTTGAATATGAAATTAGTTTAGTTGTAAAATATAAAATTTGTTAGATATCAGTAAATTTAGGTTTTAGTTTGTCAAAATGTAAATTTTTTAAGCGAAATAGGACATGCAAAAAGTTGCCCTGACTCCAAATTTGTATTTAAAAATCAAATCCGAGGTGATTTGAGAAAATTATGGCATAATTTATGTTTTAGTTAATTTAAAAATTTTGTTTAGACCAATCAGATGCTAGGATCTTTTGTGTGTAATGTAGAAAAAAAGATTGAAAATTTGGTATCTATGAGAAAAGTATAAAAGGAATTGTTCTTGATTTCTCACTCTCTTGCATTCTCTTGATTTTGTAATTTTTTGTGACTAAGAAGTCATAGTGCTAGTTGTGCTTTTGTTAACATGTAACAAACTTTTCGTTAACATTATCAGATTGAGATTTCAGAAACAATTATTTTAACCTATAACAAAATTTAAAACTTAGGTTACCGATTATAATTGTCGATAATATTGTAAATGTTTCATTTTGAAATCGTGTTTAAACATCGGGTGATATGTTTTTTTTATGTCAATAAAATCCTTCAGTTATTTTGGATTTGATGTTTATTTTTTTTTTGAAAGTGGTGGATATTATAAAATAAATTTAACATGACGGTATGTAAAATAAAAGTGCAAGTAAATATAAAAATTTATATAAGAATAAAATACAAGTTTAATCCGAAAAATTATGAAAATATTTAAATTAACATTTAAATATACAAATAAAATAAAAGTGCTTGACTGAAAGCATATGAGCATATTATATAAGTACATCTTATTTACCACGAGGAAGATTTATCACCAGTTAATGGATTTGGATGAAGTCATGGAATATAAGCAGCACCAATTTCATCAGCAAGGCAGTATCGTCGATACATGGAAAGAAGTCTACGTCCAATGTTTCAATATGGAATAAGCCAAATGTGACCATACTTTGGAAATTGCAAAAACACATGTGAGTTAAATTTTTCAATCGTAACCCAACTATTTCACTGATTAATTTTTTGTCCTGTATTTATGTTTTTTGTTTGATTATGTATAAATGTTTGTGCGATAACATGTATCAGTATCTGAAAAGTCAATGAACAGGTGTATTTATAAAAATAATAACGTTATTTTGAAGAAAATCAAAATTGTACTCACTAATTTTAGATTCTTTGGTGAAATTTTTGACAGGCTGCATTTAATTAAGTTAGTAAGGATGCAACGCATGCGTAATTTGTGCAAATTCCAACGAAGTCTGTTTCACATTGAAACTATTAATTACATATTACAATTTAATAATTGACAAGAATATTTACATGTGTGAAATGAAAAGATTTGAGAAAACTTAATCTAATAACAATTAAAAAAAGGTTAAAAGTTATTAATTCTTATTTGCCAACAATAAACTTAAAAAGCATTTGAACCCTATCCCCAAAGAGATATTTAGTTAGTCCGGAGAATTTTTAAATTTAATTAATTTCAAATAATATGAACCCTATCCACACTTAGTTAAATCAATCTAAAAAATCAATTTAAATATTTTTCAAGTTAATTTAGCCAGTGCAATATATTTTTATATAATTTCTGAATCGTTTTTATTAAGGTCTATTATCATCTAAAATTAATAGTTTTTGAGATACTTCATGTTTTTCAAAAAAATCACGGTTTTCACGTATCATTGACAAAGGGCATACTTTTTTTTGTGTGATATCCTTAAAGGATATTTTTTTAAATATACACCTCAATTTCAAAAATTTATATTAGTTGGCCGTGGTTACGGTGGAAACATTAATAAACAAATGTTTGTTTGACACTGACAGTTCAAAAATTCAATTTAAACATTATTGAAAAATGTGAAAAATAATTTTATTGGCGTAAAACCTCGTTAACTCTATCTAATAATACTAATAACAAGTAAACAAAAGATGCAAAAACCAGTTTGAGTTAGATATGTTTAAAATAATATAACTAAAAATCATAAAATATCATAAAATAACTAAAAATATTGCTCTATGTGTCTGTCCTGATGTTCCTCACACAAACGAATTCTTTCAACAAAAGAATTGCTTACCTTTTGAAGCACTTCTCTATTTATGCCTTGAAAAACATTTATTATTCTTTCTTTCATGTTTTCCTTTGTTGTGGGAGGTATTTGGTAAACTTGATTTTTTACAAATCCCCACAAAAAAAATCAAGCTTTGTAAGATCCGGGCATCTAGATGGCCAAGAAATTGTCCCTTTTCTGCCAATCCATTTATTTGGAAATGGCAATTTTAGATGAATACGCACAATACCACTAAAATGGGAATCCAATTGAATTCACAGTTGCTGTAAAACTTGAATCTGTAGATTATCAAGGTAATCTTGTAAATCGTTTTCCAAAAAATTTAAGAAGGTTCCACCATTAACTGTTTAATCAAAAAAATAGGGCCCCAAAATTCTTGTTCGAATAATACCGGCCCATACGTTAACTGTCCATCTATGTTGATGTCTAATGGCTTCACATATCTTGGATTTGTATCACTATAATACTGGAAATTATGACAATTTACAAATCCATTTTTGTGGAAGGTAGCTTCGTCATTAAACAGTACGTAATCAAAGAAGTCCTGTTTTTCCCCTATTTTATTTAATGCCCAAAGGCATAAATTTCTCCTATTTATAAAATTCTGATCCGTTAATTCTTGTACTACTTGAATGTCGTATGGATAAAACTTTTGCTTGCGAATTATTTTATTTATCGTTGATTTTCCGATATTGTTGTTCAGTGCGATTTGCCTGCAAGAAGCTTGCGGATTTTTCACGACGGCTACCATGCCATGCAACTGAGTTTCCTCGTTCCTAATTTAACTTACCCGTGCCAAATTCGAAATAGATACGTTCATATTTTACAGTAGTTTATTTGAAGTGTGACAAACAACTATTAACTACTTCTGCCAAATTTGAAACAGTTACGTTGATGTTTTGGAGTAGTTTATCTGAAGAGTGACACAAATATGTTAAGGTAAAGTGCCACTTCCGGTCCTCGGATCAAATAGGGCCTCCATGCCGAATTTCAATTGTCTACCTCAAAGCGTACGAGCGCTATCGTGTTTACATACACACACACGCACGCAAGCACGCACGCACGCACTCACTCACTCACTTACTCATTCACTCACTCACGTACGTACGCACGCATGCAATCACCCACCCACATACCGACGCACCGACCAACCGACCTACACCCCCCACCCACACACACACACGCACAAACACATACGCTCACGCACACACGCACGCGCACACGCGCGCACGCGCGCACACGCACAGACGCACACCGTACACACGCACACACGCACACACGCACACTCGCACACCCGCACACTCGCACAATCGCACACTCGCACACTCGCACATTCGCACACTCGCACACTCGCACACGCATACACGCACACACGCACACACGCACACACGCACACACGCACACACGCACACACGCACACACGCACACACGCACACACGCACACACGCACACACGCACACACGCACACACGCACATACGGACACACCCACACTCCCACACACACACCGACATTTTTCCAAAAATGCTTTTTCGGACTCGGGTACCTCGAAAACGTCCAGAACCATCAAAATCTCGAGGGTAAGAAAGGTTGAAGAAACTGGCTCCACATCAAACTTGAAGCATGAAGTGGCAATAAGATCTGTAAGAACGGAGGAAAACATTAATAGAGTGCGAGTACCATTAAGACGTAGTCCACTGCGTTCTGCAGTGAAACATGCTTCTACACTAAACATTAGCGACACATCGTTACGAGAAATTTTACATAAAGACATCTTTCCACCCTTACAACATTCAAGTCGTTCAAGATTTGAAAGATGGTGATATGATTGCTCGCAGGATTTTAGGCGAAGAAATATTGCGACATATACATGATGATGAAAACTTTATTCACCACATGTTTATGTCAGATGAAGCACATTTCCATTTAAACGGATATGTAAACAAGCAGAAAAGTCGCTATTTGATTGAGAAAAACCCAGGAGACATACACCAAAAGCCATTACAAGGTCCGAAACTTACAGTGTGGTGTGCAATTTCATCATCTGGTATTATTGGGCCATAGTTTTTCCAAGGCAATAGAGGCAACACCACAACTGTTACGGCAAACCGCCACACACAGACACACACATTTCTGAAGGAAGAATTACCTAGGTTTCCGGATATCAATTATGTTCAGCAGGACGAGGCTACAAGTCATACTGCTCGCGTGTCTATGACTGCTTTAAGGGAACTTTTCTCAGGCCGACTTATTTCCAAAGATCGTGATATTTCGTGGCCCTGATCTTTCAGCTTGTCATTTTTTCCTTTGGGGATTTCTGAAGAGCAGGGTATACAGTAATAGACCACAAACCTTACCAGAATTATCTATAAACATTACAGAAAAAGTTGAGCGAGTAATGGAAAACTTTCAATCAAAATTAGAAGAGTGTTTACAAAAAAAATGGCTCTCACTTGAGCGGAATAATTTTTAAGACATAAAATGGCATATTGTCCTCTACTCAAACCCGTAAAAAATAGTTTCGATAATAAACATTTTCTGAAAAAATTGGGTACAAAATTTCCCGCTCCACTGGCGGGCCCTGTATTATTAGGGACAACAAAAAAACCTATGCGTCTTTACAGAGTTGAAATTCCAATTTTTAATTTGTAATAAGAAACTCTAACATCCTCAAATAACAACCAAAAAAACAATCTCCACATCCTATACCACTCAAATTACACTTAATTTAATCGACACGAAAATTTACTCTTTTAAAATTACGATAACAGATTAAAGAAGTAAATGAAGTCAATAACGGTTCCTGATATACGTTTTATTCTAATTCAACAAGCTACATTTAATAATACCTAAAATAACCAGGAATATAATTTAAAAACTTCAGTTTATTAAGGCAATGAAACCAAAAGAAACATATCTATCTGATCCTCCTAAAATTAGACTACTAAATGTTATTTTGTAATAAAAAACCAGCTATCCTCAAATACGTTAAATAAGTGACTAATCGAAAGCTTCCAGAATTGTATACTCTTTTAATTTTAAGTACCTTCAAAAAAGCTTCTAAACAATATCAATACTCAATACGTTTCCGAAAGGAAAAGAAAGATCTGAAGTGCTTTTACTTAAAATTTTTTTGAAGTGCGATTCAATGTATGCTACCATTGAGCACTCAGCGGAATATGAGAAAATTTTTTCGCCAAACGACTGGATAAACGTCATTAAGTTGACAGCGAAAAAAAGACATTTCAAGGTAAAGGTTGGTATTACTATTTGTAAAAGACGAAAACATAAAGACACGGTCAATGTTACAACATCGCCATATATTGAAAAGCTTCTAAAAAATAAATTCATTGCCCACGTGAAAGGCAAAAATGCTGTCATTCCCTCCGAAGAAATTTTCTGTATTACCCGTAATAAATAGTTCCCAAGATTCCGACGATGAAGAATTTTAAGACGAGACAACTACGAGAACAACTTATAAAGAGGAAAAGGCGCTCAAATTAAATGTAACGGATTGTAAATACAATTATTGCATAATAAAGCATATTTCTTGTACATACGCCTACTATTTAAATAAATCCAATACACGTTCCTCGAACATCCTAATATCAGAAGGGCGTATGTATCGGAAATCACTTACACGTTGGTATTACACTATTTGCTAATCTTCCTAATAATATCAACAATTTTATTCTAAATCTTGATTTTCAAAACGTTTTTCTAATTTCCTGTAAAAACTAAATTTGGTTCGTACGCCCTTTTGATATTACGCCCTCGATATTTAATAGTAAGAGTCACTTACGGAAACTTGCTTCCTCAACAATTTAGGCTAAATTGAAAACATGTTTGTCTCTTAAAAATTATTATTAATTTTATTAACTACATAAATAAAAAGTTTACCTCGAGTAAGATTCACCTACGACCTGTACTTTGCTAGAGTACCCCGCTAACCAACTTCGGTATCGAGATTCAAGCCCAAATCGATGTTAATTTTGTCTTTATGTAAGTAGAACTGATGTAAATTCTAAATATAATAATAAAATAAAAATAATAGCAAAGTACAGGTCGTAGGTTCAAACCCTACTCGAGATAAACTTTTTATTTATGTATTTAATAAAATTAATAATAATTTTTAATTAAATGTTTACCTTTGAACTTATTCGTTCATAACAAAACTTATAATAAATCATTGTCTCTTAACTATATTTATTTAAGGATATTTTTTATTTATGTATATATTAGGAAGGATTATCGTTTAATTGTTATTTGCTTTTTACACTGTTTATTCAACATTTTCCGAAATGTTGTATGTGTTATTGCAAACTAACTTTATCCATTTTCTATAGAAGTTTATATATACGTATATTTATTTTTAGCACTCATGTTTATCTTTTATGACAAAGTTTTGCGGAAAGTTGGAAACGTTAAACCGTGTATAGCTTTAATGGAATACTGTATTTAGGTACCTACACTATCGAAATGTTTGTGTTAATTACACTTATACTCCGGTTTGGGCAAAACGTTTAAAATGTAAATAATGATGTACTTGTGAATAAAATGGGTGTTAATGTTTGAGTTAAATCTGTATTTAAAATTTTAGTAAAAGGGGCACTTCAAAATATACGTTTGTGTTCACGTTTCATGAATCATCGCTTTAGGATCAAAGGAATGTATTATGTAAAATCCCATTCGTATGTTTGTTCAACGATCCGCAGTATACCTGACAAACGATAGAACTGCTGCAACTTACAATAAAGAATATAAATCAAACACCTAAATTCCGCACACAATAGGTACGTACTATTCACTTATTTAAAATATCTGGTGTGGACATTCTAACCTACAAAAGTAGAAATTAAGAGAGATTAAATAATTTTAATAATAATAGGTATAGCATTTTAATACTTAAAATACTTAGCTTTTGGGTTTTTAATGGCGTATCTTTATACTAATATACTATATAAGTCTCTACGTTTCGATAACAATTACAGTTACCGCCCTAGGTAGTGGTAATATCTTTTGGAATTTCTTAAGATGATTTATCACAAATTCGTTCTAACATCTTAAGCAATTCGTATTGCCACTACTGAGGACGATAACTGTAATGGTTAACCAAACGTGGAGATTTATGTAAAATATAAAAATTCAAATACATCACTAAAAACCCAAAATTTAAGCAATTTTTTTATATATAATAATGGGGAAAGTTTACATTTTTGTATTTTTTAGTACGAAAATAGGCAACATGTAAAAACAAAATAATCTTTTTCAGATGGATGTTTAAAGGTTCCTGTCAGATATACGTTAACCGGCATAACGATACAAAACGTTACAGAGCCGGCTTTTATAAAAGTATCGATAATACAGTTTTAGCGTTTTCGATTTTATTTAATTAATTTTTAATGCATTTTGGCATCATATTAAAATACTTTATAAAGGAGAGTTATGTGAATTAAATTATCTTTAAAGATGTCTTCACATTTTCTTATAAAATTAATCGTTATTCAGATATTGACAGAATTTTAACTAACGCTTAATCTCCAACTTAGGAATGTTTTCCCTAAATTATGTATCGTATCAAAAAAATGCATAGAATACTTAATCGGTATGTAAAAGGTCTATACGTTGGTATTTTTATATTTTTGAAATATACCTACAGACGTTTCAACAATATTTGATAAAAACTGCTCCAAATAAACCCTCCTTCACCACCGCTAAATTTCTCCCAAAATCTAACCAGCTCCAGGAAAAATGTAAACAAGCTTAAATACCAAACACACGCAAATACACACGCACAATACACGCACACGCACACGCACACGCACACGCACACGCACACGCACACGCACACGCACACGCACACGCACACGCACACGCACAGCACACGCACACGCACACGCACACGCACACGCACACGCACACGCACACGCACACGCACACGCACACGTACACGCACACTCACAAGCACACGCACACGCATACGCACACGCATACGCACACGCATACGCACACGCACACGCGGGTAGGTACCCGATCTTCGCGAAACTGTGTTAAATGTGGTAAATTGAACTAATAGCTCGATTTAACGTTAGTTAGGAAAATAGTAGATTGTGTCTCAAATAACACGTTTTGTCCAGTGTATGAACATTTATGGTGCAACTTAGGTACATACGTCTATGTATGTATTTTGTACGACCTATGTTCGTACAGTTTTGTTCTAACATTCTGCAACGTACTTTATGCGTCCAATAGGGTCGAATAATTTCTTAGGATAAAAACCAGTGTCTACCTTCAGTATTATTTTCGAAGGTCGGTGGAATACTAGTTTTCCATTTTTGGGTATTACTGCATAAATAAATTCTAACCAAACAATTTATTTCAAATGTATAAAGTTTTAACATACAAGACCAATATTTTTATTAAAGTACTAAAACTGCGGTAATTAATAATACTATTGCTTGAAAATTATCAAAGCCCCTAAGTATAATTACATAAGGGTTCTTCAAAGGGGTGTTACATCTAGTGTCTCATTTCCGTCTTAAATCTTGCAAGAATATTAGGGAATATTTCCTTCCCCTCACCGTAACGTTCTTTCTGCTACTTAAACTTAAACGGGGTTATTTTCAGTTCGTTCCCCTGTCACTCCTCAGGGTTTCAACTTTGGTTTAGTTCACTTGCTTTATTTTTTCATCTAGATGCGCTGGTACCGCTTGTGCTACTCTGTTTAGAATCACCCTATAAATGTATATGTAAGTTGGAAGATAAAAATGACGCAAAAAAACCGTCATATATATATATATATATATATATATATATATATATATATATATATATATATATACAGTGCCCGTCTAAAGTCACCCCCTCCTAATTTTTTAACCACTTGGTATATCGCAACGGAAGCTAGAAAACTTAAATAGGAGATGAAAACCTACTTTTTTAAGAAAAAATGGCAGCTAAAAGCTTTAAAATGGCGCCATTATCTATTACTTTTTCAGATAGAACACATTCCATTTTCGAAATCGTGTGTAATATGGCATTTTATTGTCTAGATTTAGGAGGGGGCCACTTAGAACACATGATAAAATAATTTTTGGGGTTGAATGAAAATGTTGTTATTCAAAAACAAATAAACGTTTTTTAACCAACTAATTTGGTTTGATTGACAATTTACAGAACACATTCATAAGTTTTGTTTTTGGTTTATTAATTCTTAATAAACTCTCTTTACGATTTTTATTAGTCGGATTCATTAAAATATTTAACTACAAATTAGTAACGACATCTAGTTAGCGAAATGTTTTACCGGAAGTGACTAAAATCCATCCTTTATTTTAAATCGGAATGTCACATTTCAAACGTTAATATTTCGAAAACTGTCAAATTTGGGAGTACAGTGCATTAGAGAAAAATGTTAAGAATTATGAGCAGATTTTGAAAATGTGCTAATATACTGGGTGTTATATTTCAAAAAGATGATGGCTCTCAACCGCCCTTTCAATATTTTTAGCTGACCTTTTTCCATAAAAACGGATGTTTTTAGCTCCTATTTAAGCCCTCCACGCGCGCGCCTGTATGTGTGATTATGTGAGTGTGTGAGTGTGTGAGTGTGTGTGTGCGTGTGTGAGTGTGTGAGTGTATGTGAGTGTGGTGTGAGTGTGTGAGTGTGTGGGTGTGTGAGTGTGTGAGTGTGTGAGTGTGAGTGTGTGACTGCGTGAGTGTGTGAGTGTGTGAGTGTGTGAGTGTGTGAGTGTGTGTGTATGTGAGTGTGTGAGGTGTGAGTGTGTGTGTGGTTGTGAGTGTGTGATGTGTGAGTGTGTGGTGTGTGGTGTGTGATGTGTGTGTGTGTGTGTGTGTGTGTGTGTGTGTGTGTGTATGTGTGTATGTGTGTGTGTGGGTGTGTGTATGTGTGCGTGTGTGTGAGCGTGCGCGCTTTCGTGCGTACGTGCCTGTGTGTGTAGATATATGCACGTATAAATACAAAGAAAAATTCCATTACAGTATTGTTCATTAAAATTGACAATTCTGAATGTTTAGAAAGCAATGACGCAAACGAAACAAGTTTTCGATCGTTCGTGAGATAGGGTGTTATTAAATAATAAGCTATTAGAAACGTTCTGGTAATCCCTCTTTTTTCCATAACGATAATTACATGTATGACGATAACATACGACATAACGCGCATGCGGAAGCTAATAGAAAAATTATACAAAGATTTATATACTTATAAAATACAAATTCCAGGTACGAAGCAGTGAAAAGAAATAATAAAACATGTAAACTCTAAAGAAATCCCTGAGTTACCAGAGGGAGAAATAATAATGGCACTAAAATACATGGAAAATAATAAATCCCCTGGAGATGACCTTATAAATAAGGAATTGCTATGGTATGGAGGAGATACTTTAATAAAGACCATGGAAATACTACTAAACCGATTTCTCCAAGAAAGTAAAATCCCCCAAACGTGGAAAGACAGTGAAATAATATTAACATATCACACCTATTCAATCTTTCAACTAGAATTATCACCATAAGGTTAACAAAGAAGCTAGACTTCTACCTATCGTGTGAGCAGGCTAGTTTCGGCAAGGGATTTAGTACCCTTGATTACCTACTAGCCATAAAGTCCTTAGTAGAAAAATGTAAGGAATACAACACCGATTTACATCTAGCATTAATTGATTTTCAAAAGTTATTTGATTAAATAGAGCTATGGGCGATTATAAATAGATGAAACGATGTCAGAATCGACTACCGATACAGTTCCCTGGTTAAAGGTATCTGTAATGAAGATACCGTGACGTAAATAAAATTAGACGAGCATAAGATATCTGAAAACGTACCAGTGAGAGGAGGTGTCAGACAAGAAGATGCTGTGTCACCCAAGCAGTCCACTTTAGCTATATAGAACATTTTTAAAAACTTGGCGTGGAGTAAATAAGATATGAAAATTGACCGAAAATACATGAACCACCTCCGATTTGCAGATGACATAGTATTGATTAGCTCGGACTTGGACGAATTAGATAAAACGTTAAACGATCTGAATCTGGAATCGGAAAAAGTAGGACTCACTATGAAAACAAAGGTCAATTCTCCCAAAAATTACGCCTTTGGTCGATTATCATATATTTAAAGAAACAATGAAATTCCCATGACACTAAAAAGGAAAGCACGACAGTTGTGTTCCACCAATTGTTACATATGGCATGGAAACTGTCCCGCCTACAAACGCCAGCGCGAGAAAACTAAGAGTGGGACAAAGTGCGATGGTAAGACCGATTGCAACGAAATAATAATTTCCGTTACTAAAAAAATACTTTCATCATGATCCGTAAATATTCTTCCACAAACTCGCTAAATTGTTATTTATCTGAACACCCTGTATTTGTTTTAACGTTCTAAAATTGACCGTTTGAATTCAAACATTCCATGTAATAAATTTTTGATAAAATATTTTCATGGTCACAGACGAGTTATATTATCAAATACGCCAAGCGCGATATATTTTGCACTATTAAGAATTGAATCGAATTGGTATTATATTGTGAATAGGTGCGAAGTAGTTATGCCCTCCAGACCTGTAAGTTGTAGTAAGCATATACGATTTAATTAGTTTTACTGTAATTATTATTTATGTATCATACCGCATAATTAGGCATTTAGTTGTCAACGAGGCGTGGTTTAATAGATAATTGCATGATAATTTTACCCTTGTAACTTAAGTGATACCGTGCACCTTATTTTATTGTCCCCAACCTAATCAATAATTGATCAGCTTGATAATTGCAGTCAATTTATTATTTCACAATTACCAGTTTTCCCCCGCCATTCTGCTTTACAGACGTTATTTAGCGAGTGTGAATTTTGGATGATCTGCCTATAATTTTATCAAGGATTTTATATTAACACAATGTGCGTCTAACAATAGTAATCTCTCTGGCGCACTTTTGAAGATTAAATTAAATTTGCTTTTAATTGTTTTAGTTGATACATAATAATTGTAAATGAAGACTAAATTAATATTTTTGGTGCAGTTTTTACTATTTAAGTGAATTACGGATTTAATATCATTACTTAGCAATTTAGTTAACCTCGGTTGAGTATTGTGTGCTTTCGTTATGAACACCGATCGAATTTTCTTATACCTTCGTCGTTATTAATTGGTAGCCTATTGAGGCAATCACAAAGTTGATAACCGTGTATTTACCGGTTGGCCTTAGTATTTTAACCACTGTAGTTGTTAATTTTATTTCAACTAGTACAATTTCTTTAACAAAAGTTTAGCTGACTGTCGTTTGTGAAAGTTAATTACAACCGCTGTATAGCCTGTTTAGGCGAACCCGATTTTTGGTTGTATTTTTGTACAGGAATTTGTTTATTAAATCGACACCCTGAATCAGTGGAGCAAAATTTTTTTTTGGTGGGTATTTTTTTTTGGTATTTAGGTATTTTTCTACCACCTTTGGCCAATAATTATTTTGTCAACTAGCATCTCCAAGCACTAGAGTGTGCTTTGTTTTCTTAGTCCTCGCATTGTAGCCACCCATTTTTTTCGAGTATTATTTTTCAGTCCGAGAAATATTAATTTAATTTGTTCCATTTACCTGGGATAACAATTTATTTTTCTCATACTGAGACCGAGAGTTTGATTTACGTTTTTTGCAGTTTGACGAATCGTATTGTTGTCCGAATTTACAACGTACACAGCTTAATTTTTTCATTTTCTCCGATCTCTGTATCAGTAGTTATATTTTGTGATAATTGAAATTTTTTTTGAATTCACACTATCGAGACCGCGCATTTCCAACTCAACAACGTCAGAAGTCTTAAATGCCGGCATCAATTTAAATCTTCGGAAACCTTGTAGACCAACCTTTTTTGACTGACACTACTTGGACCGCTTTACCCTTTAATACCACCGCGAAGAAGAATCTAGGCCTTTAAATCATCGTTCACCTAGATTGGCGGTCAAATGACCCGATTATACCGCGATAGTCCAACCGCAGTTCACCACTCCGCCCCTCTCAAATAAGTTGTAACTCACCGAAAGTAAAAGCGTTATAAGATGTTGGGAGTAAGAGTAAAAGATAGAATTAAAAACGAAGAAATCCGTACAGAAATTACTGATATAATAACGCAAATCGCTACAGAAAAACAGCAGAAGAGTGGACATGCCTTGTTCACTGGCGACCAAGTTCATCCAAAAGGAGCGTCGGCGGACAACAAAAAAGATAGCTTGATAACATGAAAACAATACACAGGAAACACGGGGTCCAAGACAGCAATAGATAAAAGCGAATTGAAAAGAAAGGGAGAGGCCTATGTGATGTGCTTATCGGTCCACTTAGAGTTTTGCCCCAGTATGAAAGAGCACATTTTAAGAAAGGGCGGAAACAAAAGTATTGCTAAAACCGGATTCTGTATATTTTTAAAGTGAGTAGTAACCGTGATGAAATTGCGAGCAAATGGGACGTTGAAAAGAAAGAAATCTTAACAGGGAGGAAGTAAGCAGGAATTTAATACGAGTTCCCATGATTATTCAGCAGTAAGGAGGAAGTGGCCGTTGCGGCCACTAATAGATTGTTACAGGTGAAAACGGTATTAACACGGAAAGTAATACATAATTAATAGTTTATTGGCTAGCTCGGTGGGAAAATTGGGCCGTGAGCGTGGTTCGGAATTTAAATATTTAGGGTATATTTTCGTCACACAATATTGATAAAGTCTTGTAAAAGGCACCAGACAGTTATTAGCACAAATTCGGGAATCTACACCAGAGAACACGTGGGTAAATTAGCCAAACAGACAAATACTCGCTTACTTGGACGCGATCTTTCAAAAAGCCTAATCAGCGGTAGTAAAAGCAACTCACAATGGAAAAGTCACGGTCGCTATGTTCCTAAATAGTTGGTTATCGACGTTATTAATTTATAATTTCGAGTCCTGGTGACCCTTAACTTTTGCACCTGATATTATTTACACATTGTCATTATAACAGGGTAGTTTTATTTACACGTATTAGTATGGTTACCATATGTATTTACAAGTTTTATGCACAGTGAGCCTCTGTCTCTTAAGGCTGGCTGTTATTAGACGTGAAGATTGGTATACTTTTACAACAATTCTTACTCGGTAATGTCAACCTGTATAAAACTTATAGACTCAAACGTCCGATAAATCGTATTATCCCTGGGACGTTGTGCCACAAATATATACGGCGGCAGGTATCTGGGTATTCAAACTACTCTCACAAAACGTCTGTATTCACCTGGTCCAGTATCGCACGATTACAACTTTACGCGTTCGCCTGCGTGCCTCACTCCACGACAACCAAATGCAAACTAGTTAATCCATCATAAAAAAACAAAACCCGTTTCCCCTTTGTAATTACATCATCTCTCTCATTGCACTTTCACACGAAACTGTATCAACAACTTTTAGTTACCAACGGATTTACCTCCCTTACGGTACATGTGTACCTAATTTTACTTAGGACAAATAGTAGTTCAGATGAATTTTGATAATTCTTAATCAAACACGAATCGGTATACTTTATATCGAAAGATTCTTGGCACCATTTCCCTTTTATGCCACAATTGATATTATTATTCTCCAGGCACCATTGTAATTTCACTTAACAAAAAATTGCGTTCTCAACCTTTAAACGTTGGGAAAATCTGTATGATATTTACGATTTTAAATAAATTAGTTCTAACAAAAAAGCAATTCTAAATTCAATATGACAAATTCTGCTAATCCGAAATACAATATGAAGCTTTATAATATCAACAGGCAAAAATACGTCGCTTTACTACTTAATTTAAGATTACTTCAGTAACAAAAAAAAAACAAATTCACTAGCGTGAAAGCGAGAAACGAGAAAACAGAAAAATACAGCACTAAAACTACCCTATATAATAAGATGTAGTGCAAAAAGAAGCATAGAACCCACCTATCACGTTATAAATGAATGTATGGCTGGTATATCTCATGCTGCGGAAGTTGTAATTCCAAACCAACAGGTCCTAAGGAAAGTAGTCCGTCGTGGATCCTAATACTGTTGAAGAGTTAGAGGTGCTTCCGATTTATAAAATATATGCCTTAATCAGGAATCGAAAAAAATTTTTTTTTTGCATAACAATCGCCAAAATGACAACCGGATATTAATTGTTGGCCACGAAAACTGGCTTCATCACTTGCAGCCATCGAAATTTGGTATGCTGATTGACAATTTTCTTTTCGACGAAGTGGTTACCTAAGGTTTATGCGGTTCTGGACAAATATGGTGGAGTAATGAATAAGCACCACAGAATTTATGTGCGGATGTTTGAAGTTTTAAAATTTCTATTACCAAATACCAATCCACCAAATACCAGAGGATAGTTCTTCCATTTCGGAAATGGGATTTACATCCAGATATAACACTGAACCGGAGCAATAAAATCAAAAATGGTGATTGCCTTAGCTTATATTCCCGTTGCCGATTTAGGTCAATGTTTTTATACACACGCAAACGATGTTACACGATCAATCCACACTAGGCGTCGTGACGCTTATCAAGGTAAGCGGGTTGCTAAGCTAACTGCAGTAGAAATGGGCTGGTTTGATATAAAACGTAAAATGATTGAAACATGGGTTCAAACAGCCCTTACGCGAGTTGTGAAGTTGGTTCTATTTGACTGTAGGAGATAGATTAAATCACTTACAATTCAAGTTCAAACATTCAATTCGTACAACATCCTTTCACTTTAATAAAGCATGTTAAATTTCGTCACAATAATCTTAATAAATTTATCTTAATCCCAAAACGACACGTCGATTCAAATTTGAAAATCTTTAAGTTCAGTTAACATTAAAAATGAATTTATCCAAGGCTTAATAAAATTTTTCAAACATATGTTATCGTCAACCTGTTTATCACATTTTGTATACTATTAAAACCTAAGTAGTGAGACGTTATCTTGACACTTTCAAATTCACTCTCACATACTGATAAACTAATAGTTATAAGGTGTAACTGTCATAAGAATTTTAAAGCAAATAGGTATCAGTGGATGAGCTAAGCGGATCCAAGCAGATTTTGTACAAACACCCCATGTATTTCTTATGTGAGCTTTCAAAGGTTCGTTCTGGCCACTTTTGGTCCCCGCAATCAATCATAAGCGTCCTTTCAGTCACGTAACGAAGCCTGCGAATGCGCAATAATCGTGACAGCATAAGGATGTGTGTGTGTGTGTGTGTGTGTGTGTGTGTGTGTGTGTGTGTGTGTGTGTGTGTGTGTATGGTTGAATGCTGCATATGGGGTAAGAAGGGGATGATATGAAGTATTGGAGGTAGGGGTAAGTTACATTAAGCATTATCTCATAAGGGATGTATGTAAATGGTTGCATACTACATAAGGGGTAAGCAGGGGATGAGAGTGTGTGGGGATGTTGCATGTAGCAGGGCCATGCGGGAATTATTTATGTGAGTATTGGTGGTGGGGGTAAGCTACATTAAGCATTAGCTCATGGGGGATGAGTAAGTGTGGTTGGTTTCATGCCGATGTCTGCATAAGCGGTAATCGGGGTAGCATGTAGGTGGTTGCAGTAGCTCATAAGGGCGACTAAGTGTGGTTGGTTGCAGGTCGATGTCTTCATAAGGTGTAAGCAGGGATGGTTGTTTACGGATGGGTGTATAGGGGTAAGCGGCAGCATGTAGGTGGTTAAATTAGGTCATGGGGGTGACTAAGTGTGGTTGGTTACATACCGGTGTGTGCATATGGGGTAAGCAGGGGATGGTTGATTAGGGATGGGTGTATAGGGGTTAACACATGAGGGGATAATAGCGTGCAGGGTAAATAAACACAAGATAATAGTATGAAAATGTAAACCTTCAACATTATAACACATAATAAAATACTTATCTTTTTTGTTTTTTTTTTTGGACCTAGTTACTCTTTACTAAAATTTAATTTTATAGTTGGCTTTATACGTTTCTCAAACTATTGTATTAATACCAGGCTGATGTTTATGTTTTAATTTTTCAACTTTGACAAAATTGTTTACATCTTTAACAATTTTTAACAGATATTACTACTGACGAAGATAACTGTAAGTGTTATCGAAACGTTTAGATTGTATAATTTAAAATACACCATTAAAAGAACCAAAAAAGATAAGTATTTTATTATGATAATAGTAATTTATTGTTACAAAATACATTCTAAAGAAAGAACATCTTCAACGTATTTACATTACTTGCCTTGGTGGCATGAAAGAAATATTTGACGTTGGAATTTGGGGTTCTGTAATAATATCTCAGTAGATGAATATAACTTACTATCTTCCAAACTCAGGGGTTGCTAAGAGATGGTAGCATTTATTATATAATAATTTTTCAGACGCAAACAACAATGTGGCGGAACTGATGAAAAACAAAACAGGGTGCTTAAAACTTGGTGTCCGTTATTGGTGAGATTTGAAAACTTTTAAAGTGTAACTTCCGAGTACTCTGCGAATACTTTAAAAAAAGCTGTCACCATACGAACCTAATGAAAGATATATTTCATCAAGGACGCGGACTAAATACACACTACATCATTTTTATTTATTGTTCAATTTATAACAAAATACGCCACATTCCCTACGTTACAGAACACCCACATTTAGTGTAGGCGTATTTGTGACGTATATGTTCGGAAAGAAGGATTCAATCAACTATACACTAAGATTACGTAATTATTGTAGGATAATGTAACAAAATTATTTGCTACTAGATTTTAGCATGTTTTGGTTGTTTTGTTATGTTTTCCGTAATGTGTGTGTTTCGGCCGTTTTAGGACTTTGTAGGTGTATGTGTATATGTAGAGTAACTAGCTTCTACATTATACGGCTGTACGCTGTAATTTCTAGTCATACCACAAGCTGCTGCTGGCTTTGTTAGCTTTTAAATTATATCGCAGGGTAGTGCTGCAAACTGTACGCTAACTTCTAATTTTACAAGCCGGCGTTAGAGTTAGTTCGAATTCAAAAGACAAAGACATTGAGTTGACCCATTAATTGGGCACGACAGAGAGAAATGGCGGACTATAGATGTTATAACCTGTTTTAGGATGCAGGTCTAAGGTGTAGATTTCTGCTAAAAGGACTTTATTTTAAGATGTAGCAATAGAGATTCATGATCAATTCCTCCAAAAAGATTTTATCCCAAAATGTGAAACCAGCTTCTAAATTTTGCCAAAATAACCTAGAGATTTATGACTAATTCTGCCAAAAAGGCCTTATTTTAAAATGTAATCAATTTCTAAATTTTGCCAAGAGAACTTTAGATGTAGAAACCAGATTCATGATGTGCGAAGATGTTGAATTTAGCCAAAAAGACCTTCTACCAACAGCGTCTCCAGATATTGGAAAAGATGGTAGAAGTATTGGAAAGGGTCGTACACATAAACACGTTGGAGTATACACCAATCCGGTACACGGATACAATGCGACGGATATATCAACAAGCACACGTTAGCGAGATGGTGGAACAAGTAAATAAAATGAAACACGTAAAACATGTTGGTGGAATACCAGAAAAATGCATGACAAAAATGGCTCAAATCTAAAAAGGCCTATGTGAGCAGATAGAATAAAACCAAACAGTTAAGCGCACGGGTGGTGAAATACCAGTAAGCTACACAAACATGACGGAAAGTACATGACATGAAAACAAAATGGCGAGAAGTTAGAAAAGTACGCGGAAACAATATAGTACAACAAAAAAACGAAATGGTGTAGAGTCAAAAAAGCACACATGGTGGGCACAAAATCAAACAAGGGAAAAAAGTTTACGGAAGATGCTGGACCAAGATGTTGGATTCTTAATCAAGATGTTGAAATCAGTTTCAAGATGCTAGACCCCTGTAAGATATGCAACCGACAAATGGATAACAGAAAATCGGAGTTGAAAAAGAAAATGAGAGGAGACGAAAAATGGATGGAAAAAAATTAATAAAACATAGAGAATGAAAAAAAACCGCCTAGAAAGGAGATTATTTCTTAAAAAACATAAACAAGAAATACAGGATTTACTACCAAAAAGATAAGCATTTTAATTATACGTGATAGTCGTGAAAGTTTACATTTTCATGCACCAAAGTAATCGTTTATAATTTAAGCTTTGGGGATCAGTTCGTATCCGCTATGTTAAATTACATACTGACGGGGATTCTTCTTTTAATAAACGTAACGAGTAAGCAATAGGGACTTGAAAGCGAGTATGACCGTTCCACGAGCGAACAATATTTCTTTTTTACGAATCATAGAGGTTACGTTTTCTACTGCTGCGACAATTTTTTTTGTATTGGCTAATTTTTTAATAAAAGATTCAAGAAACGACATTTTATACATTTTATTGTGTAAAAACGGTAATTTTCTAATGGCAAACGATGAACGATTTCACATCAAGAGAGGATAATTTCAACTGTAGATAGTGGTAGAATATGCTAAGATGAAAAATGTATGTCCTGCAGTGTGTATTAGTTTATTCTATGTATTTTCTAAAGCAAGGTTAGGTGCAGTTAGGTTAATTTTCTCCCATAACATATTTAATTGTTCAATAGTTGTTACAAATTTTTTGACATGACTTAATTCCTAATCGGGTCACATGATATTCTTGAGGTTATTTACTCTGTAATTAAAATACATGCTATTTTAGCAAAAACAAGTATTTATTGTAAAATGAATAACGTATGTCTCAAAAGTTTTGCCACAATATCCAATGACTGTAAAATAGGCGAGAATGATAAAATATTAGGTTGGCTTTGGAAACAAGAATTCTCTGAAAGATTGTCTTCACTTTGATAGTTGAGTTTTAGAAATCAGTTGTATTAAAATGGTTTACAAATTAGATTTTCCTAAAAGTATTTACTGTGTAATAGGACAAAAACCTAAGCGTGAAATAGTTCGCATATTCGAAAATCAAAATATTTCCCGCTGAACTCTTTACCGTACATTAGCTGATTGTGAACAAGGTATACCGTGTATAAATCTTCCAAAAAGTGGAAGACCCAGATCATTTACCCAAGGCAGACCAGACAGGCTAGTAAGAAGACCAAAAATACAGTTGGAATGTCGGTCAGGAAGTTAGCAATGGAGTATAGAACTTCTAAGGATACAGGTTTTAGCGAATTGGTTAAGAGTGGTCAAGAATATCGAAAATGAAGAAGTCCTAATTATATGCCAAATCCGTTGGCACGTATACCACGATGTCGTCGGAAATTAAGGCGGATACATTTTCCTAACAACAAAGTTATTGTTATTGGTCATGAAACATACTTCATAAAATAATAAAATTTTAGTCTGGCGCGCGATTTTTATAAGAGGGATATTGAGGCCTTATGTGGGGCGTGCAAGAGGCGAAGCACTGGATAGTTAGCGCTATGTTCAGAATTGTCTGGTCAAACTGAATGATTTCATTAATGAACATCATGATGAAGGCGATATAATGTTTGGCCAGACTTATCTCCATGCTATTACGTCAGGGAAACTCAGAACTGACTCAACGATTATAACATACCATTACTCCACGAAATGACAATCCCGCTAATCTACCTCAGACCCGCCCAATAGAAGAATTTTGGGCACTTTTGAGTAGTGTGTATCATAGAGGATGGCAAGCCGAAAATGAAGAACGGTTAAAACGAAGGAATTACAGACAAATTCGTGGGATAGATACTACACCCGTCCAAAGTCTTAAGCGAGATGCTCGCAGAAAATTCCGTCTTATTAAAAATTATGGACCACTTCATTTAGTTTAAGTTCTCAATTTTGTTAATTATAAGTCTATTAATCACCGAATATAATATTTCGTACCAAAACTTTTTAGACCTTACTACATTATGTTATAGTGAAATTATTCTCGATTACTACAGAACAGACAATTTTTTATTTGTTTTTAAGAGTAAGTAAGAGTAACTGTATTCTAGTAATAGAAAAAAATCTTTTTCTCCAACCACCTAAACACGACGCTATTGTGTGACAGTACCAAAAGTGGCCGATTTCCGGATTCGTCGGTGTCGCATGACAACTGCACAAAAAACAATTGACTTTTTACTGGTCAGTAAGTAAACGAGAAAACAGTGCGGAAGTAAAAATAGCTTAACAGCCAAAAATGAGTAATATTATTGAAAGTATTATAATCACAGTAGCGGTGAAATTTTTTTGACACCCTAGCAGAAACCATTGTACTGGCAAGTCAAGCGCCTTTAAATTTACTATTCAGTAAATTACGCTAACAATAATAATTAATCACAATTAAACATTAAATATTACATTATAATTTTTTTCTTTTTGTATGAACGTAGAAAAAAACATTGTATGCAACTCGGCCAAAGTGTTCATTGCAGTTGCATGCTGAACACCACGGCATAAAGGCCTCTTTGGAGCTTAATAGAAACTCACCTTTTGCACTTGTTACTTAAATAACTATTATTTACACTATGGTTACAGTGTTACTTTAGCAACAGATTTCATTGTATAAAACCGAATTTTAACTTTAAACTCAAAATAAATGTATTTATTGCACCTAACAAGCATACAAACATACGTGTCAAACATAAAAATATTGAAATGACTTTTTTCTAATGGTGTTTTATATACAAATTAGCATATTACCTTATCTGGTATAAAAAAAGAACAACAGGAAAAATTAAAACTTTAGAGACAAGATAAATTAATCCTTGAGTACAAGAGTTTTGCACAATATGGTAATGAAAGGTTCTTTATGTATTGTAGTATTCATGAGAATACAGCACATTACGAATCCGTGTTTCTCATAGATTAAACAGAACTATTATGGTGAAAGCAAACGCTTTATTTCCAGACACTAGTTTGAATAGAAGCATTACACTGGTTGGTATATTAGCGCTTATCCTTATCTTAAAAACATTTGTTCCAGTTTACTTTAAGTAAAGAAAAATTACAGCTTTACATTTCATTAAGGAATAGACGACTTGTTGATAAACATAATTCTGTTTTATAAGGGAACGTATAACATGATTTAAATATTTTCCAATTTAATTTTGTATGAATGCAACATTAAAGTATAAACGCAAACCAGACTGTAGATCTAAAGACAAATAAGGTTTACTGCACACGATATGAAATAAGGTTCTTTTATTGTGGAATACAAACTTTATTATGACTTTAAGTTTCGCCTGTAGGTATATAAAACTTTTCGTCATCTATAAATGCGTATAATATAGGTAATGTAAATATTTTAATCCTATAGCTTTAGGTGCAACTTAATTAACTTAAGTTTACACGTAGTTTACTTTTAGTGCTTAAGATGAAGTAGCACAGAACCCTTGTTAGCAAATTTCAGTTTAAAAAGCTTAAATAAATATTTTCTAAAAGCCAAATCGTTCTCCTATTGTACTGGCACCTATCCCCACCAAAATTGTAAAAAAAATTTATATCAAATACAGTTTAAACAAAAAAAAACAAGAAACTCAATTATGTCACATTCTAGTTCTTAAGTTAACGTCGCGTCGTAGGAATTAAATAACTTATTGCCAAATTCATTCGCTGGTATAACGTTAATTAAATTAGTGACATACTGAAATACAAATTGCAAACGGAACGTGATCTTACTAACCTCCTCACGAAATGATTCATTATAATACAAGTAATTATTGAACACAGCCAATCATAAACTTGTATGTAAAATTTATAAGTAAACTAAAGCTTAAGAATTTGCTCTACATCGCACATGATATAGTACACAATAGAGTAGGGAACAAAAGTAAAGGGGTTCAGGCTCATCACAAGTAACCGTTTACTTTAACTCTCATTCCCAAAAATGCCGACTCAAGGAACTTTCCCACTATGTATTATTTCTCGCACCCACAACCGCGACCGTACCGGCACCGGCAAACGAGAGCCTACGCGAACCCGTATCCCCACACACACACACACACGCACGCACGCACGCACGCACGCACGCACGCACGCACGCACGCACGCACGCACGCACGCACGCACGCACGCACGCACGCTCGCTCGCTCGCACGCACGCACGCACACGCACGCACGCACGCACGTACGCGCGCACGCACGGACTCACGCACGCACGCACGCACTCACGCACGCACGCACGCACGCACGCACGCACACACACACACACACACACGCACACACACACACACACACACACACACACACACACACACACACACACACACGCACACACACCACACACACACACACACAACACACACACACACACACACACACACACACACACACACACACACACACACACACACACACACACACACACATACACACACTACTCACATACACATTAACACACAACCACACCTACACACGCGCGCACTAGTTACGATTAATGTACAGTTTATTAACATGCCCAATTTAGAGGATACTTAAAAGAAAGCATTTTGGCATTAAAAAATAAGCAAGATAAAGGTAAAATATACCAATGATTTTAAATCGAATATTATCGTTCAAGAAAATCTCTACAAGAATAAAATGTCCTGAATGAGATTTACATAAACAGCTAATTCGGTAGTTATACAAAAAGTGAATGTATGATTTCACACCTGATCGTAAAATACATTCCGTATACATTTACATGCAAGTATCACATTGAAAATGGTCATTACGTGATATGCCATTACGTGCTATGATATTACAGTGGACATAATGGTCGACAAATGATACTGTTTCCGTATCTAAGGTTCTTTTGATAGAAACGGATCTTAAATCAACATCTTGGATTTGCAACTTGTTTCTGTTGCTAATACCTTTAAAAACAATTCATAATATTATTATCTACAAAAAAATCTCTAATGCGTTTTTAGAAGAACACGTAAATTAGCTAACTACGTAAAAGATGAATAGTAATTGAAATATTACAACTTGTAGTATATACTTATAGTCAAACTTAAGATCAGGCCTCTGTATTATTTTACACAGACTGGTCTATTCGTACGTTTTAAGCTTATTTATATAGTTACTATTTAAATCTAAATCATGAGCATCATTAGAGGTATTAATCAACGGTTATAATAGGTTGACTTGATACTCGCCTATACCAAAAGTGTCTTAGATCTTATTCCACCTATCAGTATGCTGACCTGAAATCAGTTTCAGTGAAAATGTAGGATGTTGATTCAAGCAAATATAAACAGATTTTAATTACTAAAGCGCTAAGTAATACCAGAAACGAGTTTAATATGGTGATCTGAAACCAATGTTTATTAAAATACCTTGGATATAGAAACAGGTTTTAAAATTCAAGCCTAAGATATTCATTTGAAACTAATTTCTGTCAAAGGGTCTTAAATTTATAAACAAGCTTAAACACCCCAATTCGTTATTGATAATGGACTGTTGTAAACAACACAGGGTTCTGAGCACCGTTTGTGGAATCAGATTAAATAGTTTGAGATTTTCCTAAACCCCATTTACGTCTGAGCTGGTTCTCAATTCGTACAGCTTGTTGAAGATGTAGGATGCACTTGACTTTCATTTCTGGTTTTGATACTACACTTCATTCTTTATCTTAACTAATGTCAGGTCAGCGAAGTAGTTATTGATGCGTTTACAAACAAAACCACAAGCAAATTTTAATTACTTCCCAATTACTAAAGCGATAAGTAATATCGAAAACGAGCTTAATATGGTGATCTGAAAATAGTTTCTATCAAAACTGCTCGGATATAGAAACAAGATTTAAAATTTAAGTCTAAGATACTGATTTGAAACTAATCTCTGTCAAAGGGTCTTAGATTTGTAAACAAGCTCGAACGCACAAGAATCGTTATTAAAAATGGACTATTATTAGACACAAGGACTGCCTCATCGGAAATATTCATTACGTGGCACGTCATTGGATGTGTTCAACACTACCACCGTTATTTAAATATAGCTGCCTTATCAGCTTCTGCCGACAAACATGTTTTCAGAATTTGTTTCAACCCGATCACCTCATTCGACTTATTAGCATACTAACCTGAAACCAGTTTCAATCAGAGGTTCCTAGATACAAAAATATGCAGATGAAAGTCTAAGATGTTGATTTGAAGCAGCAAGTTTCGCTGCGCAAACAAAACGGCTGAAAGTCAAAAAGGTACACGGAAATAAGATGGCGAAAACAAGTTTCAAGAAAGCCAAAAAGGCACCTGGAGACAAGATGGTGCAAGCAAGCAAGATGACACAAGATATCGGTTATACCAGCATCTGCATCATGCAAGTAGACCCTAGATACTGCTTAATACAAGATGTTGATTGAAACCGGTCACAGTTACAATTTTGAACAACACAGGGTTCTCAGCACTGTTTCTAGCATCAGATTAGAGAGTTTCAGATTGTCCTAAACCCCATTTACATCCGAGTTAGTTCTCAACTCGTACAGCTTGTTCGAGATGTAGGATGCAATTGACTTTCACCTCCAATTTTGATAATAAAGTTTATCTTTTATTTTAACTAATATCAGGCCAGTGAAGTAGATATTAATATGTTTACAATTAAATTCATAATAGTATATTATTCCACGAGCGTACAATGATAGCTGCTATTCACGACGATAAAGTTCGCGAGGAGTGGCCTGGTTATCCAAGTGAATAACAGCTCATTATACGAGAGTAGAAGGCTATACTTTTTCTATGACTACAAATAATAAAAATAAATAAAAAATAAATATGTTATTACAAAAATATACAATTTATGCGAACTACATCATTAAAAATTTATAACTAAACAGAAATAATAGATAATTAAACAATCAAAAAGATCAATTCTTGTGAATATTGATTGTAGTATTACTACAATTAGTAATGTTCACAACTGGTGGACCTGAATTATGACATATCTACTGCACCCATTGCACTATTCGATAGTAAATTCGAAGAAGTAGTTGGCTCCATTTCTATTGATTGGAGTATTTTCTTCGCAGTGTTCATTTTATTGGTCATGGAATCCTCTATGTACCCTTCAGCTACTGATGTGCTCTTCCAGCCGCCATGCCTTTTGAGGGCTGTAATATCTCCCCCTGCATCTACTAATATAGTAGCTGAAGTCCTACGAAAGGTATGTCCGGTGTATAATTCAGCACTCGGCAAATTTAAATAAGTGGCTATTTGTTTTCCCATGAATCCGAATTTATTAATGCCAATGTTTTGCACAGCGCATTTTCCATGTTGGTAGTTTAAAAAAAAAGATCTGTTTGCATTAGCTGGACGAAGATTGATATATTTCTTACATATGTCGTAAAATTTGCCTGTAAGGGTAAATTTTCGTACAGTTTTTGGTTTCGTATTTGGCATCGTACTTAAATAGGCTGATGCAAGATCTTGGATATCAGCAATATTCATAGAACGGAGTTCCATACTGCGACATGCGCCCATTATGCCCATTATCAATGCAACCTTAAAAATATTTTATATAAAAATAACGCATAGGAAATTTGAAGTTATTATCTTTTTTGCAAGATATATATTATCCGGTGCTTCACTAATAAATTTATTTATCTCGTTAGGAGTAAATGGTTTGGATTTCTTCGCGCCATAGCCTTTCGACTGACGTTTCAGGAAAGCGTGCAGTTTGGAATATTAATGTTCTATATTTATTTCGTTATTTACGGTTAATGTACTTCGTAACATTGAGTATATTTTCCACATGGACGAAGATTTGTATTTTTCAGAAAATTGTGTAAAGTATGCTAATAGAACGTTCTCAGAAAACGAATTTACCTTATTAATACTTCTCCATTCCATAAATCTGTCATACGTTTCTTTATATTGTTTCCTTGATTTTTCGGGTAACAAATTATTTACTGTGGATTTTGCCGCTTGCAGTATGTCAGGCGGTGTACATGTTTCACTAATGCTTCTTTCGCCATCCGAATTCATTTTGAAAAGAATGAAAGACAAACTGCGGAAATTTAATAATGGTGTCGTACAATTTGAACTTATTTATCGATTGCCAGGAGACGATGCATTGCTAAGAGGATGTGATTGATTTGATTAATATGCGCCCATTGTATTCCACAAATGCAACAATATGATTGGTGTTCAGGTCGTGGATTCCAGTTGAGAATACAACGGCCGTGTAGAATTAATTTAATATAATTATTATATATGATGCTTTCAAAGAATGCCTAAATTATTTAATAGTCATAGAGAAACAGTTTTTAATTACTTCTCAACTACTAAAGCGTTGAGTAATATCAAAAACCCTTCAAAGGGGTCTTAGATTTAAAAACAAGTTTCAACACACAAAGTCCTTATTGAAAATAGAGAAATGCCTGGGGGGCAAATGAAATCAACATTTTCGACTTGCAACTAAAATGTTTCCTCGATAAAAATACAGTAAATGTACAACCGCGTCACACAAAATCCTGATTAAAAATGGTCAAACGCTTGTGGTAAATTGGATCTCAGCAACTTTGTATGAATCACCAAATCAGCATCTGAAATCAGCATCCAAGACTTGCAACTTGAAGATCGTTTTTCCAAAATAAAGCAATTTCTTTTAACAGTAATTGCTATTTTGAACTGGAAATATAACATCGGTTTTTTTTCTGCTGAAGGGTTACATGAAGAGTTTGATAAACAAGTAACGGAAGGTAGTGTTGTTAATTAACATTTACGCAATGTATTTATTCACTTACATTGCATCTGTAATTAATTTGGTTTGCGATAGGTATTGTTTATTTATTATTTATAGTTTTTACATTGTTCGTATTATTACATATTTTATTGGTTATGGCAATCTCTTGAGCCGTATGGTGCTACGTTTAGTCAGAGTCATCTTTCTCAGCCTTCTTTGAACGCCATACATTCCAGATCCAATTTTAAATTATTCAGCTGTAACAGTAATTCGTATATTTGTGCAGCAGCTGTTTTAGACATGACTTCTCGCATCTTTAGTGAAAACCTTTTAAACCACATTGAACTTACACCCGGGAATGTGAAAGTTGACCTGAAGGAAAACCCATGATGCGCTCCCTGGACTAACACCCTAGAACAAGGTTTGAAGTCTTAGTGGTATTCTATGAGTTGGTATGAAGTCCAAGCATTTGAATACTACTTTCAAATAACAATGCAGGACAAGTTTTTAATGCTGTCTTATGAGTTGATATGTGGCTCTAGTATTTGAGTGGTCTTTTAAATGTTTAGTTTTCTCTTCATAACAATTACAGAATTCTACATATACTTGTAAAATATATCAGTAAATGCAACCATGTGGATTATTGTTTCAAACTTTAGGTGCTGCATCAGCTGCTTTTAAAATATACCGCTAGACGGTTATCTCGGTCAACTGATCCAAACCTGCTGTAAACCTTGTACATATACAGTGTTATGTAATTATTATTATAACCGTGTGATGATGAACATTCGGTAAAATAAAACACATCTTTGTTTTTTCTCCCTAGTTCCGGAATGCTATTTTCCATTTTGAGTTTTATCTTCAGATACCTTCAAACCGAAATCACAACCAGACCTTATTACAGAAATCTGTAATTAGCTTTTTACAAGATATACAACTAGATGCCGCCATTCTCACACCTTACATTACTTTTAAAATATACTGCTAGGTAAAAGTACTGTGTGACCCTATTACAGAAATCTAGAATTAGCTTTGTACAAAATACACGACTGTATGGCGCCACAAACAAATAAGGGAGTCACTGCAGTGTAGCTAAGGTTCTGACAAGTTTAAGAGTCCTAAGGGTGTGATAGTATGCAAGCCCCGCATTATTTCAAATTACAACGCCATAACAGTTAAATCTACTTCTAAATATACTAGTGGGTGGAATTGCAGAGAGATTTGAAATAACCGTGTCAGGTAAATGTACCCTTTGGTAATGGTAACAGGTGGATTTGAACGGGTTTGTGGATGTTGAATATATGGGTGATTTCGGAAAGAGCTATGTTTGTTGGAGAGAAATATAAATTGGGTCTAGGGATATTCGAAACTACATATGTTTTCAACTTAATACCCTGTCAGGAGTCTTAACCTCCGGCGAAGGTACTAGTGTTTAGGATTGTTAAGGGAGGCTTGCTGGTGTAAGAACTAATTAATTATTCGGGGCGTAACCACCGTTAAAATAACGACGTCTGTCGTGGGTATATACTCTTTAGGTATTCACCTCGGGGAAATGTAAAGACCGTACAAATGGTTGCGTTTTATTATTGTTTGTGGTTATGTAGAGGTAAGGGATATTTGAGTAGAGAAGTAATTATTAATCCGTGGTATAACCACCATCAAAATAAGTTCTCGTGTTGGCAATCTTTATGTACTCTTCTCGGGGAATGTAAACACCAAGAATACCATATTAAAGCTTGCTTGGATCACAAGTGGAGTTGGGGAAAATGGGGTTGGTTTTGGCTGGTAAACGGGGATATGAATGATGAGTCAATTTGAATTCAAGTTTGCAGTAATGGTTGGGACTCAGGTAAAGTAGAAATAATAATTATAAGGATAATGTTTGCGATTCGGGTACTAATAATATCAGGAATATGCAGTGAAATGAATTGGAAGTAATGTTGGAAGGTATGTGGTCTGGTACTTATAGGGAAATTTTGTATGGAGTGGGAAGGAGTGTACAACTATTGCCATTCATTAGCAATGATAATACAGTAATGGAAGGAAGTAGGAAATAAGTGTTGATAGAAAT
The DNA here is from genome assembly GCA_036346205.1 of Vesta saturnalis. Lineage (NCBI taxonomy): Eukaryota > Metazoa > Arthropoda > Insecta > Coleoptera > Lampyridae > Vesta > Vesta saturnalis. The sequence goes on along the minus strand of JARFJB010000156.1, from coordinate 1,676,706 downwards.
TATTTACTAGGATAGTAAAATTTATGGGTAATAATTTTCAGGATCACTACACACCACCATTACCTGGAGGGAGCAAATGTGGTCCGGTGGCTGGTATGCTCAGGAGTCCTTATTCTATGGCTAACGTTGTTTTTACCCGTAAGAATTCGCCAACTGCCAGACAGATCTTCACCCTTCGGAGATTTCGTACCCTTCTCCGTCTGGATCAAGAGATATTTTGCGGAGGATGTGATGACGGACGATCGGGAATGTTCAGAAGTGTGATCCCCAAGTCTTCCTGTGGTTGGAGGTGGCACTACTAATTTCAAAGTGTCCAGGTCGCGCACCATCTACCGTAATGGAGGAGACCTGCTGTAAACGGAAGACCATCAAGCTTCTGAAGGATGAGGCAAAGATCCCAATTAGGTACAGAAATGGTTGGTGAAGGAGGCAGGACTGGAGAACTGACCAGATGGGGAATTTCAGGAATTGGATCGCTTAGTGGCTGTGTAGGTAACTGTGAGGTAGATTGGCGGTATGGACTTAAAATCATTGGATTGTAGGAAAGGCACGCAGTTTCTCTGTACCTGGGGCTTGGTACACGTGTGGTTGCCAAGGCCGGATTGTAATACGGCGGCGACGGGCGCTCCTAGTGGTTAGAATTAGAGCCATCGTAACTGACTGACTCTGCGTCGTGGAAATTCCAGTTATATATTTAGTCCCCCTCCAAGGTCTGTTCATGGTAGAGTGAACTCTGCGGCGCTTACAAGGATGACATGAACTGGTCCTATCGTCTTTTTCGTGTCTGGATCCTAAAGCTACACGATTACAGATGAGATAATTTTCGTTATAACATATGGGCCGGTGAATTTGGATGCTAATTTCGCGTTAAGGTCTCTAATTTTGCTAGAAAGATAATAAATTCTTTTATAGACCCACTCACCAACGTGGGGACGATATTGGCGACGTCGGTGATCATATCCACGTTTCTGAGTATCGAAAGCGAGAGATAATTTGTCCCTGGCGAGCTGCCGTAGACATTCGATCATTTTCATATGGCTGGTGAGTTATTTGGTGATTAGGGGAGGTGTGGTTGACGTGGTGCGATGGAGGACGTGGAGGACCTGTAGCATCCAGTTCTCTCCATATGTTGAGAAGAGCTGGGGAGTTAATAGTAAAAGCTACTTCTTGTAAGTGTAAATTCCACTCTTTCTGGCATTCTCCAGTGAGTTGGGCAATTATGGTACCTATTACCTTTTTGGCTCGCTCCACTGGGTTGACCTGGGAAGTATAAGGTGGTGTTAGGCTATGTTTAATACCAAAATCCTCCAGAGCTTTCTTAAACATTCTGCTGTTGTACTGGGGACCGTTGTCTGTGAGGAGTTTATACGTGCAACTATATCGGAACACTATCTGCTCACGAAAGGCCAGGATAAGTGATGGACTGGTTGCCTAGCGGAGAGGTGTTAGTTCCACCCAATTGATCATGCAGTCATGGAATATTAATAGGAATGTGAGGCCCTTTTTGGTGAGTGGCAAGGGTCCTATTAGGTCGGTGCTGACTACTTTCCAAGGATGTCCTGTTAGCGAGAAGTAGATCTCTCCGGTAGATAACTGGGAGGATGATTTAAACATGAGATAGGTAAGACACCTTTTTATGTGCTTTATTACATCACCTTTAATTCGAAGCCAGTAGTAATGTCTATTTGTGCGTGACAAAGTTTTGGAAAAGCCTAGACAACCAGCGGTAGCAGCATCATAACACTCTTGCAGGATAGACAATCTTTGATTCTTGGGGACGCACAGCTTCAACTGCCATGGACTACAGCTTCGATTTCTGATGAGGAATATGGGAATTGATTATACAAATAACCGTTTTGTATTTTAAACAGGAGATGCTCAGCTGGATTCTGTTGCACTGGTTGGAGGAGTTTCTGGTCAATTTTATATTTTTAGTTCCACAAATTAATGTTTTGTTTTAAAATCATAAAAAAAACTACCTAAATAACAAATAAATAAATCACCAACAATAAAAATAAAATTTAAAGGAACTCAATGAAGAATAAGTAAATATTCACGAATACATCCAGAAGAATAAGCATATATTCCACTAATTAACTTTCCATGCTGTATATTTGAATATAAACATAATGAATAGAACCTCTAAAAAATCAAATTAATCTAACAAAAACTATTATAATTCAACTATAAGAAACCAAACTATTAATTAACATAATTTCTCCTAATAAATTTAAAGAAGGAGGTGCTGCTATATTAGAACGTAATAAAAATCATCATAATCTTATTCTAGGTATAATATTAATTAAACCTTTTTTTAAAAACAATCTGCGACTAAATAAACGCTCATATGAACAATTAGCTAAACAAAATAGTCCTGATGAACATAAACCGTGACAAATTATTATTACAATTGAACTATATAAACCTCATATATTTATTGTCATTAAACCTCCAAGTACTAATCTTGTATGTGAAACCGATGAATATGCAATTAAAGATTTTACATCCATTTGACGTAAACAAATTAAAGAAATAATAAAACCCCCTATTAAACCAATAATCATAAACCTACAATTATGTAAATTTTTATAAAACGAATTAAACCAAAATTTTAACTAAAAACACAAAAATTGTACAAACATAAAAATAAATGTTATCTAATGGAAAAGAAAGATAATAAATATCTAAAATATAAAATATTATATATATATATATATATATATATATATATATATATATATATATATATATATATATATATATGTAATATGTCCCCGGATCGACTTTAAAAGAGGAAAATTCTCTTATTTTCGATTTCTCAGAAAATTTCATTCTTGATGATTTGCCCTGCTTGTTTTCAAACCCCCGAAACACAACTTACTTTCTATTTTACTCGTACGGTTCTCGAAATAATATCATTTTTCTTGAAAAATTGGAATGTTTTTCCTAATTTTTAGAAGTAACTTTAGTAGGCGGATTTCATTGAAAAACACCACTGACAGAAATTCTCAAATGTGATAATTCTGTTGAACTGCAAATTAACTCATGCTAATTTGAATTGTATGCTATAATGTTGACTTTACGACAAAGAATTTATCTAATTCAATGTTACGGAACTGGGGAAGAGTGCTACCGAGTTGTTATCAGAAAATTCAACCAAAAATACCCGGAGGTTGCCATTTCGAATGCCGGAGCAAAAAACTTGGTAACTAAATTCCTTCAAACAGGCTTCAAGGAGCCAAAGAAGTTGTTCGATGAAGAAGATGCTGCTACTGTTCTCGCCGTTCATTCCGCAACAGAAGTTCCAAGGTTGTATTTAAGAAGGAGGGCACTACGAATTGGGATAGGTAAATCTCATTTACAAAGAATCTTCAAGGAAAACAAAATTTTACCATTTAAGCCGCAATTTAGGCAAACTTTAGAGAACGGTGATGAAGCCAAACGTCTGGATTTTTGTTTGGAAATGGGCAATCGAGTTTTGGAAGATTCAAGTTTTCATAAACGAATAATGTTCTCCGATGAATCGACCTTTTCAACTAACGAAGTCGTTTCCTCCCAACATTTCCGTTACTGGAGTAGGACGAATCCAAACTTCCGAATTGCTAGTCGCAGACAATGTTTGAAAAAAGTTAATGTGTGGTGTGCGGTTTCGTACCATGGAATTATTGGCCCATATTTTTTTGATCAAAATTTAAACCGTTATTCATATTTGGAAATGTTGCAAAATTTTTTAACTGATAAACTGGATGAATTGCCACTGAACTACCAAATTGAAATGTTCTTCCAGCACGATGGGTGCCCTGCTCATTATGCCGGTACTGTTCGCCAGTGGCTCAATATAGAGTTCCATGATAATGGACACCGTGGGGTCGTTTAAAACAAATTGTGTACAGTGAGCCATTAGACAATGATGAAGAGCAATTGAAAAATAGGATACGGAATGCTGTCCAGTCCCTTTCAATCGAAGAAATAAGGCGCAGTTTCAATGAATTCAGAGCTCGCATTGAAATCTGTGCGGAAAAAGGAGGAGCATTATTCGAATAGAAAATTAATAGTTCAGTTTTTTAAGAATTTAATTTCATTTTACCATCAATTGTTAAATTTATTGATTAAAACTTGTGAGACCAATTTGATTTTTCCTTTGAAACAAATCAATTTACTTCAAAAAATTACCAAAAGCTCGAATTTTTCAAGAGAAATGATATTATCTCGAGAAGCGTTTGAGTTAAATAGCAAGTAATTTGTGTTTCGGGGGTTTGAAAACAAGCAGGGCAAATCAGCAAGAATGAAATTTTCTGAGAAATCAAAATAAGAGAATTTTATATATATATATATATATATATATATATATATATATATATATATATATATATATATATATATATATATATATATATGCACACCGTGTACAAGATAAGGATGCACATTACGGGGATCTCGGAAACGGTAAGAGATGGAAGGTCGGTTAAACGAAATAAAAGTTACGTATTTGAAAGCACGTATTTATGGTCTTTGTAGACCTCGAATATCTCTTTTAGTTTTTGAGATATTTGAAAAAAAATTTCTGATTTTCGTTTTTATTTTTTTCTGATCTTATTTGAAGAGCTATCAAGAAAAGAAGAGCACATTTTCATTGCCACTTTTCTAGCTCTACTTAATGCTGTTATTAAATTTTTGATACAACGTTTGGTTTGTTAGCAACCATCATCAACTTTATTTTTTTAAATACACGAAAAAATTATTTTTGCCATATTTAAATTCTCTCCTTGATTCTGAATTCAACTATATTTTTGATACGTTTCGGATGAGAAAATTCATATTCAATGTAAAACATCGAAAACGTACAGTTAAAACTAATATTAGAAACATTAGAAAACTGTAAAATTATTATAAAATAATGTTTTCTCATTTTCGAATGCCTGTTGCGAATAAAATAATTCACAAGTATGTATTTAGTGAAAATACTATTAATTAAACAGTTAAAATAGACCTTCCGTCGTACTGATACATTTGATAAAAATAAGTTGGCTTTGCATTTTGTTTACCTACATGTCATAATTGATTGTTGTCCGTATTACGTTTGTTTGGTGGTCTTTGAGTTAATTACATGTTGTGTTTACCTAAAAACAATATGGTAGGAGTACATTTTTCAAATAATGAAAAATTCGATATACTGATGTGTTACATTTTATGTCAACGTAATTGTTCTGAAGCCGAAATAATGTATTTAAACAAATATCCAGAAAGTCGTCAACCTCACAAAAGAACTGTTCGCAGTTAATCTAAAAGAATACGGTGCGTTAAAAAAACCTGTAAAATCTCGCAAAAAACCTTGCAATGAAGAAAAAGCCAATACTGTTTTATTAGCTGTAACGGAAAATCCAGAGGTTTCTACTAGGAAAATTGAAGAGGCAACTGGCATAGCCCGTTCCACAGCTCATTAAGTTCTAAAGAAGGAGAAAGTACATCCATATAAATTTCGAATTTGCCAAGGACTTCGACCAGGTGACCCAGAAAGACGTAGAATATTTTGCGAATGGTATACACGTCAATCTCAAGACAATGAATATTTTCCGAATAAAATAATATGGTCCGATGAAAGTATGGTTAATAATAATGGAATTTTTAATCGTAGAAATGCTCATTATTGGGCAAGAGTGAATCCACGTCTGTACAAAACGACCAAACATCAACACCGTTTCGGATTTAATATGTGGGCTACTATATTCGGTACTCGAATTATAGGTCCTTTCATTTACCACGAGTCCTTAAATTCTGAGCGTTACAAAATTTTACTCCAAAATGAATTAGAGATAGCTTTGAATGATTTGCCCTTCCAAGAAGTTGAAGGTTGTTGGTTTATGCAGGACGGTGCACCAGCACATAATTCCAGAGTTGTCAGAGAATACCTGTCAGTTAGATTTCAAGAAAGATGTATTGGCACTCATGCAAATGTACTGTGACTAGCCCGTTCTCCAGATATAACACCTTTGGATTTTTTTCTTTGGGGATATATTAAAAATTACATTTATGGAAACGATATTGAAAACGAAGAAATTTTACAAAGCTTAGTTCTCGAAGCGTTTGCTAGTATTACTCCTCAAATGCTGAAGAATGTTTTAGATGCTACAGTTAGAAGATGCTATTTATGTTTAGAGAATAATAGGAATCTTTTTGAACATCCTTTGTGAGCTTATTAACCTTTAAAATAAATTTGTTTTTTATTTAAAATTACAAAGCATAATTATTTTATAATAATTGTACAGTTTTCTAATGTTTCTAATATTAGTTTTAACTGTACGTTTTCGATATTTTACATTGTATATGAATTTTCTCATCCGAAACGTATCAAAAATATAAAGTGTGATATATCGTTGAATTCAGAATCAAGGAGAGAATTTAAATATGGCAAAATTAATTTTTTCGTGTATTTAAAAAAATAAAGTTGATGTTTGCTAACAAACGAAACGTTGTATCAAAAATGGAATAACAGCATTAAGTAGAGCTAGAAAAGTGGCAATGATAATGTACTTTTCTTTTCTTGATATCTCTTCAAATAAGGTCAGAAAAAAACAAAAACGAAAATCAGAAAATTCAATTTTTTTCAAATATCTCAAAAACTAAAAGAGATATTCGAGTTCTACAAAGACCATAAATACATCCTCTCAAATACGTAACTTTTGTTTCATTTAACCGATCTTCCATGTCTTAGCGTTTCCGAGATCCCCATAGTGGGCATCCTTATCTTGGACACAGTGGGTATATATATATATATATATATATATATATATATATATATATATATATATATATATATATATATATATATCAGCATGAATACGTTCAGGTTGATATTATCATCCTAAAATCAATAATAATGTAGGAATTAACCTAATTTCAAAAAATATATAAAAAATATTTATATTTATTGAACTAAAAGTTATATATAATAAAAACAATATCATTAAAATAAAAAAAAATCACTATAATTTTTTTCACTATAAATGTTTCCTCTAGCTATAATTATTAAAGTACAAATTCAAATACTAGGTAAAATCATTAGATATCTTAAATAATCACACCCAAACATATGTCTAATTGAGCTATAAAAAAATGTAAAATTAAAACCAAGAAAAAATATATAAAATATAACAAAAAACAAAAATTGAATAATTCAAAAATAATTTTTTAAAAAACATACAGGAATCATATAAATTATTAAAAAAAAATAAATTTTATCATAAAATACTAAAAGATTGGAAATAATCCTTAACGTAAGAACTATTAAAACAAGAATTGATAAACCCAAAGAACCTTCGCAAACTTTTATAGTAAGAAAAACTATTCTAAAATTAGTTTCATAATAATGTGTTAATGAAATCTGTAAACCAAAAAATAAACTTAATATAAAAAATTCAAGTCTTAATAGTATTAAAAGTAAATGCTTACATTTCAAACAAAAAACCATAACTTCCAATTAAAAACATAGAAAAAATAAATACATTATTAATTACCATTGTAATATTTTAATAAAAATATTGGTTTTGTAAATCAAAAATAAGTTTAACTTTCAAAACGTCAGAAAAATAAATATCTATTTCATTAATCTCCAAAATTAATATTTTAAATAAACTATTTTCTGTATAGAAATATTATTAAGATTAATAATTACATTCTCTTTATTATTAACATTAATCAATCACCCATTAGCAATAGGATTAACATTATTAATTCTAACAACATTAATTAGAATATGAACAGGATTTTTAAATCTAAATTTTTGATTCTCTTACATTTTATTTATTGTTATAATTGGGGGATTATTATTTCTATTTATTTACATAACAAGAATTGGATCAAATGAAAAATTAAAATTTAATAACTGTATTACAATTTTCTTTTTTATAATACCTGCTATTTTATTATTTATTCAATTAACAAATGAACCATTTCTCTTGTCATCTATTCCTTATATTGGAACACTAATTGTTCAATGAATATGAAGAGGATTTGCTATTGATAATGCCACATTAACACAATTTTATTTCTTTATATTTCATTCTATCATTTATAATTTCAACAATAGTTATAATTAATTTATTATTTCTACATCAAACTGGGTGAAATAATCCTTTGGGATCAAATAGAAATATTGTTAAAATTCAATTTCATCCATATTTTTGATTTAAAGATTTAATAAGTGTAATAATTCCAACAACAATATTTTCCTTATTTATTTTATCTAAACCATATATATTAAGAGATCCAGACAATTTTATTCCAGCTAATCCCATAATTACACCTGTTCATATTCAACCATAATGATATTTTTTATTTGCATATGCAATTTTACGATCTATTCCTAATAAATTAGGTAGAGTTATTGGACTTCCAATATCAATTATAATTTTATCCATTATATCAATATTTAAAAAAAATGCACAGAAATTCATTCTCTCAAGTTCAAATAAATATAAAAGAAATAAATAAAACAAATAAAAAAAATAAATAATTAAAAAATAATCTACCGAAAAAAATAAAAACAAATATTATCCTTATAAACAAAATTCTTGAATATTCAGCCATAAAAGGTAAAGTAAATCCCCCTCTTCCATATTCAATATTAAACCCAGAAACCAATTCTGATTCCCCTTCAGCAAAATCAAAAGGAATACGATTAGTTTCTACTAATCTAGAAGAAAATCAAATTAAACATAAAGGAAAAGAAATAAACAAAAATGAAATATTTAATTGATAAAAACATAATTCAAGAATTCTAACTCTTCCAATTATAATCAAAAAAGAAAGTAAAATTAAAATTTTCCTTTCTTTTTTAATTATAATTGGAAGAGTTAGAATTCTTGAATTAAAATTAAAATTCCTAGGGGTTGAACTACCTACCAGGCGCGTCCCCAGGTGGCGGATAGGGGAACGACCTTGCAAATGATCGTAAGTGATGCAAGGCCAACACCGAAATATGAGCTCGTGGCGTTAAACCGTCACTGTTAGCTCTATGTAATACGGTGTCGCGGACCAGTTCACGTGGGGCCTTGTAACTAACGAGGACAGGGACGGCAACCCTGCGTTCCCTTAGCTGGAAGTTCACTTTTCTTACACTAGTCTGGAGTGGCTTCCCTTACTTTAACTCTTTTCTGTCGGAGCACCCTCACTCTAACTCTTGTTCTCTTCAGGCTCACAGCGAAAGCTGAGAGACCTCTTCCTTCTTCTTACTACTCTTCCCAGGACATGCGCCGTAAAAAGCGTATACGGGTGTGGCAAGCCCGGGATGTCCTTGCTGGGGACGGCTGAGCGCTAGCCGTGTCCTAATACCGCAACCGCGAACTGTACTTCAGAGACTCTAGCAGGGCGTGGCTAGGGAACGTTGTACAGCTAGCGGTCGGTGGTCTGGGCTTTACCGCCCGGGCTACGAGGAAGGTAACCTCTATAAAAATCCCCCAATCCCAAGGTCGTTTGGCAGTTTTAGGTGCTGAAGGGATTGCGCGAGGGGATGCCTGAGCGTGGCCAGGGGGAAGCCTGGTCGTTAGCGTTGAAACGCCTGTGGGGAAACGGGCGCCTCTCCACAGTATTTAGCCTTTCTATGGTATGGGTGCACCGGTGTAGTCGACGTATATTTCATCCTATCTCGTGGGAAGCCTATGAGTTTCAATAATTTAAATGAGGGCCCATCCTCAGAAATGGGCGCTGGACGTGGGCAGCGTAAAAAATCCATTACTAGAGAGAGTGGAAATTTTCCCTCGCTCCCCGCGGTAAGCAGTGAAAAGGAGGATAACTATCCCCGGTTCTTGCTTATTGAAAAAAGGAAGGAGATTTCTCCAAAATTAGTCCTTTTCTCATATCTAAAGCGTTGTACGGATTAGTTGGAAAGGTTGAGGAAGCTAGAAAAACTAGGGGATTGTTGTTAATTAAAACGGTCTCAAGCAAACAATCAAAGCGTCTTTTGGAAATCCAGAGATTCTGTAATTTTGAAGTACAGATTAAACCACATGACACCTTAAACGTATCTAAGGGTGTCATCTATTGCCGTGATTTCTTAAATTGTAGCGAAGATGAAATCTTAGAAGGTCTCGCACAGGAAAGCGTAATTGGTGTTAAAAGAATGAAAACTAAGAAAGATGGCGTACTAATAGACACGGCTAATATTATTTTAACTTTTAATTCTATTCATCTACCAAAGACTATAAACGCAGCCTTCTATAACCTAAAAGTGAGACCGTATATACCACCACCGATGCGCTGTTTTAGGTGTCAAAAGTTTGGGCATACTATTGTAAGATGTAATGAACAACAGATATGTGTCTGTGGGAAACCTTTACATGAAGGCCTTTCATGTGAAGTACCACTAGAATGCCCTAACTGTAATGAAAACCATCCGGCAAACTCAAGAGTTTGTAAAGTATATATAAAAGAGCAACGAATTCAGGAAATAAAGATAGCTCATAAAGTATCATATCCAGAAGCTCTAAACGTATGATAAACAGTGCTGTAACTTCCAATAATTCATACGCTGCTGTTGCCACAAACACTAGCGTTCCTTCACTTCCTACCGTAATTCCCGAAATTAAAAAGGTTGTTAATGAAGAAATGAAACAACTTACCGCCACTTTAATGGAATACATAAAACAATCCTTAGCTGAAGCCGTGATACCTACTAAAAATGATACGATAAAAGAAAGAGAATATACCCAGCCCTTAGAATCAGAATCAGTACCCATGGATGACGAATCAAGAGGAGAAAAAAGGAAAACTCTTAATAGGCAAAAATCATCTGCTTCTAGTGTTACCTCTATAGAGGAGGATATACTACAAGAGGCCAAAAACTTAAAGAAGAAAAAACCTGGAAGACCTCCGGGAAGACCTAGATCATCCCGAAGGAATATTAGTAAATGAAATTTAACTGTGATAATATTCTAGTCATTTTAGATTAGTCATATATTATATTTATTCTATATTCTATGTATATACATAATTTTAACTTATTTGTCTATATCAGTCTCTTTTTTTATCTATTTGATATTTTAACTCTTTTTAATCTTCCGTCTATAAACATGTACTAAGTAACTCGCTAAGAATCACCAATTTACTTTCCAATGGCATCAATAATCCAAATAAACTGCAATAGATTAAGCACACATTATCCGGAAATTAAAAAGATAATCGTAGACAGATCTCCAATTTGTTTATGTCTGCAGGAGACAAGATTAACACCTAGCAAATCGTTTAATATAAGAGGATACCTACCTTTTCATACGTATGGCCCATTAGGCCCTAGGGCATGCGGTGGGGTTTCACTTTATATCCGTTGTGAAATCCCAACTAGACAAGTAAGCATTCGCTCTAAATTACAGGTTGTAGCAGTACAAATAACGGTCCCCATAATTACTACAATTTGCAATGTCTATTTGGCAAACAATGAATGGGACTACGCAGACCTTCAGAATGTCGTAGAACAGCTGCCAAAACCAGTTTTGCTAGTTGGAGACTTTAATTCGCACAATGAGATGTGGGGTTCTGAAACAACCAATACAAATGGGCGTATAGTTGAAGATTTAATGGCGCATAACAATTACATCTTGTTAAACACGGGATCACCAACATATGTGTGTGCGAGATCTAACAAATTCTCATGCTTAGATCTCACTATGCGCTCTCCATCACTGGCAACTCGCTTAGAATGGAAAACGCTAGAAAATGATATTTTCTCAGATCATATTCCTATCCTAATTGAAACCGACGCCGCATCTCCCTCTACTAACGCACCACCTAGATGGAATTTAAAGAAGGCGAACTGGGAAAAATTCTCGTCTCTAATAAATAAAATATATCAACATCAGGATATAAATGAGGGAATTAGAGATATAAATAGTAATATTAAAAATGCTGCTAAATTAAGTATTCCTCAGTCCAAAAGCACCCTGCGAATACGAAACGTGGACCAAAGATATTGCAACAGCTGTTAAAAAGAAGAAAACTGCATACAACAACTTTAAACGTCATCCTACAGCAGAAAACTGCATAATATTTAAACGGTGTAGAGCGGTGGCACGTCGCTTAATAATACAACAGAAGAACAGCTCATGGCACGAATATGTTTCCTCAATAACCTGTCATACACCATCAAATGTAATATGGAGGAAACTCAAACAAATTTCTGGACACAACTCATATAATTTTCCAACAGAATTAAATTATATGGGTCAAAAGATCTCTGGACTACGTGATATAGCCGAAACCTTTTTAAGACATTTCGAAAAAGTGAGTAGTGATGAAAGCTATGATCTAAACTTCCGCTTTAATAAAGACGTACAAGAGAAAAAGCTAGATTTCAACACAAGAGAACTTCTACCATATAATTGCGATTTTACAATGCAAGAGCTTAAAAACGCCCTGCTGACATGCAGAAATACATCGCCTGGGCATGACGGAATACCACATGATATGCTAAAGCACCTACCTCAGCATGCTATGGAATCAATCCTAACATTGTACAACCGTATCTGGCACTCGGGGAAGTACCCTAAAGAATGGAAGGTCGCCACGGTAGTTCCCATTCTTAAACCAAACAAGCCTTCGGAACTACCAGAAAGCTACAGACCAATTTCACTAACGTGTTGTATGGGAAAATTGTATGAGAAAATGGTCATCTCAAGACTGATGTGGTACATGGAACGAAATAACCTACTCTCCCTTATCAGTTTGGATTTAGAAAACGCCGAACGCATTAGATGGCCTAGTACTACTTGAAGATGCGATTCAAAGAGGTTATGCGTATCGAAAACATACCTTAGCAGTTTTCGTTGACATCGAAAAGGCGTATGACTGCACGTGGAAATACAATATAGTAAAACCGCATATGAATGGGGAATAAGGGGAGAACTGGCGAACTTCATAGAAGACTTTTATGCTCACGTGAAATCCAAATCAGATTAGGTAGCGCTATTTCCTCACGAGGACTGCAAGTTAATGGAATTCCACAAGGATCGAACATCAGCGTGACTTTATTTTTAATTGCGATAAACGATTTAATTCGGAAAGACGCAACAGAAGTTAAAGCACAGCTGTATGTCGATGATTTGTGTCTGTACTATACCGCAGAGCCTTCAGAAGACGTCAACCAAGTCATGCAAACCGAATTGGATAACGTAATTCAAAAAGCAAAATCGATTGGCTTTAGATTTTCTTCCACCAAAACTATAGCGGTGCACTTCTGTAGGCTAAGAAAATGTATTTTTCAACCAGTTTTACGAATGGGAAATAATGCTATAAACACGCAGAGAGTAATAAAGTTCCTGGGTATACTGCTGGATGAAAAGCTGTTGTGGAAGGCACAAATTGACAGTCTCTTGGCCAAATGTAAACGGGCGTTGAACTTAATAAGAATGACATCAAACATTAGTTGGGGTAGTGGTAAAAAAGTGTTACTCATATTACACAATCTGTTGATCCTATCGCGGTTAGAATATGGAGCAATCGTGTTCTATTCGGCACGTAAAACCATCCTCAGCAAGTTAGAGGCCCTATACTATCAAAGCATCAGATTAGCAATTGGTGCATTCCGTACCAGTCCGCATACATCCATGGGATGCGAAACTGGACATGAACCACTCCCATTAAGAATTAGCCGTCTACTATTATGCTATGGTGCCCGAATCTACACGCAACCGGACCATCCTTTATACAATCTCATGTTTAATGTACCAGTAGATGCAATATTTATAAATAGACCAACCATTACACGACCGGCTACAATAAGGTATCATGAAGAACTAAAACGATATGGAAACAAGGTACCGAATTGCTTCCAATGTAGAATAAGTGAAAGTCCACCATGGTTCAGAACACAAAACATGATAATAGATTCTATGACGCTATACCCTAAAGAACAAACCCATCCAATGATATACCACCAAAACCTTCTCAAAATTCAAGATTCATATAAGAACTATCAATTTATACTCACAGATGGGTCAAAAACTAGTACTGGAACGGGATCTGCATTTGTCACTCACGAGATAGTATCTACGCTATCATTACCACCTTGGGCAAGTGTGTATACAGCCGAACTAGTAGCAATTAAGCAAGCACTACTTTTTTGCGAATCCAATAAGCAGCATAAAAAGTACATCATATGCACAGACTCTAGAAGCGCTATGGAAGCAATTCGCGGAAGAAAAGAAAACGACGACTTGATAAACATTCTTATATCCTTAATGGACCAACTATCGGAAAAACAATATAATATTTTAATTTTGTGGGTACCAAGTCACAGTGGTCTCACAGGAACGAACAAGCAGACCAAGCTGCACGATTGTCAGCTAACGCCCCTGAACCAGATGTAACTCCCATACGTATCAGTGACCAAAAGAGACATTATAAACAACTAATAAATAAAACTTGGGAAAATCAATGGAAAATATCTAACAACAAACTCCTAGAAATTAAAACAACAGTAGAAAAGGCAGTATACCCACGTTCCTAAATCGACGCGAACAAGTAGTACTCACGCGTCTACGAATTGGCCACTGTCGCCTAACATCGGATATCTGTTATCTCCACGAGCTGATAGAAGACATCAACCCACCTGCGAAAACTGTAACACACTGCTAACCATTAAACATATATTACTAGAATGTTCGCTATATACACAACACAGAATAGATAACAATCTACCCAATAGTCTAGCAGATATTTTAGCCCCAACGGAAAATTCAACAATTACATTAATAAAATTCTTAAAACAAATAAATTTATATAAAGAAATATAATTATATGTCAGTCAAACAATAGAAAGGGCTAATGATCGAAGAAATCGATGCCCAAAACAACACAAAAAAAAAAAAAAAAATTAAAATTAATCTAACTTCATAAGAAATAGTTTGAGCAACACAACGTATTCCCCCATTGAATAATTATAATTAGAAGATCAACCTGCAATTATAAATGTATAAACTCTTAAGCTTGAAACACACAAAAAGAAACTAAAAGAAAAATGTAAAAAAGAACAAATAAAGTGTAAACATAATCACAAAATTAATGAAAAAAATAAATTCAATACAGGAGAAAAATAATAACAAATATAATTAGATATTAAAGGGCTAATTTGCTCTTTAGAAAATAATTTAATTGTATGTTTACTTTATTTGGACCCTTACGAATTTGAATATAACCTAAAAAATTTAGTTCAAACCAAGTTAAAAATGCAACTCCAACTAAAACACAAATCAATAAAACGAAAAACCTAATAAATAAACAAAATCAATCATTTATAAACAAATATTACCTATATAAAATACATTTAAAGACCAATTGCACTAATCTACCAAAGTAACAATATTCAAATATAAATAAAATATTAAAGATTTGGTCCTTTCGTACTAAAATATTTAATTAAATTAAAGATAGAAACCAACCTGGCTCACACCGGTTTAAACTCAGATCATGTAAAATTTTAAAAGACTCAATATTTTAGCTCCTACACCAAAAATTAATTTTAATCCAACATCGAGGTCGCAAACTTCTCTTTTAATAAGAGCTTTAAAGAAAAATTACGCTATTTATCCCTAAGGTAATTTAATTTAAGTTTAAAAATAAATATTCAAAATTCATAAATCAATGATTTTAGCTAAAAGAGGTTATTTAATCTTCTAATCACCCCAACTAACTTTATTATTAAAAATTTAATTCTAAATTAACTATAATAAGTAAAACTCTACAGGGTCTTCTTGTCTTTTAAAAACATCTAAGCTTTTTAACTTAAAAATTAAATTCAAAAGTAATTCATAAAGAGACAGATATTTCCTTGTCCAATCATTCATTCCAGCTTTCAATTAAAAACTATTTATTATGCTACCGTTGCACAGTAAAAATACTGCCGCTATTTAATTTTCACTGAGCAGATTAGACCTTACATTATTTTCAAAAGGACATGTTTTTAATAAACAGGCAGAAAATTAATTTGCCGAATTCCTTTTTATAAACTAAAAAATTTGTTATCTTTACAACAAATTTACTAATTTAATCATAATAGCTAATAATAAAAAATGTAAAATGAAATATAAATCAATAATTAAATAGTAAATAACTATTAAATTATTACTATGATTAACAATTCAAATTATACAAAATATATATAATGTATTTAAACTTTTAATATTTTAAATAAAAGCTCATCCCATTAAATATTGAATATTAAAAATTAAAAATTAATTTTTAAATAAATAATAATAGAATTAAATCCTTTTCTTAAAAAACTAGATATATTTAAAAACGAATAAAATTTCATTTCAAATTCTATCAAATCGATAGAAGAAGAAGAACTTTTAGATGCTCGACAAAAAAACAAAGTAGGCCGCTTAAAAGGCAAAACCAAGAGATAATCTCGTCAGATGTTACGAGACGTAACGTAATATACTAGTCATTTTATTCCTAAGATTCTAGTGATTTTACTTATTTACGTAGTTTTGTTTATTTATTTATTTGCTCGTTCTTTTTGTATGTTTGTTATATTAGAAATGGTCCTTGTCATTTAAAAGTTTATATTTATTATACACGGTAGGCGTTCGTTAGAAGTTTATGTGGTTAGAAACAATTTAGGAATCTGAATTTTTGGACTTAAGGGTTATTTAAGATTCTCTTTCATTCTAAAATATTTTCAAGGTCATGTTACTTCCGGTTATACCGAAAGTGGCCACTAACTTCCTTATTTTAAATGAAACACCCTGTATATTATTTTATTTTTGGATTCTTAACAAAATTTTAGGATAAGTCTTATAAGGGTTTCCTATACCTTTTTTCAACTGTTTCTTAGATATCTTGATTTTTTCAAAAATTTTGAAAGATGTAACCCAATTTTCAACACTGCTTGTCTTACTTATTTTTGACTGATGGAAAGTGGTTCTGGAGTAGACAAAAGCATAAGAACTATACTTTTGAAATACTCACTGACAATTGATTTATTGCATACATGGTGTTCAAAATTTGATGAACTACTAAACAATTTTCAAAGTTGAAAAACTTTGTTAATTCAAATGTGACACCCTGTATATTATTGGATAAATAGATGCAGCATTTAGTTATGCATCGTTTGGCTATAACATTACCTATACCTATTATGGACAATTTTCTTGTTAATTAATATTTTCTACTTTAATGTGATTTTTGACAGAAACTGAAATGTTTTTCAAAAATAAAATGAACTTAATTCAAACTACACAAATTCTATTTTATTAAAACAATGAAATAAAACAAGAAGATAACAAAATTGAGAGCATAATAACAAATGAAAAACATAAAACAATTATTTGAACATAACTAGAAGAAAAGTGATAAAAAAGATAAAATGAATCATTACAAATGTTCCACATAACCGCCAATTTGATTTAAGCATTTTATAACTCGTATAACTCCGTATTTTTTATAAAAGCCGATAAAATTCCAAAACTGCAACCTGGTGAGCCTTGATTTTGACACGCATTAAAACATTGTTGTTGATTTAATGTCATTTGTAATTTTTTAAGTATTTTTTTTTAAGTACTGTTTATAATGGAATGTATTCAAGAATATTCTAACAATGATTTATTAAATTCGTTTTACACGCATGGTGAACGTGGACGAATTGTTAGGCGAACATGCAGGTTGTTTAACGAACGGTATCCACACCTACCATTAATGACACCTGGAAAATTTGCAAGTATTGAAGCTCGATTTATTGCAACTGGAAGTATAAGGGCAACTCGAACGCATTTAAAGCCTGTAATAGATAATGAAGTTAACGAGGTGAACGTGTTAGCTTATTTTCACGCTTATCCACGAACTTCAATTACAGCAGCTGCACTGGATTAGGATATTTCACAAACATCAATCCACAGAATATTAAAGAAGTATAAAATGCATCCTTTTTCGGTAATAACTGTGCAAGGATTGCATCTTGGTGATCAGGCACGACGAGTAAACTTTTGTGAATTTATTATTGTACAAATGACCGAATATCCGAGATTTCTTCACAACATTATTTGGACCGATGAATCAAAATTCAGTAGAGAAGGAATTTTCAATCGCCGAAATAATTACTACTGGGCACAAGATAATCCTCATGTAACAAGAGAACGTAAACACCAGTTCCAATTTAGTTTTAACGTTTTTTGTTTAGTTATGGATAATAGAGTGGCATATCAAGTGTACGATGAAAATTTGAATGGGGCGAGATATCTTGAAATTCTCCGTGGATTTGTTATGGATTTTCTAAATACTCTACCTGCATGTGACAGGGCAAACAGTTGGTATCAGCTGGATGGTGCTCCCGCACATTCCACTATAGCTGTACACCAACAGTTAACATTGATGTTTGAAGATCGGTGGATTGGCCCACAAGGACCTTGGAACTGGCCACCGAGATCACCCGATTTGACGCCCGTGGACTTTTACCTCTGGGGTCGTATAAAAGAATTAGTGTACTCTAGGCCAGTTCAAACTAGAGAGGAATTGCTAAATCGTGTTCACAATGCATTTAATAGTATGTGCCCACACGAAATTCGGCGATCTATTTCGCAAGGAGTATATGATAGAGTTATAAAATGCTTAAATCAAATTGGCGGTCATGTGGAACATTTGTAATGATTCATTCAGTTTCTGTCAAAAATCACATTAAAGTAGAAAATATTAATTAACCAGAAAATTGTCGATAATAGGTATAGGTAATGTTATTGCCAAACGATGCATAACTAAATGCTGCATCTATTCATCCAATAATATACAGGGTGTCACATTTGAATTAACAAAGTTTTTCAACTTTGAAAATTGTTTAATAGTTCATCAAATCTTGAACACCATGTATGCAATAAATCAATTGTCAATGAGTATTTCAAAAGTATAGTTTATACTTCTGTCTACTCCAGAAGCACTTTCCATCAGTCAAAAATAAGTAAGACAAGCAGTGTTGAAAATAGGGTTACATCTTTCAAAATTTTTGAAAAAATCAAGATATCTAAGAAACGGTTGAAAAAAGGTATAGGAAACCCTTATAAGACTTATCCTAAAATTTTGTCAAGAATCCAAAAATAAAATAATATACAGGGTGTTCCATTTAAAATAAGGAAGTTAGTGGCGACTTCCGGTATAACCGGAAGTAACATGACCTTGAAAATATTTTAGAATGAAAGAGAATCTTAAATAACCGTTAAGTCCAAAAATTTAGATTTCTAAATTGTTTCTAACCACATGAACTTCTAACGAACGCCTACCGTGGAAAACCCTGTATAATTATATTCTTGTGTATATATTTATGACAAAATGCAGACCATAATACAGTGGAACTGTAACGGAAGTTTTAAAAGTAAGGACGAACTAAAGTTTATAATGGCAAAATATCAACCATTAGTAATTAACTTACAAGAAACTCATCTCAAAGAGAGCGATGAGTTTTACCTAAATAACTATAAAACTATTAGGAGTGATGCTCCATACTCCGAAAGAGCAAAATGAGGGGTAGTTATTTTAGTACACAACAACTGTAGATTCAGTGTAATATAATTGAATACAGAGCTACAAGCAATCGCAATTACCCTACGTCATCCCAGCAAAGGAAACATTTGCAATATATTTTTGCCAGATAACAAATGGAACATTAAAGACATAGAAAAGATGATAGACCAACTCCCGAAACCATTTCTGTTAGTGGGGGATTTCAACGCCCACAGTAAGATCTGGGGATCGTTTAAACAAGATACTAGAGGTACAGAAATAGTCAAGTTACTAAATCAGTCAGAACTGGTACTACGCAATAATGGAAAGCCCACCTTTTTTAACTCAAGGTCAAATAACTTTTCTGCTATCGATCTTAGTATATGTTTGGCACAAATTGCCCAAGAATTTGCATGAGATCAGATAGCAGATTTACATGAAAGTGACCACTACCCCATAATCATTTCTACAAACAATCGCATGAACAATTGTGAAGTGGTCTACAGGTGGTATACTAAACGAGCCAATTGGGACAAATTTCAGGACAACATCCCGCGAGTAAATAAGCATCACGAAACTAATAGTGCTATCCACAAGTTTACCAAGGCAATAACAGATGCTGCAGAAAAAGCTATTCCCAAATCCAATCAAAGAACGAACAGAATACCAGCTCCATGGTGGAATACAGAAATCTCAACAGCAATTAAAAACCGACGAAAACAGCTCAAACAATTCAGGAATTTCCCAACAATGGAAAATATGATTGCATTTAAAAAATCAAGAGCTCTAGTGCGTCGTTTAATTTTGGTTTCAAAACGAAAAACCTGGAAAGAGTATGTATCATGCGTGTGTGCATCTATGTATGTATGTATCATCCATGACAAATATTTTTCAGAAATATGGGAAAAGATAAAAACCTTATCTGGCAAGTTCACTTAAAGAGTAATTCCCAAATTAGAGGAAAACGGTCAACTGATCATAGAACCTACCCGTGTAGCAGAAAAAATAGCGGCGTACTTCGCACAAGTAAGTAGTACTGAAAACTACGCAAAAGAGCTTAAGGAGACCAAGAATTCACTTGAAGCCGCACTAGAGCACACAGAAAATGTAGAAAGCTGGTATAATAATAAACCATTTACAACAGAAGAATTAGATATCGCTCTACAAGGTGTCAACGAGCTTTCACCGGGGTTGGATAACGTAACGTACTCCATGATAAAGAATGTACCCAAAACTGGTTTAGAAGACCTCTTATTTTTATATAATAAGATGTGGACTGAAGGGTAATATTACATTGGGTGGAAAAGGGCTATAGTTGTACCCATACCAAAACAAGGAAAAAGTGAATTAGAAGTGTCCAGTTACCGTCCTATCGTATTATCTAGTTGTATAGCAAAAGTTTTAGAGCGAATGGTTAATAGGCGCATGACCAACTATCTAGACAGATTCCAATTAATTAACAGACATCAGACAGGATTTAAGAAAAACCATTCAACAAGGGATAATATACTACTGGTAACTAATGCAATACAAGAAGCATTCTTGAAAAGGGAACACTGTACAGCAGTATTCTTTGATATACAAAAAGCATAAGACACGGTTTGGCGGTATGAAGTCTTAGAAAAATTACATCGTTGGAATTATGGGGAAATATGGCTTTATACCTAAAATCATTCCTAAAGAACAGATACTTTCAGGTAAAAATTGGAAACAACCTATCGTCCAAGTATCTTTTGAAAAACGGAATTACGCAAGGGTCACCGGTTAGCGTAACGTTATTTCTAGTTGCAGTTAATGACTTAACAAGAACTTTAAACCCTTTTATAGAAAGATGCCTTTAAGTAGATGATCTAGCAATATTTACTTCATCTAAGGGTAAAGTATCGCACAATGCTACGCTACAAACATCGATAAATGCCATAAATCAAGAATCAGAAAACGTAGGATTCTGCATCTCGACAATTAAAACAGTATGCTTACACTTTTGTAGATTAGGGAATCCTCATCACATGCCAAAATTGTATCTGAAAAAAGAAAAAAATTAAATGTGTCTCAAATTACAAATTTTTGGGGATAACATTAGGTGAAAAGTTGACGTGGAAGTGGCACATAGAACAAATACAAATAAAGACACAAAGAGCACTTAATACCTTGAAATGCGTAGCTAACAGGAAATAGGGCGCAGATAAAGAAGTATTACTGAGGGCATATAAAGCATTAATTTCACGGCATCTAGACTACGAGTGTATAGCGTACGGATCTGCATCGAAATATTTACTAATAACCCTAGACGTCATTCAGAACACATGCATCCATTACGCAATAGGTGCATTTCCTACCAGTCCCACATGCAGTATCCATGTAGAATCCCAGATTCTTCCCCTTAAATATAGGAGAATGTGGCTGATGTTGAAATATGCCGTAAAAATTAGAAACTGCAGCAAACACTATTAAGCAAATTATATTTCATCAATACTCAGAGCATGTAGCAATACAACGAAGCTTACCTCTTCATGTCAAAGTAAAGGAAGCACTTCAACAACTAAACGTAGACTATCCTCCAGCGATAGAGGAATCTGAAAGAGTGGGATACGAAAAATACCCAACTAAAATTACTTGAACCCAATGTCACTAAAAGAAAACTATACCCGCAAATGACGAGAAGGGACACTATAATATGGGAAAGGTTAAGAATAGGCCATACCAGTATGATACATAGCTATTTATTAAAAAATAGTGAACCACCAAAATAAACAACGGAATAAAAGAAAGTTTCAAACTTGATTGCCAAAATGTCAAGAATGTGATAAGCATCTTGAAACAAAGAGGTTTATATAAAAAAATTTAGTATAAAGTATGAAGGCAAGCTAGAATAAGGCAAATGTAGTCGATGTGGCAAATAACCAAGGAGTTGACGCCACAAAAAAAAATATTTTTAAATATTATATCACAAATAAATAGATAATTAATTAGCCCTTTTAAATTCGAGAAAATTATTTAAATAATTTTAGTTTAATCAACCCTGATACAAAAGGTACAAAAAATTAATTCTTCTTCTAAAAAATTTTAAAATTTCACTCACGTTAATAATAAACTATAATAAAAAAAAATTTGCTTAATAAATTAATAAAACAAACATATTTTTATTAAATAATAAAAATAATTTAATTAAATCAAATTAACTGTATTAAACCGCAATCTTTTTAATGTAAATAAAAACTTATATTAAGCTTTAATTTGATAATTCTAGATACACTTTCTATCTACTATGTTACGACTTTTCTCAATTTAAATGAAAGTGACGGGCAATACGTATATATTTTAGAGCATTTGTCATATAAAATAAATTCTTTATATTACCATCAAATCAAATTTCAAATAAAAATTTAGCATTATTTTCTAAAAATAAAATTATTGTAACCCATTTCTACTTTTATATAAACTGCACCTTGGTTTGCAAGAATTTATCATTATAAACCTTGAAAATTCAAATTCTTAAAAAGAATTCTAAACAACGATATACAAACTTAATTTAATAAAAGTAAAACTTATTGTGGAATATCAATTATAGAACAGGTTCCTCTGAATTTTTTAATTTTCATGAACAACAAATACTAATCTGATTTAAATAACTTACTATTAATATAATAGGGTATCTAACCCTAGTTTATATTTTAATTTTAATAAATTTAAAATTATTATACTAAGTAATATTTAAATTTAAATTTCACCTAAAAATTTGAACATAAAATTTAAAACCAAAAATATTTAATTAATCTATTTGTATAACAGCAATTGCAGGCACAAATTTTATTAGCTTTATTAAAATTTACTGAAACGTATGTTAATAAATTTTCAACATTAATTACTGAAAAAAAACTGTTTAAATAAAATTTTACATGTAAATTAATTTTAAAAGAAATAATAAAGCCAAAATTAAACTTTAGTTTTTAAAATCGAAACAATTTAACTATTAATAAAAGTAAATACTAAATTTTAAAATTATTATTGACAATTTTTTTAAAATAAATCATTATTGTTTTAAAAAATAAACAAATTTATTAATTATAACCAAATTTAAACCTTTTAAATACAAAATTTCATTATGATATAATAAAAAATGTAAAATTATCTAAAGAAATATACATAGTAGTAAAAAAAAAACTGCAAACTCCTCACCATACTAAAGGACATAATTCAAAAACTCTCATAACTAAAGCTTGAAATTATTATTTCTTTTAATTCTATATTCTACATGTAAAATTAAAACTATTTTCCTTAATTGAAAAACTATCAACTAGAAAAAGAAATTTTAAATTAAATTTAAAATTTCTTAATTTTATTAAACAAATAATAAAATTTAATGAAAACTAATTCAATTTAACTTTTTAATTAATATTCGTCAATATTAATAGTTACTGTTACCCCTAACATCAATTAAATTTTTATTTAAACATTTACCCCTAAATATTTAACAAAAATTATTAAATAACTAAATGAATCTATAAAATTATTGCACTAAAATTGACACTAATATTAAAATTTTCATTTGAATGACAACTAAATTATATTAAACTAAATATCAATTAATTTATTGTAAACAAAATTAATATTTTAAACAATATATTATACCCCTAAAATAAATTATACCTTAAAGTAAAAATTAAATTTTAAATTTAAATCATTCTAATTAAAACAATTAAATTAATTAAAAATAATTAAATAATAAATAAATTATTAATCAATTAAACTTTACTATTTAATAAATAATTAATACTAGAAATCAAATTTAATGAAATAATTAAATGGCACAAATTATTTAATTGAATTTTCAAATAAAAAAAAATAATTTAAAATAAAATTAAAAAAATTAACTTTATTTTAAAGAATAAAAATGAAATTATACAAATTAATAATTCAAACCAAAAAATTTATCTATATATATATATATATATATATATATATATATATATATATAATATATATATTAATATAAATATTTTACTAGACCCCCTCAAATATATTTGAAACATAATCATATACATAAGTCTTTAATAAGCAATAAAAAATTAATTAATTTTAAATTAAATCATTTAAAGCAAATAAATTGGTTTTAAATAATTAAAACAATTAATATAAAGTTTAAATAATAAATATAATAATTAAACTTTCATTTATAATAATTATCAGAAATCAATTTAATGAATTCTAACGTCAAACTTATTATAAATTTAAATTAATTTAAAATAGAAATTGCAATTCATTCATTTAAAAAAATGAATTTACAAATTAATATTCAAAAAAAAATTTCAAGGCCAAATCTAAATACAAAATTGAATGTCATATATTATTACAATTTAGAAAGTTTAATAGTGATCAAGTCAAAGATTATGGACCTAAATATACATAATTTTAAAGTATAAAAATAGATTATTTCATGGAAAGAAGAAATTTTTTAATAAGTTTTGAAGATTAATTTTATAAGGATTGTTTAGGTTAGAAATGCTAAAAGTTAAGTTAATCTGGTTGAATTGGTTAACTGTGGAGGAATTTAGTGTCAAGAATTCTGGAAGCACTTTTAGTTTTAATTTGTCCCGTAGAAAAATTGTTAATAAGTTTAATTTATCCTGTGGAATAATTGTTATTTAGTTTATAGTCCAATATGGTAAGATCACACAGTAGAAATTTGTCTACTCCTGTGTTTGTCTTTAAGAAAGATTTATTATTTCCATAGCTAACAATCAGGTTGTTTCTGTAAGAAATAGTTAATTATTATTAAACGGAATACTCTGGGTTAGTTCTGGAAACAAATTTAATGTTTAAATAATAACATCGACCTCGTGCTGTAAGTAATATTATAGTATATTACAAACCGCGCAGGGAAGTGCTTCATTACAGCCGAGCATTGTTTATCTGAACAAGAGCGGAACTCGAGATTAGTTAAAGAGCGAGGCAGTAAAAGGTTTGTATACTATTTTATTCACTACTAGCGATAGAATATGCCATTAGTAGGCCGATTTTGGAAGCGAGATTTCGTTTTTCTCGACCTGCTTAATTTTTCTCTCCTGGTAGTAGATAATGAAATTGACAGTTGGGTTGCCTATCTAATACCAATAACAAAAAGTCGCGTTAAAAGCCGTGTTCCTTTGAGGACGTGCATGTTTTTAGGATCTTTCCATTTTAGATACTGAAACTACCTAAGGATAATTAAAAGTTAAATGTGAATGTATTACAAAATGTCAACAAATTGACACATGTGAAAACCTCAGACCACTGAATTGTATTTATTTATTGTCATATTTACAGAATATGTGTGCTAGTAGTGAATAAAATAATATATAAACGTAGAGAAGACCTTCTGAGCCTCGTACACTTATTTCCCTCGACGCTCCGCGCCTCGGAAAATAATACACCTCGACTCAGAAAATTGTCTTCTCTACCTTGGTGTATAATTACTATTATTCTCAATCATCCAATACAAAAAATAACAATTTACTAAACATTCTAAATAATAAATATCTTGATGTAACAAATATAAACAAAGTAAGCTGGGCATGAAGATGAATACATAAAATTATAACTGTCAAATTGTAAAAAAGTCGTTTTTTCGAAAAAACTTAAAAAGTTATAAAAATCCACAGTGGACTGTGAAAACTGTGAAAATCCAGAATAGATTTTAGTTTTTAAATGTGGTGTACGTCCGTTGATTAATAAAGAATATCAAACAACTACACATCATTTAATTAATTGTAACGATTATGAGGTTCATATAGTTGTGGAACCTTCAACACAGGTATGTAATAATTTTCGGGGTATTTAATAATTATTCCCGGATAGTTTTATTGTTCTAGTTTCAGTAATAATCTAGTTCTCCGCTGTTGTCGGGCCACGAAATTGACATATCACAATACGATTGCGAATGAAATGTTATTATAACAGTTATATCTGAATACAAGTATTAATTATTTGTATTATAAAGTCTGAGATGAAACTCGGACAGTATATTTATATTTTGTAATTAACTTGCTTTCTGAAAGAAAGAGTAATTAATGATAACCTCAATAGTGTTCTCGGGCCCTCACGTTGGTTTCGCCAGTTTTGTATTGCTCCTTAGCTTCCCAAAGTAAGATTTAATTATTTTGCCCTCTTTTGGACCCTCAGGGCGAATTCACAGCTTTAACTACCTTGATGTATGTTGGGTGGCCTACGTTGGAAATTAAACTCTGTTAGTTTATTTTTATTTTTTTTTTTATGATTGTGGACCTGAACAGGCTAAATAAGGCCTATCGTGCTAAAGCACTCAGGAACACTTAGGAGGATGGATAGAGCGATAATGAATTGCCAATAGATGCCTATGAACAGTTTATAATTTATTCAGGCTTAAAACGATATAAAATAATACAATTCTGGAACGTAAAATTAATGGTAATTGTTGTAATAAATAAACAACAACTTAAAATGAAAATTATTCTTGTAGTGGTATGGGTTGTTAATTTGCCGAGCTCCACTGATCGTATTCCTCCGGGTCAACTAATGAGTTAGCCACTATTAGTGGAGTCTAGAATTATTAAATTAAAGCCAAGTGCTGTATAACCCTTGTAATTTATTGTGTAAATGAATGTTGTAATTAAGTTGTAAATACAAAAGTGTGTAGTGACCTAGTGCGGTTTATGTATAGGTGAGTATTACTTTTATTGGAGTAGATTATGTTTACAGTATTAATGGGTTAAAAGTAGGTCAGCCAACAGCTGATCCAAAATAATAATAATTTCTTTAAATGAAAGGTACTGTACGGTCAGGACGTTAAGAGTTGTGAGAATCGAATTTTTGTAAATGAAAAATATGAAATGGGATTGGAATCTGAACGCATGGTTTGAATGTGTTTGTAAATGAAAATGAATCGAATCATGTGGAATAATTTAGTATAAATGTATACAAGGGGATTACGATTGTATGCAAACGAAAAGTAAATCGGGGCTTATGGAATAAATTGAATACATCGGGATTAGTTGGTATGTACATGAAGATGAATAGAGTGATGTAGAATATTCTCCGTATAAATATACAGGGTGTACCGTAAAGAATGGGTCATAGTTCAGAGATAGTATTTCCTTGGGTTAAAATAACCCCATTAGTCTGCTTCCTTAAAGAGTTACGACCTTCCAAAGATGCATTTTTTCTTTCAATTTTTTTCAATAACTGTGGCATTTTTCAAGATATCTTATTCAAACTTGGCACAGGGGAGTTTTTCGGGTATACAAACATGAATATCTCTTTACTTTCAACGTAAAAGATAGATTGCTCTACCAACATCTTACTCATGTTTCTGGTTTCCGCAATATTTTTTTTTTATGGATAAAGATTTTGGAAGACTTGTTCGCATTTCTTTAAAACAGGTACTCTTATTGTATATCGCTAAATGGTTACGCTTTAGAGGAAAATGCATTTAAAGTGAACTCTGCAGAATGTACATATTTCACTTGCATATTTACGAGCAACTAAAAAACTATAATACATTGAACGGGTATTTAATTATGATGAATGGCATTCTCAAAATTTCCGCCATTCGCCCCGATACATATTTGGCATCTTTTCAAACATTTCTCCTTACTGTAAAAAAACGATGGACGCAGATTTCTAATTGTATTTGTAACTACAACAATTTTTTGATACAGTTCAGCTCTTGTATTAATTACAGCAGCAGAATATACTGAAGTTTTTATGTACCCACAGAAGAAAAAGTCCATTGGATTTAAATCAGGACTTCGTGGAGGCAAACGATGTTCACTTCCTCTTCCAATTCAACGATGCTAAAATACATTATCTAAGTGATTTAGCACCGTGAGAGGATAATGGGTTGGGGCGCCGTCTTGAAGAAATCGCATACCACGCCGTACATTTAAAGGACCTTTCTCTATCAGGCTAAACAATTTATGCTGAAGGGAGTTTAGATACTCACGGCCATTCAGTTTAGCTGGGAGTTCAAAAGGATCCACAAGAGAATCGTTCACTATCCCAAACGAAATATTAATTTTAAATTCGTGGTGAAAATGGCGCTCCCTTGTGGAGTTTGGGTTTTCATCAGATCAGATATGGCAGTTTCTGCTGTTAAATACCGCTCCCCTGGTAAAGGTTGCCTCACCCGTAAACAAAATATTGTTTACAAAAGATTGATCACGTCGATAATGGCTTAAAATCTAGTTATAAAAATTCGCTCTTCCCAAAAAATCATTGGGTAATACATTTTGGACTGATGTATAGTGGTACAGGTGTAGTTGCCGTTCATGCAAAATAGTTGATATTGCCCGGCGAGATGACCCAGTATTAGCAGATATTCGCCGAATGCTAATGGACGAATCAATTTCAACTGGATCTAAGACCTCTCCTTCTTGTTCGACGGTACGCACTAGTGGTCCATAATGCTGGCGAAGGCAAAGTTCCCTGTTTCTCTCAATCTTGAAAATAATTTTCTGTCTAGTTGTCTACGATTTGGAAAAATGTCTCCGGAACTTCTGGCCGCAGCACGTTCATTGAAATTTTGTTGAGCGTAAATTGTCACCATATCACCCATTTCACTATTTGAGGACAAATTATGTCGCGGCATTCTTAAAACATGAACCTAACACTTCAACAATGAAATACCCAAAACAACTAACAACGAACAAAACAACGTAAAAAACACATCAAAGATATTTTATGAGAAGTCCAATTAGAATTACGATTTTGTGATGGATACCTTCTAGATAAAATAGGCATTAAAAACTCTGTATTCTGCAGAGTTCACTTTAAGTGCATTTTCCTCTAAAGCGGAACTATGTAGCGAAATGCAATGAAAGTACCTGCTTTAAAAAAGATAAAATGACCTTTAAAAAATGTTAACATGCCTTTCAAAATCTTTATCCACAAAAAAATACAGCGGTAACCAGAAACATGAGTAAGGTGTTGGTAGCGCCTTCTATCTTTTACGTTAACACTAAATAGATATTCATGTTTGTCTACCCAAAAACTACCCTGTACCAAGTTTAGACAAGATATCTCGAAAAATGAGACAGCTATCGAAAACAAAGTGAAACAAAGGTTCAACTTTGAAAGGTCATAAGTTTTTAAGGGAGCAGAATTGGTCTAAGGTAAGTTGGCCTAAATGAGTTTATTTTAACCCAAGGAAACTATCTTTGAACTATGATCCATTCTGTACGGGACACCCTGTATACATGGAGATTTGAAGTAACCGTGTTAGGTAAATGTACCCTTTGGTAATGGTAACAGGTGGATTCCTACTAGTTTGGGGTTGTTGAGTAAATGAGTGATTTCGGGAAGAGCTACGTTTATTGGAGAGGAATATAAATTGGGCCTGGGGATGTTCGAAATTATATATTTCTTTAACTTTTAACTTTTAGCTTTAACCCTGTTCGGAGTCGTAACCACCGCCGGGGACGGTACTGGTGTGTAAGATCGTTAAGGAAGGTTTCATCGTCTGAAAAGTAATTAATTATTAGGGGCACAACCTCCGTCAAAATAACGACGTCTCTCGGCAACCCTTAGGTACTCTACTCGGGGAAATGTAAACACCAAGAAGATCGTACTAATGGCTGCAATGTACTATTGTTTGAGTGTGTTTATATGGAGGTAAGGGATACTTGAGTGGAAAAGTAATTATTAATCCCGGGCATAACCATGGTCAAAATAACAGCGTATCGTGTTGGCAATCTTTATGTACCCTCTTCGGGGAAATGTAAACACCAACAAGACCGTACTAAAGCTTGCTTGGATCACAAGTGGAATTGCGGAAGATGGGGATGGTTTTGGCTGGTAAACAGGGATATGAATGATCAGGCAGTTTGAATTCAAGCTTGTAATAATGGTTGGACTTAGTTACATTAGGAATAATACTAATAACGATCATGCTTGTGATTCAGGTACTAATGATATCAGAAATATTCAGTGAAATGAATTAGAAGTGAAGTTGGAAGGTAGGTGGTCTGGTATTTATAGGGAAATTTGGAATGGAGTGGCAACGAGTGTGCAACTGATACCATTTATTAACAATGATAATACAGTTGTGGAAAGAAATAGGAAATAAGCTTTGATAGGAATTATTTACTAGGATAAGAAAATGTACGTTAAGGGCTGTACACAATTTCAGGAACAAGGGTTCCAATAGTAATATTTTGAATGTTTCAGGTAAAGGGTTCAATATCGCCATCACGCCTAAACGGATTCCCGTAGAGAACATCCAATCCAATGAAGAGTACGCCTTAATGGATACAGAACCTGCGGTCTGACGAAGTTGGGCTCAACGTAGCACATATTCCTAAGAACTGCAAACTTCCCAAACAGGATATCACCAAACAAGAGCTCTAAATGTTAAATCAAATCAAAAACCACGACCAAATATTAATACCACCCGCTGGCAAAGGAAACGCTATTGTCATTGTTAACTCGAAAAGGTACCACCACAAGATGTCTGAAATGTTAACTTCTTCACAATATAAGAACACTCAGTACACTCCTACCACCTACCCAGAAAAGAAAACAAAACTATCATTAATTCTACAAAATTAGACAAAGAAACAAAACAGCAACAAGATAAGGGTTCATGAATCCCGAAAATACATAAAGAAAATTGGCCATTACGTCCTCATCAAGTTTACTATGGAAGTTAAAGAAAATAAGTCACTCTCTTTTGCACAACCATTCTGGTCAATCAGATAGCGCTATGAAATGTTTGATATACCGCTCTTACCACTTATCTGACGAAACTTCTAAAATATTACTTCAAAATGCATAAGATTAAGAAATATCAAAAATTTCCATCAAAGTAAGAAGACCCAGAAATAATAACTTGTCAAACAATGTACACAGGATTCCTGTTATTCTACCTTGTATAAAAGGAAGTACAGAGTAGCAAGTAACTTTTCCAAAAATGACTTTAGATCGGTACTGAAACCACAGTCGACTTTGTCCCAATTTTTAAGAAACCCCAAAGACAAAATTCTCTGTGAAAACCAAGGAGTGTATAAGATACCGTGCAACAACTGTCCGAGAACTTATATCGGGCAAACTAGTAGAAAATTACATGCGAGAGCCGATGAACACAAATTAGCAGTTAAACAGCACAATCCTTCATCGTCTTTAGCTGCACATCATTTAGACACAGGACAGCAAATTAACCCCAACAATACTCATTTAATGGCACCTCTAGATACCTTTCACGAACGAATTATTAGAGAAGTAATTGAAATTTAAAGAAGACCCAACGCCCTGTACAAACGAGGTGGCAATTCCCACATGCTGCAAATTTAGAAGAATATCATTAAACATGTTTATTCGAGTTTTCAAGCAACTACAAATCCTCCAGAAATTTCAAACACCTAGGTTGCAACTATTTCTTTAGTCCGCACTTCTACATCATGTACTACCCGAAATCGAACACGCACGTCCAGATTGAATTTAAATTAGTTCCTTTATTTTATATTTTGTATTTTTCAAAACAGTTGCCTTCTTTCAATTTCTGTACTTGTCAGAATAAATTCTTGACAAGCGGAACAAAGGACGTACCCGAAACGTTGAATTAATTTATGTTTCCTTTATACAAGCTTTCCGAGGAAATACTTTATTTAAATATATATATATATATATATATATATATATGATTGTGGGCCTGATTTGTACTGCATACTGATGATGTGAATGAGCAAACCGAGTGTTTTAGGTTACATCAACACACGTACAATGTAAGGTTAGATTAATAAACGCACGGTTTTTAGGTAGGTAATTGAGGAGAGGGAGAGGGAGAGGAGAGAGGGAGAGGGAGGAGAGAGGAGAGGGAGAGGGAGAGAGAGGAGAGGGAGAGGGAGAGGGAGAGGAGAGGAGAGGGAGAGGAGAGGGAGAGGGAGGGAGAGAGAGGGAGAGGGAGAGGGAGAGGAGAGGAGAGGGAGAGGGAGAGGGAGGGAGGAGGAGAGGAGAGAGGGAGAGGGAGAGGGAGAGGGAGAGGGAGAGGGAGAGGGAGAGGAGGGAGAGGGAGAGGAGAGGAGAGGGAGAGGGAGAGGAGAGGAGAGGGAGAGGAGAGAGGGAGAGGGAGAGGAGAGGGAGAGGGAGAGGGAGAGGGAGAGGGAGAGGAGAGGAGAGGGAGAGGAGAGGGAGAGGGAGAGGGAGAGGGAGAGGGAGAGAGAGGAGAGGGAGAGGGAGAGGAGAGGGAGAGGGAGAGGGAGAGGGAGAGGAGAGGGAGAGGGAGAGGGAGAGGAGAGGGAGAGGGAGAGGGAGAGGGAGAGGAGAGGAGAGGGAGAGGAGAGGAGGGAGAGGAGAGAGAGGAGAGGGAGAGGAGAGAGGGAGAGGGAGAGGAGAGAGGAGAGGAGGAGAGGAGAGGGAGAGGGAGAGGGAGAGGAGAGGAGAGGAGAGGGAGAGGGAGAGGGAGAGGGAGAGGGAGAGGAGGAGGAGAGGGAGAGGGAGAGGGAGAGGAGAGGAGAGGGAGAGGGAGAGGAGAGGGAGAGGAGAGGAGAGGAGAGGGAGAGGAGGAGGGAGAGGGAGAGGGAGGAGGGAGAGGGAGAGGGAGAGGGAGAGGGAGAGGGAGAGAGAGGAGAGGGAGAGGGAGAGGAGAGGGAGAGGGAGAGGGAGAGGGAGAGGAGAGGGAGAGGGAGAGGGAGAGGGAGAGGAGAGGGAGAGGAGAGGAGAGGAGAGGAGAGGGAGAGGGAGAGGGAGAGGGAGAGGGAGAGGAGGGAGAGGAGAGGGAGAGGGAGAGGGAGAGGAGAGAGAGAGGGAGAGGGAGGGAGAGGAGGGAGAGAAAGAAAAGGGAGAAAGAGGAACGAGAAACCAGAGAGATTGAAGAAGCGACAGTCATAAGAAACGAGTAAAATGTGAA
The DNA here is from genome assembly GCA_036346205.1 of Vesta saturnalis. Classification (NCBI taxonomy): domain Eukaryota; kingdom Metazoa; phylum Arthropoda; class Insecta; order Coleoptera; family Lampyridae; genus Vesta; species Vesta saturnalis. Next base: position 1,643,372 of record JARFJB010000156.1, on the reverse strand, counting down.
AGACGAGATAAACGAGAGAGAGACGCGAGAGGCGGGTAAGATCAACTTCTATCCCTGAAAACATTCGCTAGTTTAAAAATACACCACTAGATGGCATCACAATGAATCAAGTCTGCTTTTAAAAATAAGTGTAGTGTAATTAGAAGGATTTGTTGTCACGCACAGAGAACGTGAACATTATATTTCTATTTTCAAGGGCGCTCCATATTTCAGTTAATGGTTTCTGGAAACCGTTAAGTACTATATATTATTCATTTATAACCAAAACGCTGAAACTGAATGTATTGTGTAAAAACCAGCTGTTTACCCTGCCAAGGTCTTTTCTCAACACGATTATCGACAATAGCCCTGATATGTGATTTTTTATTTTAACCTTTTAATTAATTTATTTAAGTGCTAGTTGCCTCATTTCAAGTTTGGTTATAGTAGTTGTTGTATAGGAATTTTACTAACTTAAATGTGAAACGTATTATTATCATTGTATGCAAAACTCGACAATGGTGTACACGCTAATTTGAGAGATATTATTGCTATTATGGTTGCTTAATGATAATATTGAGGGTTGGGTACAATAGACAGGGTTCTATAGTTGCCTTACGAAATGAAATCGGTGTTATTTTCAAATCACACATGTATTATCAAAATTGGAAATGAAAGTCAGCTTGTTTATTTACCCCCGGCACTTGTCCATTTTCAAAGACAAAATAGTGCATTCAAGCTTGTTTATAAATCTAGGGCCCTTTTTAACAGGGGTTCTTCCGATAAAACATTTCTTGTATGTAATGTATAAAATAAAATAGTGATCTGATTCGAGTTTGGTTATATTTGTTATTGTATAGGCAATTTTACTAATTTAACTGTAAAACGTATTGTTATCACTTCAAGTTATGATTTGGTTGATTGAGATTGAATTGAGTGAGATTGATTTACGGATGGTCGACTGTTTTCTCACGCCGGTGCCCTCACGTTTAGGAAAAGTGTAAGCTCTGAGTGTCGGTTAGCATTATCTACGAAGTAAGCGGTCGCTCATAGGAGCTAGGCATATACAAAGGGGACTCGTTACCTGAAGGTTATGAAGAATTGTTAGCTCAGCTTCTTGTTTGATTTGATCGAGAGTGATTTGTTTGAAATTGATATGCTTAATTGATTTGTTATGTTTGATCGAGATTAGTTAACTTGGTTTGATATGCACTTCGGTTGTGTTTATTTGGCGATTGATTGACTTGATTATTTTCTGTCTTTTGACCAGGGGGTAAGCCCGAGAACCAGTTCTGCCGTCTTATACTTCTCTTATGAGATAGTATGAGGGCTACTTATTAGAATACAATTTCAAATTTCCGCCAAGGGGCAAGGAGCGACGACCCCAAAACGAGTTCCGAAGTCCTACAACTACCTTATGAGTTAGTATGTGGGTCACTAGAAAACAATTTCAAATTAAAATAAAATTATCGAGGGCTTTGCTTCGATTATGACGTCATAACAACTAACAAAATGGCGGAAGACTTTGATTATGTCCCATAATTAAAAACACCGCCCAATTAGAAACCAGGGGGCGTACGGCGTCCTATACCTATCTTATGAGGGCCCGCTTATTATAACAATATTTTAAATTTACCGTCATGCCGAACAAATGGCCTGCAAAACAAAATGGCAACCAAAACAAGAATGATCGACAAAGTCACACCCACAAAATAGCCGGAAACCACGTCCACAAAATGGCCGCAACTAATAAAAAATCAATGGGAAGGGTCCATGGACCAATCAGAAACTAAGGGTCCTACCCTCAGGCTCTCCAATCAGAACACTGTATGTGCGCGTAAGTCCAGTGTGGTTGCCTGCCCTCCAGGGGGCTAGACTGCTATAAAGGCTTTTAATACGGCCAAAAGGACCCTAATTAGAAGCAAAAATCAAGGGGTTGAAAATGGGCCCTGAAAAGAAGCCGACCCACTCTCACCCCCACTGCGGCCTCCACCCACATTCCCACTCCTACCCCCCACCACCTTGTGGGCGTGACTTACCCCACCATTTTTGTCTCTCAGCTGACCTCAATCTACTTATGTTTTATAAAAGTAGCATTTAAATTGGTCTTTATTCCTGCACGCAGGTGGGACATGCTTCCGAAGACTGCTCCTCCAAAGTCCGATGCCCTACCTGTGGTGAAAACCAAAAATCCACTGCCTGCAAGTCCTTGTCAACCCCTAGGTGTAACAACTGTGGGGGCGACCATCCTACCTACTCATTCACTTGTGAAAAGAGACGAGAATCTCCTTCCTCCCCGTCCCAAACTGCTGTCCCTGAGCCCTTCCTCAATACATCCACCTCCTCCTCTGAATCCGATGATCCCGAAGTCGAGCACTTCCTCCGGGTAAACGATTTTATTCAAACCCTTACACACCACTTAATTTCCGCCTTTCCCGAGATCCGAGGGTTGATCGTTAGCAGGATCGACTTCGCCACTCGCGCCTTCCTTAAACGCCGCACCATCGCTACCTATTCGGGTAACCGTGTAGCGTTCTCCATGCCCCTAGTCCGTTCCGAGGACTAACCGTTCTTGTGTAACCCATTCCCTTCAATCCTAGCCACGCCCCTAATACAATGGAGCTCATAATCGGTACAGTAAACGCTCGCGGAGTCCGTTGCAAACGAAATTTAATTAAAAATCTTCTTGTTACAGAAAATATCCAAGTCCTTGCAATAACGGAGACCAAACTTTCTACCAATAATCAATTAAACTTTACCAACTACAGTTCCTTTCTCAACTTTAGTGTCATTAATGGCACTACTTGTACACAGCCGTTTCGCTTCAACCCCGTTTACATTACGACAACATCTCAGTCACCTAGAATGCGTTGCCGCCACGGTACACTTCCCTAACCGTCCCATCATATTTATTAGTTATTACAATCCTCCAGGTGCCAACACGCTATCGGCCGACCTCCTTACAATAATTTCCAATCTCCCTAATGCAATTCTGCTAGGCGACCTTAATGCTCGCCATACCCAATTCGGTGATTCGAGTGACAACGCCAACGGAATACAATTATCCAATCTACTCCTACAACTTCCGCTATGGCGCACTCATAACACCACTCCCACATACTTCAGCCATAGTGGCGCTTTCATCATCGACCACATCATATGCTCCGTTCCTATTCAAAGATACCTCGACGCCGATTGTTACATTGGCACCACCATAACCTCCGATCATTTACCACTCTTAATTAAAACTGAACTCTGTCCTATGCCGGCCCCGCTCCCTAATATCATAACTCGACGCAACTTTAAAGACGCGGACTGGACCGTGTTCTCCAGGCACGTTACCGGTCATCTCGCTAACCCCACCTTAACCTCTCCCTTAGACATAGACAATGCTATCACAGACCTTTCTTCGGTGATCAATGATGCCATTAACCTCTCTATCCCTAATAAAACTATAGACATATCCCGCAGACCGCTTCCATCACACATCATCAATCTAATAAAAGAAAAAAGAAAAATTTTCCGCAGATTCCTTAAACATAGAGATCCAATCCTCAAAACTGAGTATAACCGCCTTAATGCCCTGATTCGTAGAGATACAAACATTTTCATCGAAGAAAAATGGGCACGAGTCACCTCGTCCCTAGACTACCGTGACGGCAATAAATTCTGGAACACATTTCGCAGACTAACTCGCCATAGGAATCACCCCAAATCGCATCTCCAGGATGCTCACGGTATCCTTTATGCTACTGACCAAGCAAAAGCCGATTTTTTCAATAGCCATCTTCAAGACACCTTTCAGTCCCCAGATTTACCCCATTTCGACGTAGAATTAAAAGCACAACTCGAAAATGACCTGGAAATTCTCCAAGCCACTCCATAACCTGAATACCACCTCCTAGAAAACGATCCCCTCCTGAGTCCCATTCAATCCGACCTAATACTGACCACCCTAAAGAGGGGTAAAAATAATGCCCCCGGCCAGGACGGTCTTAACCGTGCCATCCTTCGACAGCTCCCTCCCCCAGCCATCAACCTCTTAGCCACCATTTACAACAAATGCCTTTCCATAGGATACTTTCCATCGGCTTGGAAATCTTCTACGGTCATAATGATACCCAAACCCCGATCTGACCTTACGCTACCCTCTTCTTACCGCCCCATTTCGCTACTAAACGTTCTAGGCAAATGTCTTGAACAAATCCTAACACGCAGACTAAGAGAGTTTCTCGAAAATAATAACTTCGTACCCCCAAACCAATTTGGTTTTAGGCCATCGAGACCCTCTTCTCAAGCTGCTCACCGACACCACAAAAGCCCTTAACCTTAAACAATGTTCGCTCGCCATATTTCTGGATATCAAACAAGCCTTTGATAGAGTATGGCACGCGGGGCTAATCCATAAAATTCGCTCCTTAAGAATCCCCGATCACTTCACCAAACTAATACACACCTAACTATCTAACCGATCGGTGATGGTGAGAGTGGGGTCGAGTCTATCCCAATCCTTCATACCCCTAGCAGGAGTTCCGCAAGGTGCGTCCCTGGCCCCTTTGCTCTACCTCATATACTGTTCCGATACCCCTAGACCAGTTGCCTCCCATATTTTGGTCACGCTCTTCGCGGACGACACTGCCTTCTGGGCAGCTAGCCGTGAAAGCGCGACGGCCTCCCTCTCAATTATGAACCAAATCAATGCGTTCACACAATGGGCTAACCGATGGAGAATTACCATCAACCCCACTAAGACTCAATTAATACTTTTCAGACATCCCAATTATTCTCATAACGTGCTACAATCCTCCGATAATGTCAACATCCTTCTACAAGGTGAGCGACTGCGTCTTTCAGACGACGTCGTGTACCTGGGGGCCGATTTGACAGAACATTAAATTGGAACTCCGACGTGCGCGATGTCGTTAACAAGTTACGCGGACGCTCAACTCTACTAAGCGCCCTACGGGGTCGACTACGTGGTTGTAAGCCCGATACCCTCCAACACACTTATAAAACATTTATTCGTCCAATCGTCGATTACAGAGCTCCATTATATGCAATCCTTAAACGCCATCACCTACAATCTCTCGCATCCAGTGAACGCCGAATTCTACGCAAAATACATAGGTTACACTACAAATACCCATGTGCACTCACAATTGACCACGCACAAATAACACCAATCACACAAAGACTTAAAACACTCCAAAAACAATTCACTTATCGCCGAGTGTTCGGTGACAACCAAGATGCGAGAGAAATCCTTCTCACCCCATTCAACAATCCTCCAAGAGACAGATGCCTGTACCGCAAACCTAAAATTAAATTCAAATTCCCCCAGCCGTCCTAACCCAACTCCTAGACGACCCTCCTGAGGACGTCGATGAACTCATACAATCCACACCACTCGCTTTACGATAATTAACACTCATGCAACTCACATTCATTTAACAAAAGTAACACTAACAAAATCTATAACACTAAACACTACCTACTAACATTTCTCAATAATAATAATCAAATGCTCATACATAGTTCATTATATTACAGATGCCTAATGCAGCAGCTTCGCCGACGTCCATCCCGGACCGCAGTTCCACAGATGCTCCGAGGGACCAACCGCCTACATGCTCCCAAGGAAACATCAAGCCGCCCACCCACAGCCCCGCCCACAATGACTAGAATAGGAATGAAAAATGAAATACTACTAACTTAAGTAACGTCATCCAACTAACATGTTTCTTTTTCTTTTGCCTAGACAATAAGACAACATGTTATAAACTTATAAAAATGAAATGTATTTAATCAAAAAACTTTGTAATCAACCGGCTGAAGAGGCTACTTCGCCTGAGCAGCCGACTGAAATTGTAAAATCCCTTTTATCAACAATTGTACCTATAATTATTAATAAACGTGTTTGAATTTGAATTGGTCTTTATTTAAGGTCCAAGTAAATATGTAAGGAATAATAAGCACTTACATAATCTAATGTTTTGGTTGATCTCAGTTTAATTAAGCATATACATTTAATTAGCCTCCATAATTATCTGTTATCTGATAGCAAATGTCACTTAAACATTTTTATTGATAAAAAAGTTTTTACCTAAAATTTAAATGTCTTATTATTTCTGGAAAAGCTATTAGACCAATTAGTAAAAGAAAAAAACAAATCATTTAACATGACAGATTCTACGAGTAATTTTTTTACTAAATTGGCAAATTTAATCAACATTGCTTAATTAAAAAATTTGTAAAATAATTTCAGTCACTCCAACATATTCGTTTCATTTATGTAACGTTGTCTATTTTAAACCATTCATTCGAAGGAAAGCTTATTTACATTTAGCCTTAACATGAATCATATTGAAATTTTCTGTATATTCACTCTAATGTAGTATTGTTATCAAATGAATATGGAATACTTACAACAAATTAAATTAAGCCCTTTCTTACATTTAGCTATTCCCTAGTTATCATATCTAGTAATAGATATTACGCACACAACTATCTAAACGCAAATGGGCCAACCACAAAGTTGTTAATTATTCTCTAACCGTCCCTTGTTTGTTTCCTAATCCATAAAAGCTTCCTAAATTAAAGTTGTTAAAGGGAAAGTCCCTTGTGGTTATCGTATCAAGAATTTATTTAAATGAACAGATGCTCTGTGGCATCCTTTGAGTGATCACTAGATCAAAATGAAATTGAATAAATTAAAGTGGTTGTCCCAAGTGAAAACAAACATATAAATGCAAACACCTTACACATACAGTTTAAATTACATAACATTGAGATTAAGTTTTTGTTTTTTGTATACTTATGGGATTTTTTTTTAATTAAACACAAATAGATATGATACGCATACACTTGTGTTTTAATAAATGTAATTAGATTCATACGTAGTTTTATTTTTAATGTTTTCTAATAAGTGCAACTTTAAGTCTACGAATTAACAAAAGTACAATAATGCAGTATGACAATAAATCACGATTAAGAAGTCTAGTTACTAGAATATTATCTACAAAATCAAATAATATATTGTGTTAGTCCCAGAAAAATTTGATAGTATACTTGAATTGGTGTTACTGTGCATACACAGCATTGCCATTTTACATTGCGACAATTGTCACAACAACAAGGTAACAGTAGTAACTACGTCCGATATAAAAATATAAGTACAGTTTGAGAGTAGTTTCCTTTATTTATTTTATTTCATTTAATCCATTAATATGTAGCTATCAACCATTTTAAATCTATACATATTGCCCAATTGAACATTTTAAAAAATAAATACTGAATATAATTCCTATTAATATAATCTGAGTCAACTTACCTCTACCAACATGACTATCACAACGCCAGATAGAGAACAACGACGAGAGCGCCAGTGCATGTCTACACCGAGTGACATATATTTTTACTGCCCGTCGTTGGAATCGTCAATCAGCGCCGCTTTGGCACGGGATCCCATCGATGCTAGACTTGCCACAAGATCTCCCAGCAGCCAGTACATCACCAGGAAAAGAAGAAAGAACCAGAAGACCGAAGACAGGAAGACAGAGGAAGAGATTCCGGCTATCGCTCCCATTGTACCCACGCCGCCGCTCCACTACCCATTAGACAACTAGTTATCATTCCCGATAAAAAATTCCGGCTACAGAAGAATAAACCGAAGAAGACATCAATGGCCGACCACACCTACACTAACGGTCAACGGTTTCGCAGGCCTTGCAAACTGCCCGTTACCTAGTAGAAGGTGTCGCCGGTAATACTTCTTCAGAAGGGGAACTGGGCCACTCTCTCGCCAATTGGGCCGACGAGGGATCGCCTCCACCCGAGCGAGCACAGTCGCCGCCAGATACAGGATACAGCGTGCCACAACCAAGAACCGTGGCAGGATGATGCGGATATAGATAAGCAGGGTACTGCCATACCTATCAGAAAACGAGCACACGTCCGTTCAAAGAGGTTATACGGGGATTACCTGTAGAGATCTCCGATAACGACGTTTGCTCAGAGTTCCTCGACCGTGATATTAATGCTACTGGTTGGTAACAGTGGCAACAGAACAGAAACTTAGGAGGATCTGGATGGTGGAGTATGTGGTTCGCCTTCACATCTCCATCGAAGACTTGAGGTGGAAATCGAGTATCGCACAAAGTCATCGGTGCCAGGAAAGTAGCGCTGCAGTTAGGAAAACGCCCGCTTCTTGTACTTTAGGCTTTGACACAATTCTGGGCTTCCTCGGTGGCTTAGATTAAGCGACCTTTCTTTTATATTTGTGGTTCTGAACCAGTTAAGTTTTTCCTACCGTGCTAAAGCACTCAGGAACGCTTAGGAGGATCGATAGGTCATAAGTCGGAAGAAAACAGGAACGGAGAGATCATTCCAGAGTTTAGAAACCGTATTGACGAATATGAATTACTCCCGTTTGGTGCAACAAGTTTAGATTTGTACTGCATATTGATTATGTGAATTAGAGAACCGAGTATTCCTCGGAAAGGTGGCCCTAGATGGTAATAAAGTATGTAATTCAGCAGCGCAGTAGCCATTGTAATGTCAATAATAAAAAGACAGAACTCATCACACAATTCATCTGTGCTCAAGGGGCTGTACATCAGACGCATCATTTATAAGCTTAATCGCTCTTTTTTGAGTAAGATCAACGATGTCGAAAGCGTATCTGGGGCACCGACCTAGAGGTGAGAATTATATTCTAGATGAGGTCGAATTCAGGCTCATACAGCAGAAAGAGTTGTCGGGAGGTAAAGTACTGCTTAGATTTACAATACAAAAAGTCTATTTTACGAACTGCTGCTTTAGTAACTGGCAGGAGATAGTCAACCCATGACATCTTTGAAGATACAGTGGTTCCCAACATAGTAGTAGAGTATATAAACCTTTTTTGTGGGACACAAGACAACATTGAGTTCTATTAGTATTAGATTCAACTAGATAATTGCTTCCCCATTCAAGTATACGTTGAATGTCTTTGTTGACTAAAATTGCGATTTCAGCTTTACCGTGTTAATCTCAAATTGAAGGTGGATTACCATTATCAGTATACTGAAATGAACTGTAATGAAGAGTGCTGTCGTCAGGAAATCAATGGACCGGGTTAGTCATTAAACAAATAAGTTGACTTATGGATAGTCGCTATAACTGGCCCATTCGTCCCAACTTCTTTTGAAAAAGAGCCATCAACAACGATACGTATTCGTCTTTTGTCAAGGAAACTAGAAACCCAATTGTAAACGTATCATTTAACCCAAACTCGATGAGTTTGGCAAGTAAACACTTATTCTAAACATGGTCAAATTCTTTTGAGTTATCTAAAGCGACTACAACTGTTTCACCGAATTGTTCTAATGTATTGTTCCAAAATTGGGTCACATATGAAAGTAGATCACCTGTTGGACGATTCTGCCTAAAACCATATTGGTGGTCGCTAAGGAGTTTGTTAGTTTCAAGAAAAGAGAGCAGCTGCCGATTGATAAATTCTTCCATAATTTTAGACAGAATGGAAATTGGTCGGTATTTTGAGGGATTGATCTTATCGCTTTTTTTTGGAAATCAGTGAAACATTTGATAGCTTCCATGATGAAGGAAATTCCCCAGAAGACAGAGAGGTTGAATAGTGTTTAGATTGGACTGGTACTACTTTATTTCTTTAAAACAAAAGTTGGGGCACCATCTGGGCCAGTCGCCTTATTGAGCTCAAGCTTATTGATGATCGGTTCTAAGGGCACACACCGAAAATGAATTGGTTTCATAGTGCACGGAGCAAAGGTTACTAGGGGCATATCTTTTCCAGAATCATTAAGACACGACACAACAGGTTTGGTTTTGTCTCGACCGTTTTATTAAATTTCCATTTAAAATAAAATTTATTTTTCAAATATATTACATCAGCACAAGCTTTATTGAACTAGGGTTGGAAACGAGAATGATCTATACGATTTTGTTTTTTGGGAATATATGTCCATGAGGATGACTAAAAGAGCAAATGTGTTCGAAAGTCGATAAGTGAAAAGGATTTATTGAACATTGTGTTAGTATTGCAAGATATTTCTAACACCGCCATTATGTACACGGCTAATAATATTAGTATGGCGCGATCTACTGTGCATAAAGAGTGCAAAAGAGAGAAGTTCCATTCACACAAGGTATGCTTACTTCACCAGCTATCAAAAGATGATTTTGCCAGGCGAAATGAATGTTGTGAGCAAATGCAGCAATTATGTTATGGTAACGCCAATTTTGCCAAAAGCATCATTTTTACGGAAGAGTTAAGGTCCTTACTTCTTCGAGGGTACTCTCACGGGTGCGAGATATTTAGAATTTCTTCAAAATAACCTCATACCCGCTCTAATAACGTTGTATCCGGGTTTAGAAGAGAGGAATATTCAACACCTTGACCTTTTTTTTCAATAAGATGGAGCGCCACCACACTTACCTGTTCGCCCTTATTTGTATGGAGTTTTTCCAAATCGTTGGATAGGTAGAAAAGATCCAATTAAGTGGGTAGCCATATCGCCAGATTGAAATCCTCCGGAGTACTTCTTGTGGGGATACTTGAAGACTAAAAAGTATACGCGACGCGACCAGCCAATTTAAAAGATTTAAAAGCACGAATTCGCCAAGAAATTAGAAATACTACCGCAGATGTCATCGATAACGTTCAACAATCATTTGTTAACGGTGCTTAATTCCAACACTAAATTTAAATTAGTGGAATCATTTTACAACTAAATTAGGCGTAACCCCAAAAAAATGACTGTTTCAAAATATATTTTATTAAAAAAATCATTAGAATGTTTCTTGTTAGAAATAATACATAGTATCCATTTAGGAACGATTTTTTCTTCTAGATGACTACATCCTCTAAACTACCCCATATACCATAATCAACCTTCATGTTGAAAGAATGGCCGAAGTGAGCTGAATCTAAATTTAAAATAACATACAGGGTGTCTGACCTGTATAGTACAACCTGTATAAATGAAACACCCTGTATAACATAAAATAATTTTAAAATATGCGCCTCAGTTCTTTCTACTACTTTCTACTAATTTTGTTCTCCTATTCCGCCAAATAAGGGTGAGTAGTAAAGCTCTATTCATTCTAGCACAGGAAGTGACGTCACACCAGTCAGCGACGTGAGCAAACAGATAAGCCCTCTCCCCTCCGGAAGTATGGGGTTGAGGGCCAATGAGAGAGGAGGCGTGGCTCCGTAACGTCGGATCAATAGGATTCGAGAATGCGCCCTATCCCTGTTGAGATTAGCAAGCGGGATGCGTCATGCCATGTAGACATTGGTCATACGGAAGGTGGAGGTTCTTTGACACTGCTGAACTGCTATGCCCAGTTCTTCGCCGATGCTGAAAAACCACTTCCGATTCTTGGTCCTTGCTGTAAAGGTGCTTGGTGGCCTATTCGCCGCTGATGAAGGGCTAGTTTTCCTGGTTGCTGTTGGTGAATAAGATAATGTGTCTAGTTCCGGTGAAAGTATAAAGCCTGAACAAATTGCTTTCCTGCAGTGAGAATTGAAGACGAGAAAATTATGGTAAACCTGTTTGTTTACCACTCTGCTAATCTCGGTTATAGATATAGGATGTATAAAGCATGATATCTATATAAATGTTTATGCTGACGCAACGATAGAAATGTGTACGCTATTGCGGTTAAAAATAAATCGATATAGATAATTAATATTGCATAATTGCATTTACTAGTTAAAAAATAATGCATTTGATAATAAATATGTAGCTACATTTGCCTACAAACAAAATTCTGCAACGAGTGTTTGTTAATCAATTAAATAACACCCTGCAGTTTCTAGTATGATCTAAAAAAAATAATTTCCACAGTATTCTTATCATTCATATTCATATAATAAAGCATTCTGGTGATGTATAATTTAAAGAAAAATCGATATTGAAACAATGCATCTGCTGGTTAAAAATAATAAATGCGTTAACTAAAGAAACCCAGCACATCCGGATTTAAAAATAGTACATTTTCTTATCATTGCTAATCGAAATTTATATCAATACTTGCGTAAAGTACCATTTCTTATAATTTAATACTCAATGCAAAATACAAATTTTAACACAAGTATTAAGCAGAATAGCTTGTAAAATGTAATGAATTTGTTAATAAGTGTCTATTTACACTAACATAATAATCTGTAAAGCAATACATACTTTAGTAGTTTCCAGAATACTTTAAGGGAAGATGATTTTTCGATTGAATAATTGCGCAATAATAAATAACGTATCTATATCTAGATAGTAATTTTTTCTAGAACATTTCACCGCAACATCCGGTGTGTGACGTACATAAGAGCAATATAACGTGTGGCTGTACATCAGTTGTTATTGTGCTATTCATCGGGTGAGTATTCCATTACATTTTAAAGATAATAATTAAATACGAATATTAATGAATAGTTAGGATTCCTCGCTACCACTACATAAAGATTACTTGCTGTTTTATTTGCTGCCACCCTTTGATCAAGAGATATTCTGATATAATGTTTATCATTTTACTTAAAGCATTAATTGCATAGATGAATTTTCTAGATTTAACTGATTATACTATAAAAAAGTGCTCGATGCTGTATTTAGCCTGTTACTATTCTAATTAGTTACACTGCTTCAGGTAAGTCGTACATTTATATTTGAACCATTAATTATGTCGATAAATTCTAGGTTTGATAGAATCCATCATATTTTACTTGCCGCTGTAGTTTGTTCGTTAGATATACAGGTACAATGTTTATCATTTATTGTAAATCCACTATAATGATTTATTTTTTTAGAAATCGAGATTGTTGGTTCGTCCCTAAAAATGATTGAGTATTTCTATAAGCTCACAATACTCATGATGAAAATAAGATCAGCAAAATAACAAGCATCATTGATGCTGTTTAAAACATCCGTTGGTGATACATAATCGAGTATTGGTGATAAGAGACATCTAGCGAGGTTTCAGAGAAATTGGGGTGGTATAGAAAATTAGTGACGCAGTTAAGAAAGCCAGCTGAAGGAGGGTCCCTTGAAAGAGAGGGTAGAGTTGAGTAGTTGGATTTGGTTACAGCCTTCAGATCGAGCGCTATCACAGGAATTATAATTAATTTAGGACATTAGGAACATTTTTTGATGATACCTTTAAGTTATTATAAGTTTTTGTTATGAACGAATAAGTTCAAAGGTAAATATGTAATTAAAAATTATTATTAATTATATATATATATATATATATATATATATATATATATATATATATATATATATATATATATATATTGTATTTAAAATTAACTTTTAAAGTACATACAGTAAAAGATTAACTCGAGTGGGACTTGAACCCACGACCTCCACTTTGCTAGAGTGATCCTTCATTCTGTGTATAATAATTATAATACATCGTAACTAGGGAAGTACATACAGTTCAAGTTTGAATCGATTGTGACTTGCCTCCTCGATAGCTCAGATGGAAGAGCCCCACTCTAGCAAAGTGGAGGTCGTGGGTTCAAGTCCCACTCGAGTTAATCTTTTACTGTATGTACTTTAAAAGTTAATTTTAAATACAATACAATTAATGATTATTAAATTGAACTTCTGTTCGTTCATTAAACCAATTTCTATATATATATATAATTATAATAAAATTAATAATAATTTTTAAATACTTTTAAGTTGTATTTAATTAAGATTATGGATATTTTTAGCACTTATCAGATTTTAAAAGTAAATTTTGAATTTTGTGTCGAATTTGTGGAACCCTCTATAAATATTGATAATTTAATGCATAGGGAATTTAGTTTTACAACGAAAAATTTTAATATTCTAAGATGTGACTTAGAAGAGAAAAATTTAAAAAATCTATTTAATAGTAATGTAATGGATTACTTAATGAAGGGACTGCTTCAATTTGAAGAACAGGATAGTGGTTGGACCCTATCGAAAAGTATCTCTATAACTTTGAACGCGAACAGTGCAACTTAAATAAGAGCGTCCTCTTATGTAGATTTACCCCCTCAACTGAAAAATATAAAACTTTAAAAGTAATGATGAAGCCTGTTTCGGGTGGGCTTTAGCATCGGCTCACTTTCCCGCTCCTCGCGACTTTGATCGCGTATCAATCATCCTATCCTTACTGTACCCAAATTTTAAATTTTGAAGACATGCAGTTTCCCATGACCATTAAACAAATCCCTAAATTTTTAAAGCAAAGTCCTAATTTATCCTTAAAAGTTTATGCCCTTATTAGGAAGGATGTAACGACATAATTATACCATAGTACCCGTATATTTATGTGATGGTAAGAAGAAGCAGCATGTTAATTTACTAATAATCCAGCAGAATGATGAAATTGGGGGAGAAATAGATAATGACACTCAAGACATGGAACAACTAAGGATGATGATGAAATAATGAAATTTTGTTTCTGCTGCATCAAAAGCTTATCAGGATTAGTGCGTTCACAGTTAAAGAAGAATCATGGTAAATTATACAAATGCGATAGGTGCCTACACTATTTTAGGTCGACAATTATCAGTAACCACGAATTAGATTGTAAGTTAATTAATAAGTGCATAATAGAGATACCTAGGTCTGGATTGAATGCTTATTTTAAGAACCATGAGTTTAAACAGACTGCACCATTTATTTTATATTGCGACTTGGAATGTTTAGTACAGTATTTTAAAGATGACGAAACGCGAAATACCGTTAAGTATATTATCAATCATATGTGCATTCATTGGTTCACCAATGAGCGAAATACCGTTAAGTATATTATCAATCATATGTGCATTAATTGGTTCACCAATGAGCTGTTAGATATTGCGGGTAATCTACAACAGTACTTTGACAATACAATACCGATGCAAACGTTAAGCAACATTCAAATACTGGAATACAATGCATCCACCCATTGCAATATCTGCGATCATTCTTTCTTAGAATATTATATTAAAGTAAGAGACCATCGTAATTTTACCGGTCGGTTTAGAGATAGCGCTCATCAAGCATGAAATATGTCGTATAAGACTCCGCGGATAATACTAGTTCTTTTAATAACTTATCAAGTTATGACTCACTGCGTAATAAAAGATATTGCCCAAGCTATCCCGGGTATAATTACATTACTACCTAAGACGAAAGAACGCTACATATTATTTACCAGAAATATATATATATATATATATATATATATATATATATATATGCAATAGTTAAATTTCCATTTGTGGTCCATGGATAAATTATCTTCCTATTTATCATTTAACGATTTCAAAATTTTACGCAGCACGCTGTAATTTGAATGATGAGCAGCTGCAGTTACTAACTAAAAAGGGGGTGTACCTGTATGGGTTTGCATGAGCGATTTTGCAGCAAGTTGAAGCAATCACTTATCACAGATAATGATTATGCGATGCTCAAAACGCTTGGCAAAAGTTTTCAATTCAAAATTTAGGTCAATATGTTTATGTGCCATGTGATGAGCTTTTACTTACTGACGTATTTACAAATTTTAGAACTAAGTGCAAAACACCGCATAAGTTATATCCGGCATTCGTTTACACTACTCCCGGATACACCTTGGCAGTGTATGTTAAATTACAGTATGTAGACATGTTATTGTTCCTGGAAAAGGGCATAAGAGGTGCAATAACGCAATGTTGTACTAAATATGGCAAGATTAATAATAAGTATATGGATGGCTACGATCCCAGCAAACCATCCTCTTATATCCGTTACACAGATATGGTTAATTTATATAGATGGCCTCAAAGTCAATGTTTGCCTCGGGACGACTTCAAATGGCTTAGCGAGGTGCAATTAAATTTACTCACCCCTCAGAGATATTAAATATACTGGATGATATGGACAAAGGATTAATCCTAGAGGTGGATCTATTATATCCGGACAATTTGACAGATCGTCATAAGCACATTCCGTTTTGAGTTGTACCCGGTACTCCACCTGGTGGTTAAAGTAGGAAACTGCTCGCAACGCTGCATTCTAAGACTAAGTATGTTACTCATTACCGTAATTTGAGACAATGCCTTCAAGCACGCCTTGCGCAATTAGCTTCAACTAATCACGTTGTCTTAAATCGTATAATTAAATACTTAAATGCAAGGTTTCGAGCAGAATCCACTAACTCATTTGAGACAAATTTATACAAACAGTTAAATAACGTTAATTTTGGTAACACTATGGAGAATTTGAGAAATCACAGAATTATTAAACTTATCACCAGGTGGAGCGGTAAGTATGGAGCCAGTTATTATATTTCCTAGCTAAATTTCCACAGCAGAGAAATATTTAATGAGGAATTGATGGCTATAGGGTTGTGTAAGGTGGAAATCTGCTCGAATAAGCCACTATATTTAGACACGTCTAAAACATTAATGTACGATTTCCACTTCATTAATTCAACGATGATTGCATGAAATTATTATGTATAGATACCGATAGCTTTGTGTACGAGATGCAGTGTGAAGAAGTGTGCGATCTTGTACGTAATAACATTGCGCAATTCGGTACTTCTGATTATCCTGCACATAATATTCCGAGATGCAATAGTAAAGTAATTGGCTTCATGAAAGATGAAATGAGTCGAAGAATAATTAATGGAGGGGTGGCCTTGGCGACGAAAATGTACAGACTTCGACTGAAAGATTATGAGGTAAGGAAGTTAAAAGATGTTAGGGATTATGTTGTTAAAGGCAGGACTAGTTATAATGATTATTTGAAATTCCTAAAAGCGGGAACATCATAAGCG
This sequence comes from Vesta saturnalis, assembly GCA_036346205.1. Taxonomy (NCBI): domain Eukaryota; kingdom Metazoa; phylum Arthropoda; class Insecta; order Coleoptera; family Lampyridae; genus Vesta; species Vesta saturnalis. The sequence goes on along the minus strand of JARFJB010000156.1, from coordinate 1,626,596 downwards.
TCACACAAAGCAGCATCTATATACAAGCCACCACATCTAGGGTATAGCACAGCGTAAAGTCGCTCTTAACAATGAAATAACAAGTCAGTCGAGTGTAGATATTTGTTAAGAATGGTCCTATGCGACCTGGGACCAAATTTGTTAATAAAGCAGAAGTTAGTGGACGACAGTGCGATAGCAAGATTTTGTCTACTTAGTGGATTGGTGTTAGTAATAATTTTGTAAGTGCAACGAAATAAAGAGGTTGCTGCTAAAAGAATTCCAGTGAAGTGCTAAAAATAGCTGCACAAATGACAAAAAACCTGAACCACAGTGAGGAATAAACATTAAATTTGCTTTGGCTGTTATATTGCGCTTCTTTTGTTATATCGCTATGCTCCTGTTGTTAACCGCTAATATCGTTTTAAAGAGTTCCTCGTTTATTGTTAATAAGACTCTTAACATAACGTTGTTGTGGGTTTATGTGAATTTCATACCTAATTGTGGATAAAAACTAGGTTAATTCGACGGGTAAGGAGCCAAACGCTACTAACATCGTCGACAGGAGTTCGGTGATCTGGGGTACCGTGCCGTAATTACGGAATGTGGGAACCTGCGGTATATTTAGCTAGAGATAACAAACAGGTACTGTTTTTTGTTTTTTTATTATGTAATTTGAATTAACAGTGAAAAGAAACAGTATTGTAGATATTCATTTTATGGGTATAAATTAAATTTATATATATATATATATATATATATATATATATATATATATAAAGTAGGATTGCATTTTCGTGTAGGATATTTGTTTTTTTTTTTGAAGTTTCATATTTTGCTAGAGATAACAAACTGGCCAGTAAGGATTATATGTTTAGTTAGGGGGATTATGTTTCTGTTCATTTATTAACTATAAACATTTTGTTTCATTGGAAAGTAAATGTAGTAACAAACGTATTTAGTTTAAACGAAAATTGTGAACCTTGATGACAATAGGGGAAGAGCAACCCATTGGATTGCTTTCAAGAAACGCGGTGGTGACGCCATCTATTACGATAGCTTTGGAGTTTTAGCACCACCTCTTGAAATAATTAGAGGTTGTGAAAGTACATATAGTTGAGATAAGGAACAAAATTGTAATACATATACATGAGGACATTTATGTTTACATTTTCTATGTAATAAATAGCTTGCAATATTATTTGTTTATTTGTAGTCATGTTCTAAACGTTAACGTTGACTGGTGTGGGAAACGTGCTCAGCGCAACGTATTTTCCGCCAATCGAGCTTGCTCCTAATTACCAGTACGGATTAAGATTGCTACGATTTTAGGGTTGCAATTCTATACGAAATATTCATTGGGGTAACAATAAGTCTTACTATATTACGCGAAGTGACGAGCATAAAGGGATTATGATTCCAAGTGGTGTATATGAAATTGTGGAGATTAACATATTTCTACAGCTATCGACTTTATTTTACGAGCAAACAATAATACGCTAAGAGTAAAATTTATAACGTAGACTTTAGACGGACGGATTCTATTCGAATCTTCGAGTTTGACATACACGTTGAATCAGGTGATAAATTAACGAAGGAGCCGCCTACATTTATTTATTTCCCTGTACTTACACGACGTATAGATAACATAACATTGAAAATCGTTGGTCAAGAGGGCCGATTAGTAGACTTCGGTAACGATAAAGTAACTATTAGATTGGATCTGAAGTAGTATGGATCTTGAGATTTTTGGCAGTAGCTCTCTGTCTGCAGACGAGAGCACATCGTTAAACAAAGACGACGACCAGTTTCGACAATATATCGGCTATGAAATATTAAGACGATATGGTGAAGCGTTGAAAGGTTTATTCACCCGGGTCAGGTACGAGAATATGATCGTGAAATGAGATCGTCGAACTTATCATCCGTATACAACAAACGCATACAGCAACCACGATGAGATTAATATGGGTATTCAAAAAGCTGATCCTATTACAGCTACTTACGATAGTGTTATATTTTTGGAAGGTACTCTGACCCCTAAGGAAGCAAGCGAAGAGTATAACCTTACGAATAATGCACCCCTCTTCCTCTTTTGTGAGATTCGATTTGTGTTAGGCGATCAGATGATTGAAACTGTACCTTTACCTGGCATTAATAACACCATTGAAGGATTTTGCTCATATACTGTAGATCAAAGTATCTGTTTATCTCATGCAGGATGGAGTCCGCAAAACAAGCCTCTTGAACTGTTGAACAGCACCAAGACCGCCTTCTGCGCTTCCACACTGCTCAAGCATGTGTTGGGGTTTTCAGAGGGTTATAGGAAGCTTCTAATCAACATACGTCCAGAACTGGTATTAGTTCGCTTCAAGACCGATGTGGACTGCTACAGCGGCGAAGCGGATGTTAAGATCGGCTTAACGAAAGTTCCGTACGTAATTCCAAATCATGCTAAGAAGTTGTCTTTCTTTCAACGTTCTAAATGGTTAGTGGTTGCTTTCCCTACTAAAAAGCGTAATAATACGGAAGAGAGTGCGGAAAAATTCAATCACTTAAATATCTCCAATATGAAGGCAAATATTAATAATAGAAGATATCCATACGAACAGCAAAATCTCGTTTTCGCCGATAACAAGTACGCGGATGCTTTCGAAGGATACTTAAACCTTCGAAATTAATATTATAATTCGCGACAAGGTTATATAATTAGTTCGAACAATTTAAGAGTCAGCTGACATTTGTAATTAGTTGTAGTCAACAAAATGAGAGTTTTTATTGATTTGAAATTGGTCGAACCATCTTCGGCTTTTGTCGCCGGTACTTCGGCATATTGCATTATTTTGCATGATGTATTAATTGAGTATGAACCATTTACTAACTTTGTACGTAAAATCTAATATGTTATTTTATTAATAAAGGTTATATTTGAATAACTAGTTTCTTTCGCTTATTTATAGCTCTGTAAACGTGAATTTCTGTTAGTTGCAATGGAGGCTGTTGTAGTGCTTGCAGTACTGTGCACTGCTACTACACTAATTACTAGTAGTCATGACAAACGCAATTTGGAGATGGCTGAAACTTATTTGCGTGCATATGGTTACATAAATGAAGATGCGCGTGCGTCGATAGATAATCATAGTTCGATTCTTAGAAATGCATTGAAATCCTTCAAGAATACTATCGACTCCTTACCGATGGTAACCTAAATGATGAATCCGTATCATTATTAACCACCCCGAGATGTGCCAATCAAGATGCTATCAACACATACGTAATGCATGCATATTATTGACGAAAAATCATCCTAGGTTATCGCGTAGAGAGTATGGACATACGTAAATTTAAGTTAACACCTAATCCATTAGAGTTTGGGCAAAATATTCAAATTTAAAAATTAAATACAGTTCTAAGAATTACGACATATTAATATCATTTCAACGGTATAATCATTCTACACTAATTGGAGGTAATATTGGTTTGATAGACCTGGTAATATTCTAGGACATCCAGACTTACCGAAGAAGGAACAAAGAAAAGTATGGACTGGAATGAGTAATGGTATCTTCTAGACTTGCACGACCCCCTGAAGATCAATTCAGCTACTTTACTGTAATACTACATGAGATTGGTAACGATTTAGGCTTACAACACTTACATGATGGAAATTTGGTCACGTTTTCATATCATGCGAAACATTTTTGTGATTTAGCATTGGATGATATTATAGCGATCCAATCATCATAATCCTAAGCAAACGATTGCATATGTTCTACGAGAATTGGGTTTGGATATCTCCTTTAAATAGTACACATATCGAGCCCGCTAAGAATTTTCTAGAATTGTTGCCCTTCCTTTCAGGTACTTTTAAGCACTTTGATGCAATATATCATAAACTTAGCACTGATATCGTCTTCTTTATCCTCCATTATACAGCTACTATTATGTCCCTATCAGTAGCCATGTTTATGCCGCTGTAAACACGTATAGAGGGGGAAGGCTAATTCTTCATGAAAAAAACCAGATAATTGGATATAAAGAATGTCTTCATCGCCCAAGAGCACATTTACTGCACACGGATCCGTTTTCAAATCGACCACCGAAAATATCAACAATATTCTGATATATTAACGAAATTTATTCTTTATCAATGGGGATAACTTTTACGAATATAATGGGCTTACTGACAGTGTAATGCATTCAGGGGAAGTTGATCTTTCCGTCTTCAATATGCATTGTGCAAATAAAGGTTTATTAGAATATCAGTTTCCGCCATTATGGGACGTTATGCGAACCCCCTTATTAGAACCTATTTCAAATTTTAAGTTTTCCTGCCATAATAATTACAGGAACCTAAATCTACTTTTAAAAATATACCACTAGGTAGAGCCAAAATCAACCTCTCTTAAGATACTGTTTTACATGGTATGCGTTTCATTTTTTACATCTTTTACAAGTATCATGTACACAGTTTTAGCTAAAAATGAATAATTTTGTACATTACAATTATGGTCCATTAATGCAGAAAGTAATGTGACATTGTGACAGACAAATTTGTCTCTAGATAATATAGTATCATAATCGCTCTGACCTTCATTGTACAGATTTGTTGCTAGATCACTTGTAAAATCTTCATAAACCGAATAATTACGATAATCATTCATATAATTCAGCGTCTGATTTATTACACGCACAACCGAAAACAATAGGTTTATGGCCTGTTATAAACGGTAGTAAACATCAATTTTTATATCATAACCTATAAAGACAGCTTTCCCAGATTCGTCAGATTTTAGAGTTAGATGCTCAGTTTTAATGTTCAAGATTTCGCTCCATTCCTCCATATCAAAATGCAGACAACACATGTCCAAAATAATTGTACTATAGGTTTAAAGTCATTATCCCTTAATGTAATTCCGATTTCAAGTACTGTGGAACTGTTTAGAAATAGCGCTCACGTTGATAATAAACGATCTACAACAAAGGTTTCAATAATATGTCAGGTATAGTCAGGTAGTAGGTAAAATCTATTAATAATTAGCTTTATCATCAACATCCCATGTATTTCCTATATCAGGTATACATTACTATTATTATCGTATTCGTTAAACACTCACCTTGTTCAGCATATGTAACGTTCGATTGATTTCAACTAAACTATGACACCACCCTATTTATAGCGAGTTAAATCAAAGTGTGACATCATAATGAGAATGAAGCTTAGTTGCATCCTCAAGCCATCATACATTTGTTTATTTGTGATGGTGGTAGGAAGTACAGATTAGTAGCTGAAATTCTAGCGTAAGTACGTAAGCATATCTTAATCATTTACTTATTATTATTTTTTAGATAAATCGTATAATCTTAGAGTTTCAGGTAATGATTAAAAGTACTCAACGCATAATAAGGTGTGAATTGCTGCAGTTAAGCGTTGAAAATTTCCTTGCAATGTGGAATAAGTTAACTCATCACTGTAAGGATGATGGGCAATTACGCAACAAAATGCAATAAATTCGTTTATGATAACGCACGATTTATTTTACTTTTACATATTTATTTTAATTCCTATAGGTTGTAGGGATAGGTAAACAACTTCAGACATTACAAATATTCTTTTATTACAAATTTTTATATAGTTTAATTTATGTAAAATAGTAATAATATAAGGTAGCGATGACGGTGATGATGAATCAGGCTTTCCTATAAATATTATTTACTAATTTTTCAATGCAGAATCTGCACAATTAACATAGGATAGCTTAGCCATCATTTTAGCTTTACCAATATCTATGCTCCCTCCATAAACGATTGAGCTTTGTTCAATGCATGCGTGCAGATTGTACACCTTCTCATCCGTTAGTAGTTTTGTTAACCACTCTGAAAGAAATATACTATTTTCTGCAGTTTCTACTATTTTTCTTGTATATTGGGTATTAATAATTTTAATATTTATAGTCCATAATCATTCGAATCTTTTAATACAGGTTTGAATTCGCCTTCACTCACTAAATTTAACTGCTTTTAGAAGATCTTTAAGGATGTAATATTAATAACTGATTTTATGCATCTGTTGCATTCAGTATTTATATCGAATTCTTATCAATATCGAAATGTGGTTTTCCAGTCTCATTGTTCTATAAAAAAAATGAACATCCAGATATAGAAACGTTTTTTTATTATTGCACACATTATTCAATCTATATCATTATCTGTACTAAACTGGGTACTGCTGTAGAGATTATTGTATTAATGTAAATAGACATTTTTTAACAAATTCGTTACACTTTACGAGTTATTTTGTTTAATATTGTGATATATGTGGTCCTCAGGATTTCCAGGTGATATAATTACTTTAAGTTGACGTGAATAGTTACAGATTCGAATTGGTATACATATTTATTGTTAATACATGATGTGAGTATTATTTCATATTCTAACCCTACACTTCACTCGTACTCTAACACTACGAGTATCATAATAACTATTGATTGGTGATTGATGAACTGATTAACTTATCACTTATCACTTACTTTATTACTGTATGGAGCTATATTTATAACCTATTATCTATGTCCTGTTACAATTTAAAAAGAGCTGACTATTCTTGCAGTAATAACTTATTCTATTCAGCATGATTGTAATTTGTAATATTGACCTAGTTGTGAGATAAATATGCTTTAGAAATCATACTTAATTAATTATTGTAAAAATAGACAAAATGTTTCTTAATAGTAGATATACACTACACCTTCCCCGGTGGAAAAAAAAACAAATTGAAGATCTAAAATTTTACAATTTTTTTCCCATTTAAAATAAACAACTTACAATTAAATACCTAAAATCTGAAAATAAGAAAAATTTTATAATCTAGAAAGTTACAAAATTTATAATACTAATTGTAATAAGGCTTAATTCTAAAGCGTCTGGCTTAGAAGTGACAGTAGCTTTCACTAACACCTTATCTCCTATTTTATACGTATGTGAATGTATCTTTGCATCCAGGACACTTTTCCTGTGATGTTTAGGTTGAATTAAATTGTTTCGCGCGTCTTTAACTGCACTTTGTAATCGGTACTTTAATTCGAGTGGATGATTCTCAAAGTTATATATTGGATCAATGTGATCAAGAGTACTGTTAGATGGTAATCTACAAAGTTTTCCAAAAACAAGTTCATACGGCGTATAGCGTGTGTCAGAACGTACGGTAGTATTAAACACCAAAAAGGTACCCAGTACCCCAAGAGCCTGGATACTTGGCCATTTGGATGCGAAGGTAAGCACCCAATGTTTTATGTGAATTTTCTAATGCGCCTAAAGTTTCATGGTGGTACGCGGTTGAATTTAGTTGTCGAATGTGGAATAATTTACAAATTTCTTTAAATGTACTTGCCATAAATTCAGTTCCCTGGTCCGTGACCAATTCGTACGGGATACCATACCTAAGAATATAATTAGTAACAAAGGCAGAAGCAACCGTATGCGCTTCTTTGTTTGGTAAAGGATATGGTTCAACAAATTTACTTAATTCGCATTGTAATGTTAAAATACATATATTTATTATTTTGATTATCTGGTGGGAGTGCTCCTACCAAGTTGACAAATATTTTCCGTAATGCGAAAGTAGCAGTTGTTGTAATACTCATTGGTTCTTTACACGGTATCGAATGCTAGTATCGCTGACAACCGTCACAACGTCGAAGATAAGTTTCTACATCTTGTCTAAGTTTTGGCCAATAATAAGTTCGTTTAATATTGTGATACATACGATTCATACCCCCATGACCTCCGGTAGGTAACGTGTGATAATCATTAAGTATTAATTTTTGATCCTGTGGATCCGTAATAAGAGTTAAATTTGGTACTATAGATATTTGTATACCCATCGCTATGATTTCCTCTTTATTTTTAATTATTTCTTCAATAATTCCCCTTTTTTCTTGATTAACTACGCAGTTTAAATCTTTTTTCATTATACATATCATTTGCATGCCATTTATTTTACAACACTTGATTAAATCTCTCAACGTTGCACCGTATGCAGACGCTGATGGAGAAGTGTCACTAATATAAATTATGTGTGTGTTGGGTATATACACCACATTTTTAAACAATTTATTATCTTGATTCTTCATTTTAAAGTCGTCGTCTTTTAAGGGTTGTACTAGTACAGAATTATTTGGGTATTTAAGCAATTCTACGATGCTAGGGTGATCAATCCTATTGTCCGTAAAATCGTCAGTTTCGTCCTCTAAAGTACGTTGCTGCTTAAGTTGAGCACGTGTCATAATGTTAATGTGGTGAATCACCTTACTAGAAAGTTGTTTAAGTACGCGAGACTCAAGACAAATTCGAGAAAGGGCATCAGCTGGAGCATTTTCTTTTCCTTTAACATAATGTACAGTAAAGTCATGTTCTTCTAATGTAAGTCGAAATTTTGTAAGTCGGCTAGAGGGATTTGTCATTCCAAACAAATATACTAAGGGACGGTGATCAGTATAAATGTCAAACTGTCTACCGTACAGATATGGCCTAAAATGTTTAACAGCCCATACAATTGCTAAGAGTTCCTTTTCAATGATTGGGTAATTACGTTCGGCAAGATTCAAAGTTCTGCTGGCATAAGCAACAGGATTATCATTCCCATTTGACAATACGGCTCCCAGAGCATGGTCTGAAGCATCAGTACGAAGAATAAAACGGTTATCGCTCCCGAAATTTCGATATTGTGAAATGGGTGGGTGCTCCAATAAGTTTTTGAAAGCGTCGAATGAGTTTTGACATTCTGAAGTCCAATTAAAAATAGAATTTTTTCGCGTTAGACGATTTAAAGGCTCTACTAAATCAGCAAAGTTGTTTACGAATTTCCGATAATAGTTGGCAAACGCGATAAAACGTTTAGTAGCATTGGCGTCTGTTGGCACTGGACAATTTTTTATAGCGGCTAGTTTGTCTGGGTCGGGTAAAACACCCGCCGATGAAATGACATGGCCTAAATACAAAAGTTCCTTCTGAAGAAAGGTACACTTGCTTGGGTTTAATTTAAAACTTACATTACGTAGTCGTTGCAATACTTTTACTAAATTTTGATTATGATGCAATAGATTTCGTCCAAAAACAATAATATCATCCAAATAAATAAAACATGACTCATAATTTAATCCTGACATAGCAATTGTCATTACTCTTGAAAATGCACTAGGACTAATTTTTAATCCCATTGGTAACCTCGTCATTCGATATTGACCAGTAGCTGTAGTAAATGCTGTGCACGGTCTACTGTCGGGGTACAAAGGTACTTGATAACCTTGCGCTAAATCCAAATGTGAAAAATAAACTGCACCGGATAATGAGTCTAAAATTTCGGTAATACAGGGTAAAGGACATTTTTCGTTTTCAATACGTCTATTTAATAGTCGATAGTCTATAACCATTCTCCATTTTTTCTCACCTAACCTATCTGATTTTTTAGGAATGATTAGTAACGGAGATGACCAATCCGATCTGGTTTCTTTAATTATTCTGTCTGCTGATTTCGTCTTTTTGTGTATGAGGTAAGCGGTAGGGTTTAACATACATTGGAACTGTGTCTTGTTTCAAATTAATCTTTTGTGTTGACACATTTGTTATCCCGAGTATATTCGTCATCTAATTGGAATATGTCTGCGTATTTAGTACACATTTTTTGTATAGAGTCGTGCTCTTCTTGATTTAATGACTCGAAGTCTATTTATTTTAAAACTCTGTGTGCTCGATTAACCGTTGTCGTTTTATGTTGGTAAGTACATCCATGAAATTTATCTAATGTCTCGATTTTTGGTTTATAGTTTTTTATTCTAATTTCCTTGTCATTCGTATTTGAGTATCCTAACGGGGATAAAACTATCTATTGGTTTAGCTATAGTAGAAGCTACATACACACCTTCACACACTTCATCACTCATAACGACGCAATCATCTACACATTTAACCGAAAAATACTTAATAACTTCGCAACGAGGCGGTATTAAAATGCAGCAATCGTGCATGGATTGCACACTTGAAGAAATACAATTAGACTGCACATAAAATGAAAACAAAAATTTTTCGTAATCTAAGTGAGCTGAAAATTTTGTGAAGAATCACTTCCCAGAATTCCATGAATATTGTCTGCAAACTGATCTAATATATAAAATTCGTGTTGTAAGCAAAAGTTTTGAATGTTTAAATTTAAATTTATGGCACCATGAGCTTTGATGGAACCTGTAATACCATTAATTGTTATATTTTGATTTGAATTTATGTATTCGTCCTTCTGAACGTAATTTTTAAATAAAACGCGAATTGTTGCGCCTGTGTCGATAAGAAAATTTAAGTCATTTTCTCGATATTTCAGTTGTACGTAATTTATTCCATTCATACTTATAATTGCAGCGTCGGTACTACATTTCGCTGACTCGAAAAAAGTGGTTTCTAATGGCTTCCGGATTATGATTTATTTTACTTTCACGGTTCTCGTTATTGTTATCATGCGTATTTGCGAAATAAGCGTTTTGATATTTATTTTCTCTGCGTGTATTACGCGACATTTGTCCTCGTCCGCGTTCAAATATACGACTACCTTGACTGTGTACTCTGTAGTTTGAAAAATCTTGACGATTACCGGTATTATGATTATTCTGCGAATTATGTAAGTTATTAGAAAAATTGTTTTGTGGATGTCGGTAACCCCTATAGAATCTACTTTGAAATCGTAGTGTTTGGAATCGACCGCGACAATTTTGATAACGAACGCGAGAATTTTGATAATTAGTACGCCCCTTTGTGTGGAAAATTAGAGACGGAGAATTTGGTACTTCCTTGCTTTCTATTATCGCTGTATTTATGACATTTGCTACGTTATTTTGACCCCTAGCTCGTACGATTGTCCGCAATTCATTACTTTATAGACCCCTAATAAAAGCAATAATGGCTAACCTTTCGTTGACTTCTTTAAGAATTGTCCGTTTTTCATAGTTACCTGCGGCTTCAGTAATGGTTAAATCCAACATTAGTTGGCAAACAACCTTACCAAAGTCCTCTATAGAGTTCTCGTTTTGTTTAACATTATGTAATTCTACTGAAAGTGCTGTTACAGATTTCGGTGCGAACAATTTACTTTGCATATCTTTAATAAAGATCATCTGCTGACTCATAGTTAGCGAGTAGCTTAGCTTCCGCGTTTTCTGATAGGCGTGTTGCCAGTACATATTTGATTACTAATTGCTTATCGGTTTCTTTTAATAGGTCAACATATAATTTGATCGCGTTTATTAATTTCTTAGTGGTACCATCAGTATCGTCCATTTCAGGCAGTAATACTGCTGCCGTTCTTAAACTAAAACTTTCTGTACCCATTTTAATAATTTTTGTATCACTAACTAACCTATCTTCTAAAATATTTCGCGATTCTCTCAATAACGCAACTATATTTGCTGAAATTTCTGTAATTTTTATTACTTGAGGATCTTTATCCGCGTTATGATTAATATCAATTATTAACCCATTATAGCCTTTTTTTAATACGTTTTAATTCAGCAAGTTTCCTGCTTATAACACTGTGACTTTCCCTACAATATTGGTTGTCCTTTATTAGATTAGTTTTAAATAACTTAATTTCTACGTGCAGTTGTTGAAATTTTTGGAGCATTGCATATTTAAAACTTACACTTATATTTCCTTATCGTGCTGGCCATGGATTGTTGACTGCTTACACTGTATTGAGGGTATCTGTGCTGCGGATTCGCTTGTCCACTTGCTTGAGCATCTGTTGTTTACATTTGGTGTACAGGGTGTATCCTACAGCTAGAATGTAGGTTAGGGTTATTACTATGGAATAAACGAATAAGGGTGATGACGTTTGTTGTAGCACTGAGTTTGTTTGACCCCCGCTATTACCCGCTTGGTTGATGAATATTTCTTCTTCGCTTGATTCACTGCCCATGATAACTAATATATATATATATATATATATATATATATATATATATATATATATATTTTTTTCTTTTCTTCCATCTTTCCTACTAGTAGGGACTGGTCGGGATCGCCATGTGATATATGTGGTTCTCATATACTAATTTTGTTTCTATACAAATGTAATTACGTATTTATTATCAAATGCATTATTTTTTAACTTGTAAATGCATTTCTTTCAATACTGATTTTCCATATCGATTTACTTTCAACCGCAATAGCATAAACATTTCTAACGTTGCGTATATATATATATATATATATATATATATATATTGCGCTTTATGCATTCTAAATCTAAAACCGAGAATGGCAGTGACAGGTTTACCATAACCTTTTCGAGTTCAAATCTCGATGTAACCAAACAATTTTTTCAGGCTTTATACTATCACCGGAAGTAGACACATTAACGTCTTCACCAACAGCAACTAGCAGAATTAGTTCTTCAGCAACAGCGAAGAAACCACCAAGTACCTTTCCATCAACGACTAAGAACCGGAAGTAGCTCTTCAGCAGCGGCAAAGAACCCGACGTAGCTCTTCAGCATTGCCGAAGAACCTACACCTTCCGTATGAACAATGTCTGCATGGTCGTGACGCATGCGCACTGCAATATCCCGATATGGTCGCCACGTCTCTCATTGGTGAATAGAGCCATATCACTTGATAATCTCAACAGGGGCAGGGTCCATCCCTGCATCCTATTGGTCCGACGTTACTGCAACTTTTGTCAGGCGGAGCCACGGTCTTCTCGCTCATTGGTAACCGGAAGCTTCCGAAGAGGGGCGGGGCCATTAACTGATCGCTCACGCTGCTGATTGGTTTGACGTCACTTCCTGCGCTGGAGTAAACATAGCCTGTATATTTTTACGTATTTGGATTCTGTGGCTTCAAATAGATAAAGTTCATCTGTCAAATGTCAACTCAGGTGCCATTTTAACTTTATTTAAATTTTTTTTTTAAATTTTAGATCATTTAAATTATATATAATTGACGTACAATTACCCCCACAATATTATTTTTCAAATAATTAATTTTTGTTGTTAACGATCAAATTTAAAAATTACGGTTTTTTAACTAAAACTCATTGCTCCCAATAGAAACTTACATGGACCACCCTGTATATTAAACAACTCTTTCAAGTACTAGTAAAGCGATATGCACAGTAATTTCGTTAATTCCTAAATAAAGCAGTAATTTTTAATTTTCTAACTTTTATTAACACAACATGCTCCTGAATCCGACTCTGTCAAAGTAAAATGGCGTTTAAGTTGACATTGGGCAGATAAACTGTATGTATTTCAAACCGTAGAATCCAAACATGTAAAAATATACAGAGCCATTTAAATTTTCAGTGTTTGTGTCATTTCTGGTGAAACCGGAAGTCGCTCATGTTTTTTTACGTAAAAGAATTCCAAACTGGCTATAACCCATTAAAACTTGAACAAAATATAACGACCCGTTCAAAAGTTAGAGGGGTGGGCCATATTTGATTTACACCTGGATATTCCATTATAATAAAATCTTTTGCACCTTGCATATATTTTTTAAGTTACAGAATTAATGGTAAATTGAGATAGTTGTATACGAACTTACAGAATTGACCACAAAAAATATTAAAGAATTTGTAACAATAATGTTTAAACTGGAGTTTTACTTTCTAACGTTTTTCGCCTTTGTCGATGACCTGATCTGAATTAAATCAATGTTAGTAAATCAATTTAAAAACAAAATAAATTAAGTATTTTATTTACATTGAGTTAGGTAATATACACATAGGCCAAACATTTAAATCATTTAAACTTAGAACAAGAGATAACAGATTAAAGTTCAATTTCTATATTTCATGGATGAATAAAAGCTTTATTAATTACTTTAGCCAATGCATAAATGTAAATTATCACCATATTTAAATCTATCTGAGTAGAAAGTACAAAGTATGCTTCAATTAGTAACCAGATCTTTTCTACTTTTTTTATGTAAACTCAGTTATTTGTAAAAATAAATTACAGATACATTTCAAATTAGAACTATCCAAATCGTTTCCTTGTTAGGAAAGTAAGACCACAAAACGCTGCCTCACTCACTCACTCACTCACTCACTTACTCATTCACACACTCACTGACCCACCCACCCACTCACTCACTCACTCATTCAGTCACTGCTCACTCGCTCGCTCACTCCCAACTCACTCACTCACTCACTCACCACCACCACCACTCACTCCTCACCACTCACTCCTGCTCGTTCACCACTCACCTCCACCACCACTCACTCACTGCTCGCTCGCTCACTCGCTCACCACTCACTCACCAAACACACTCACTCACTCACTCCTCCTCACTCACTCACCACTCACTCACTACCAACTACCACTCACTCTACCACCACTCACTCACTCACCACTCACTCACTCACTCACTACCACTCACTACTCACTCACCACTCACCACCACCACCACTCACTCACTCACTCACTCACTCACTCACTCACCACTCACTCACTCACTCACTCACTCACTCACTCACTCACTCACTCACTCACTCACTCACTCACTCACTCACTCACTCACTCACCACTCACTCACTCACTCACCACTCACTCACTCACTCACTCACTCACTCACTCACTCACTCACTCACTCACTCACTCACTCACTCACTCACTCACTCACTCACTCACTCCACTCACTCACTCACTCACTCACTCACTCACTCACTCACTCACTCACCACTCACTCACTCACTCACCACCACTCACTCACTCACTCACTCACTCACTCACTCACTCACTCACCTCACTCACTCACTCACTCACTCACTCACTCACTCCTCCTCACTCACTCACTCACTCACTCACTCACTCCTACCACTCACTCACTCACTCACTCACCTCACTCACTCACCTCACCACTCACCACTCACTCACCACCACTCCACCCACCCACCCACCCACCCACCCACCCACCCACCCACCCACCCACCCACCCACCCACCCACCCACCCACCCATCGTACGACGTTAGGTCCTCTTCCAGTACTTTTTCCACAATTTCACTATCATTTTCCGCCTGTCCGTATGTCTGAGTTCCTATTGTGACCATTTTTTTTTCTTTAACCTTTCCAACCTCTTCTTCGTGAGGGTCTTCTTGGCAAACTTTGTTGTAAATATAAATTTTTGCATTTCCTCCGTCATAAGGTGGCTAACTTTACCCCTTATTATGTCTATGTTATCTTTTATTTCTCTTTTAGTATTTGGGTGTTCTCTCGCGAGTTTTGACAGACTTTTGATAGCTCTGTCTAAAGCATTCATTATTTCCCTTGCTTTTTTTGAATATTTATTTATCGTGCCAGGGCTGTCTTCGTCCTGTAAGTCACTTATACTGACTCCTTCTTTTACGCTTAATTGCTCTACCTTCATTCTCGTCCCATGTGTAATCCAAACATGAAATATTTTTTGGGGTATCACTTTTTCTCCCCATCCTCTCGGTGGCGATGTCACTATCGACAGGTTTCTTTTTTTTTTACATTCCCCCCCACCCTTAGGGGTACTATTTTGTTCCATATCCTTAAATTAATGTATTTCGACGCGTATGGTATGTGTTTCTACTAATAGTATAGCAATTAGCACTATATGGTAGTCCTTTCTACCTACTGTATTCTGTATATATACTCTAATTGTGGTATTTACATATAAATCTACCAATTTTGAGATATTGTAATTGTAATTAAATTTAAACCTAATGAATTGCACATTTGTTGAATTGTCACTAACCAAAAGAAAATTTAATGTAATAATTGTTCTTAACGCTAAAAATTTCCTCAGCAAAAACCTGTTTGTTATAACTAAAAAGTATTTCTGAGGTAATTGGCCCTATATACTTATTAATAATATCTGTTAATTATTATTAAAGTAAATAAAAGTATTAATAAATAATGTATATATCAAGTAAAATCCAATTTAAATGTGTTGAACCGCACTATTATTTGTAACTTGAGGTTAAATTTTAATATCGTGGAAAATTTTAAAATTAATCAAAATTAATTTGTCTTATCCCTTCAAATTGTCCTACAGGGGTAAAACTAAACTCATTTTACTCGACTTTTAATAAGGAGTTTAGCGCAGCAAACCAAAAGTCTCTATCTTGCTTCGTTATCTGCGCGCTACCTTATCAGTTACACTTCAACACTACCCACCGAGCACGTGGTTTAAAAATTTAAACGCACCCCCTCGAGTGAGGTATCAGATGAAAGCTGTCTTTTCTGCGCACTTAGATATTCAATCGGAATTTGTATAAATCAACCCTTAGATAAGCTATACCCTTTTATTATACATAAGTTTTGTCCCAATCGTCAGCTCTTTTTAAAGTCAAATAACGGAACCCTCTGTATACGGGAGTTGATTTGGCTACAATTTATCTTTCAGTTAGACGTATTATGTGCTACGTAAGAATATACAAGGCGATTCAATAATTTTACAAAATACTAAATAAGACAATAAGTCGAAAAACCTTTTTAGCTTTCATTACCCTGAATCTTAAAATTAGCTCTTTCAAGGTATGTAATAGATTTTAAAATCTTCGAATACAGTTTGTTATACTGACTTTGTTTACAAAGTTTCGTTTCAGTCCTATGAGGTAGAGCCTGGCAAGTTTCACCAAGGCATATCAAATGATACTGTTAGCGTGTTTAAAGGAACCAATACGTTATCTTCTATGGTTTATTGTTTAGGCTGGATTGAATTTGTAACGTCGGGAGAGTAGTTTTAAATTATGATACACAAGTCAGCATGCAAAGTGAAAACCGGAAATATACACCACACACTTTGTTTAACTCGCGTATAATGTATCAAAAGTCAGTGAAACGGTTATTGACAGGAAAAAGGAATAAGTCTAGTATTTGTACTGTACCTACTATATTGATCATGATACGTTTAGGGGTAAAACTATATTTATACCAAAAGCTAACACTAGGGCCGTGAGTCGTAATAGTGAAACCGACCAGTCGTTTGGCTTTCGAAATGGTTAGTTATAGTATATAGGGCTAACTAGAAATAGATTGGAACAGTTTTAGTTGTCACTTGGGATTCTTAACAACAATAATACATGTTCCAATCTATATCTAATTAGCCCCCTACACTATAACTAACTATTTCGAAATCCAAACGATTGGTCGGTTTGACTATTACCGCTCACAGTACTAGTATTGGTTTTGGTATATATATATATATATATATATATATATATTGTGTTTATACCTTAACGTATCATGATCAATATAGTAGGTAGAGTACAAATATTAGATGTACTACTTTCCCTGTTAGTAACAGTTTTACTAACTTTTGGTACATTATACACGAATTCAACAATGTGTTCTGGTTTTCACTTTGCACAGCATGTGCACATGCTCACTTGTGTATCATAATTTAAAACTACTCTCTGGACGTTATAAATTCAATCCAGCTTAAACAATAAACCATATAAGATAACATATCGGTTCCTTTAAAACCGCTAATAATTTCATTTGATATGTCTTGGTGAACTTGCCAGGCTCTATCTCAGGATTGAAACGAAACTTTCGGAACAACATCAGTATAATAAGCTGTAATATTTTAAAATCTGTATACATAATTTGAAAGAGTTAATTTTAAGATACAGGATAATTAAAACAAGAAAGGTTTTTCGATTTATTGTCATATTTAGTATTTTATAAAATTATTGAGTTACATTGTATATTCTTAAGTAACGCATAATACGTCTAACTAAAAGATAAAATGTAGTCAAAATTAATTCCCGTATGCAGAGGTTTCCGTTATTTGATTTTAAAAAGATTTGATGGGGCGAACCTTTGTATCACCCTGTATAATATATATTTTTATCCTATATAATATATGACACCCAATCAAAAGCCTTCCACAGTAGCAATTATGTGGCTGTTATAAAACAGAATAATTTTTTTAAAAAAGGTATACCGTTAAACTGTGTATCACCCTGTAACTAGGAATCAATTATACCCTTTGTGTATATTTACATATACCATAAAGATGCAAAAATCTCATTTTGAATAAAAAATTAATGTAGTAGTTGTAAATCAAAAACAATGAAAATGCGAATCGTGGTATTTTGAAACTTTAACACTTTAACTAGCCAGAGAATGATTTTTTGCTCATGAACAATATTGATGAGTACCTCGAGAACTAATCCGTATCAGAAAATTATACATTTTTACCAAAGGCCACTTTCCATGAGGATTTAAAAACGCTAACAATTTCATTTGACATGACTTGGTAAAACTTGCATGACTCTATCTACAAATCTACTCATAGGATTGAAACGAAACTTTAGGAACGAAATCATTATACTATGCTGTATCCGATGATTTTATAATCAATATAATTTTTAGATACAGGGTAATAAAGAAAGAAAGGTTTTTCGACCTATTGTTATATTTTGCTGACGATACGATAGTACTCTTCACTGTAGTTCATCTCAGTCTACTCATAGTGATAATCCACCTTCTATGTCAAATAAAGAAATTAAAGCTGAAATGGCAAATTCAATCAACAAAGACATTCAACGTATTCTCGAATGGGGAAGCAATAATCTAGTTAAATTTAATGCTAACAAAACTCAGTGTTGCCTTATGTCCGCCAAAAAAGATCGATCATTTCCTGTTGTAAGTATGAATGGCTCAGTTCTTAAGTTTTCAGACTCATTACTCTGTTGGGTATGACTGTATCTTCAAATCTCTCATGGGTTGACCATCTTCTGTCAGCTACCAAAACAGCTGCTCGTAAAATAGGCTTTTGTACAGATCTAAGCAGTACTTTACCTCTCGACAACTCCTTCTGCTGTATAAGGCCCAAATTCGGCCTCATCTGAATATAATTCTCACCTTTGGGTTAGTGCTAAATACGCTATCGATATCGTTGATCGTATTCAAAAGAGAGCGATTAGGCTTATAAATGACCGTCGTTAACTTCTCACATACAGTTCCTTGAACATAGAAGGATGGTTTCAGTTCTTTCTTTGTATTATCGTTATTACAACGGCTATTATGCTGGTGAATTACATTCTTTGATACCATCTCCGGCTATCTTTGCGAGAAACACTCGGTTCGCTCATTCACATCATCAGTATGCAGTACAAATCCATTGTCGTACCAAACGGCGCAATCCACATTTTTCTACATGGCTTCTAAACTCTGGAATGATCTCCCTAGTTCCTGTTTTTCTCTCACTTATGATATGAGAAAATTTAAGGTAGCTGTTCATAGGCATTTATTGTCAATTCATTATCACTCTATCTATCCTTCTAAGTGTTCCTGAGTGCTTTAGCACGATAGGCCTTTTTGGCCTGTTCAGGTCCACAGCCATAAAAAAAAAAAAATTTAATACTTTGCAGAATTATTGAATCGCCATGTATAATCTTAAGTAGTACCTAATCTGCCTAACTAAAGGATACCATGAAGTCAAAATCCATTCCCACATACAGAGGGTTCCGTTACTTGATTTTGAAAGGAATTGATGATTGGGGCAAAATTTATGAATCACCTTGTATAATATATATTTATAACTATTTACTTAACCAACACAATACCATATTCAATGAAGAGTCTTTCACAGTAGGAATTATGTGGCTGTAATAAAACAAAATAGTTTTTTTAAAAAACTTTAATGTCAAAATGTGTATCACCCTGTAAATAAGATTGAATGGTACCCTGTGTGTACAACTACATAACTTATAAAGATGTAAAAATCGAATTTGGAAGACAAAATGAACATCAGTACTTTCTAACCAAAAATAATGAACATGGCAAGGTAGGTATCTTGAAACTTTAACACTCTGTATTGTTAAAACTAGCCATAGTATGGCTTTGTGCCTATGAACAATATTAATTAGTATGACAAGAACTAATACATATAAAAAAATTAGACATATTAACCGAAGGCCACTTTCCATAAGAAAATGGCGGGGTCCTGTCTGCAGTTACTACATAGGCAAATCGATGAAATTGAACCGAACGAAGGACAAGTGTTGCAGTTTGCAATCAACAACTATTATTTTGGATGTTAAGTTAAGCTTGAGTAGTACAAAACCTGCAAGATGGCCCGGTAAACGCTATTGGGCAGCATGGTGATAACTGATAAGCCGTTATTGCTTTGCAAACCGGTGAAAACCAGCCGGGGACCACCTCGAAACCCTACATATACTGCTGTGTCTAGGGTCATGCACATCAGTAACGGAACCCACATGTTTGTGCCGTGCGGGGCGTCCCATTTTGGTAGATGAAGGGATTTTGGTGGTTGAGGAGGCCCCGACCTACGGGCCCGAACCTTCCAACGCGCCACTTTGGCCCTTAATTAATAAAATTAATATTGCTAGTGTTAATATTGAAAGATGCTTAAAAATCAAGGAGGTCTATTTTTCGTCCAAAATATTTTAAAAACATTATTCATGGATTTATTGAAAACAATTATTCAAAATCTTTCATTTTGAGAATTATGAAACAAAACATTCATAGTTGTTATAATATTTCTATCGTTAAAAAACCAGAAGAAGAAATGGATTACGTAACCATTCCGTACAATAATAAAAGATGTTAAATACAAATCACTAAAGAATTTTTATTTATTTCTGTTTATAGTAAAGTTACTATGTGTACCAAGAAACTGATCTACTTAAGGACGAGATGTTACAGTAGTGACGGAAACGATGATAGAATCGCTCACCACTTCAAGGGTAAACTTTCATTGAAGTTGGTGTTGGTTGCAGGATTGTTGATAGCGGATAAAGTTATCGTGTGATAGGTTTCGTTGCGATCATGCAGAACACCCGATCACATAATTGATTGTATATAAATTGCCGGAGAGTTTAAAAAAGAGCATTCGAGTAGGAACTTCTAAAACGATATCTTCTCTTATACGCTGCATGGAGAATGTCAGAGACATACAGCGTCCTCTCAGTGATTAAGAGTTTGCGCAAGAATTTGGTTCTTGCAATTGGTGCTGCCCTACCTCAAGTACAATAGGAGCAAGAAAAAGTCATGGCCTTCAGAAGAGACTGTAATGTTCCGCTTAGAGCTTCATCAGAGTAGTCTCTGGCCGATTGTATTTCAAGAGATGTTTCAATGAATTACTGTAGAATTCAAGTTCAGAAATTTACATTTAGCGTCGTGAGATTGGCAGAACGTTCATCCTGAAAGATAAGGATCGATTTTTTTATGACGTTGTCACCAAGACCAAGTACAGCAATCCCAGTAAAAGTGGCGCTTGGCGCTATGTGAAAAATAGTGGTTTGTAGTCTCAGCATGGAGGCATCTTCATATTCACCTCTAAAGGCCATTGATAGCATCTTTTTCGTGAACCAAAGACAATGCTATAGACGCCGAACGTTTCAATCACCTGATGTTTACACCGGTGTGAAGTTAGTCCCCCAACTTTTCGACATTTTCCTTTTCTTTCAATTGCAATCGTTTGTTGGTCGTTTCTCGGTGTTTGTTGGCTATTTTTTAACGTTAGTCGTTTTTTCATATTTATAATAATCACGATTACAATTTAGGTGTGAAGTTAGCCACTCAACTTTCAAAATGTTAAATTTTTCCGATTGCAATGATTTGTTGGTCATTTTTAGGTGTTTGTTGGCTATTTTTGAAAGTTTGTTTGTTTCTTATATCTATAATAAATACAATTATAATTTAAACGTGAAGTGGTAGGTGTTCACCTAAAGGCGAAATAAATTCGGTGTAGTGTGTATGGGTAATGTGCAACATAACAATATTCGTATAGAGCATAGCATAACCTAAAAGTATATCGATTTAGTTACATGCTGATATTTAGTGCTTACCTATAGAAATGTTTCATTTAAGAATTCAATAGTGTGGAAAATCTTCTAACGTACAAGACAAACCCTCTCTTGCATCCACAATTTTACGTATATCTAATTCAAAAAATATATGTTGATTGTATTTCTACCTCTACAAGACCTTTTCGAACATTTTGTTTTCTTAATAGGTGTCATGAAAGAGGCTTTAACATTCCCAAAACCGCGTTCAACTATAGTTGTGTGATTTACACATAGACATTAAATGTTTCCATTCGACATAAATTATTTGCAGATTCGCGAACAGCACTAGGAATATCGTGCATAATTTTTTTCCAACAGTTGCCAGTGTCAATTCTTGTAGACGTAATTTTGTCATCAACTTGCATCGCTACAATTTCAGGATATTATTTTTCTTAATAGGGCAGCTCGTTTTTGTAGGAGCAATTTATTTGGACCAAGATTCATAAATGATTTTAAAAATGAGAAAATTTTACAATTTTGTTGGTTAATGAAATTTGTAAAATAAGTATTATGCAAATTATGTTGTACAGCGCAATTGAGTCGAAAGGGCATGTATTTGATACAAAAAAATTCATGTTTTCCAATTTAAGCACGCCGGAAATATTTTCATTTGGTAACAGATATGTTTTATGTACTACATCAACATTCGAATTTTGAAAAGATATTTCAGAGAACGATTGAAATATTTACTCGTGTTCTTCTTAGGCAGTACCTAAAATGAATAAGGTATGTATTTAGAAATGACGTGTAATTTTATTCACTAACACATTTTTGTGTTGCTTCTGGATAATGTTTGAAATTGTCATTGCCCACATGAATGCAAAGTAAAGTATCTTGCATTCAATATTGTATCAATTCAGGTAATTTCAGTTTCTATTAATTCTGTACAGGGTGGTTTTTTTTCGTTAATATTATAGGGTATAGGCTAAACGGTAAGAGATACAAAAAAACTAAGATACGTGTCCCGTTCTCTTTTTTAGTGTTTAGTTTAATGGCGCAATCGGATCTACGCTAACTAAATTGGTTTCGAAGATACAGAGTGATTCTCAAAATCTGCCCGTTTTTATTATCTCTTATGACTCGGTTATTTATGAAGATAAAAAAAAGCTTTGGATGCGAAAGTTTTATGACTTTTTACGTTGAATCCAGTGGCATTCTTAAAAAAAATATAGATGTTTGATTTTTTGAGATATTATCAAAAGTAGCATTTTCTTAAATGGGACACACAATTGCATTTTTTCTTGAGATTGCAACAATATAATTATAACACTTAATATTTTGCATTGTCCTAAATAGCTAAAATACTAAAAAACATTTTTTTTTTAGTTGGTCATTAATTGAATGTTTTAAGCAATTGTTTTTGTTTGTTTACATGTCATAAAATTCAGTAACAATTATGTATTGGTATTCTTATTTCGTTTCCGATTATATTTTTTAAAAAAGGTGATTAAAATGAATGATTTTCAAAATTATGAAAATATATGCTTGAGTGCTACATTGAGAGTAATAAAAATAAAGACGCAGCTCTAGACTTATATTTTGAGCGTTATCCGGAACGACGACAGCCAGAACAACAACTATTTGGAAGACTATATCACAATTCAAGTGAGTATGGATCATTTGGAAAACCAAGAAGTAAGATTTACAATAAGGCAAATAGAACAAGAGATGAAATAAATACATTAGCTTGTGTTGCTGCTGATCCGACGATATCTAGCGGTAATATTGAGAAAGATATTGGCACAAGTAAATCTAAAGGTTTAAAAACGTTAAGAAAGCATAAGTATAAACCATATAAAATAAGAAAGGTTCATAACTTATATCCTGGAGATGAGGAGCGGCGTTTAACATTTTGTGATTGGTATTCGCAGCAGATTAATCGGAATCCCAATTTTTTTCAAAATATAACATGGACCGACGAGGCTTTTATACCTAGCCAAGGAATTTTTAATCGACATAATAATCGATATTGGTCAAACATAAATCCTCATCAGACGGTCGCCAGGATACAACAAGGACGGTTTGGGTTCCATGTATGGGTGGCGATATATCAAAACAGAGTCCTTAACTACAGAATTTTTTATGAAAATTTGAATGTTCAAGGATACATCCAAATTTTGGAAGAATGTGTAATAATGGAGTTGGATAACATGCCATTAGCTGCAAGAAATAATGTTTATTTACAACAAGACGGTGCTCCAGCACATAATAGCCACATGGTAAGGGACTTACTAAATGTCAATTTTGGCGAAAATTGACTTGGTACATATGGACCAAACAGATGGCCTCCGCGTTCCCCCGACCTGACGCCACTTAACTTTTATTTTTGGGGATCTATCAAAAATGAAGTCTATAAAACCCGAAGTAATACTGTAGAAGAACTCAGAGCAAATCTTATTAATTGCATTGGAAGAGTGCCAAATATTCAAATCTATAACGCCACTCGTTCAGTTACAAGCAGAGCCCAAAAATGCATCGAGCAGAATGGAAGACAATTTGAGCACCTATTGCGATTGATCACCTATGCTAATTGTTATATATAAGTATTTGAAATAATTACTGTTGAGTTGTTATAAATCTTTTCTTGTTTTTTGTAGTTGTTGTTTTAGTTTATTAATGTTTTATTATTGTTATTATCTGCAATTTTATTATGCCTATTATAAAATAAAGAATTCATTAAATACATGGCCAACTAAAAAAAAATGTTTTTTTAGTATTTTAGCTATTTAGGACAATGCAAAATATTAAGTGTTATATATTGTTGCAATCTCAAGAAAAAATGCAATTTATTGAGATTATCAGATACAGGGTGTCCCATTTAAGGAAATGCTACTTTTGATAATATCTCAAAAAATCAAACATCTATATTTTTTTTAAGAACGCCACTGGATTCAACGTAAAAAGTCATAAAACTTTCAAAAGCTTTTTTTTATCTCCATAAATAACCGAGTCATAAGAGATAATAAAAACCGGCAGATTATGAGAATCACTCTGTATCTTCGAAACCAATTTAGTTAGCGTAGATCCGATTGCGCCATTAAACTAAACACTAAAAAAGAGAACGGGACACGTATCTTAGTTTTTTTGTATCTCTTACCGTTTAGCCTATATCCTATAATATTAACGAAAAAAAAACCACCCTGTACAGTGTCTAATGTATCGATTGCATAAATTGATCAATATGAATACGCGAAAATATTTATATAGCGGCATATCCAAAACTGTGAAGTCATGTCAATATGTAAGGTGCAATAGGTAAAAGCCAGCAAACAATGGCAATCAAAAAAACTTAAAATCCAACAATGTATTCGGGGGCTAACTTCATGCCTAAATTATAAGCGCGATTATTATAATGTAAAAATGAAAATATGAAAAACCGACAAACCTTCAAAAACAGCAAAAAAAAACACCGACAAACGACCAACAAACGATTGCAATTGACAAAAGGGAAAATTTTGAAAATTGGGGGGCTAACAACACCGGTGGTGTGTAATGTTCATAAATACTAAATAATAAGCGTTACGTATCATTCAAAATAACATAAATATCGTTTCATATTTCAAACAGAAGTTCAATAAGGTATATTAAGATAACACACCAAACAATACACATAAAATAAGATAACGATTATGTGCAATTTACCGTAAACTCTGAAGTATTACAGGAATGTTGCTTTGATAAAGCTGTTTATGCAGACGAAACGTTGGTTGTTTCAACTGCAACACAAAGAAAGCCAGTATCAGTAAATGTGAGATGACGGTAAAACCTTAGGTAATTATAAACATTTCTAGTAACTTTAGGGCACGTACTGGTTCCTTAACGTTTATTTACTTACAACGTAGTAATGCATTGATTTGGGTTTTGTTCTTAATTAAGCGCGAGTAATACACTAAGCTTAATCATTTTTGGAAATAAGAGAATATTTATTAGATGTATAATTTATATTATGTGTATTTGAAGAGCGAAGTGGATGAAGTTAATCTAAAAAGTACTTAGGGGCCACTTTTCATCAAACGCAGGTGTTTCAGCTTCTGAAAATAGCAATCGGTAAGTATACCGTCACTATAAAGCTTTATCTTTGTCAAGTCAGCAAGATAGGGTCAAATTAGCATGCTATATCTTAATTAAGTTGGGGTGTATCTCTGAGTAAATTTATAGGTAACCACCTTGTTTCTTTTGGAGGTAATTAATATGCTATCTGTTGCTCTCCATTTATCTTGGTACTTTACGTAAATAACTACTAATTTAAGTAGCTTGAGTTTTATGAAGGAAGTTTGCAATTTATGTAAATTCGTATCAACTTTGATATAATATATTTATCATTCACAGACATTAAAAAGGAACGTCGAACATTTATTTTGTTGAACTATATTTTTATTAAAAAAAAAACACCTTTACTGTAAGATTAATTTGATGTAATTGGAAAAGTTGAGACCAAATAACCTAAATAGCTATAACATGCATAAATAAATATCAATAAGAACAAATCCATTAAAATCGGCTTTAGCAAAGTGAAGTAACAAAATTCTGTGTATGAAATTAGTAAAAACTTTGAATATAAAGTGTATACTGAACAACTCATCGAAAATAAAAAAATCTGATATGGCCTGCACATGTCATGTTACATTAGGGTAAATAAAAAACATTAAGCTTACATCACGATGCGGGATTCGAGGTATGACTTTTTTAAATGTTATTAAAATTTTCGTTTGTATGAAATATATAAAATATAGCCGTGATTCTTGCTCAATTTGAAAGTGACGACATTACATAAATGTTATGAGTCAATTATTAATCAATTCGCTATACTGTATCCTTCACGATATAAAGTTAATAGTTTTTCATCCATTTAGAAAAAGAAGATTAAGGCTCTTATAAAGTATCTAGTAGCACCAATAATATACAAGGTCTGGGATATTCAGAAAATATGAAAATGGGAACAGAACGTATATACAGAGTGTAACATAAATGGCATATAGATATTTTTTCACTGGCTTTAGTAGTTCTATGATTCGACAGTTTGGTTCCTTTTTGGATTCAACCATTTTTCTTTTAAGATGTGTTTTCAAGATATCTTCAACCTATCTGATATTTGTTGGTAGAAAATAATTACTTTTCTAGAACTCTGTTTTTATTTTTACGTTGTGACATTTACGGCATAGGCCAACCTTTTCACTTACTTTAGCAAGAGAAAGCTTTTGGAAAGAAACATTCGGTATAACATTTTAGCGTTCAAAGTTTGTTGTTCCTGTAGCCATGGAGAATAACATGTCTTATTTTTGACAATGACTGGTGGTGTTACATTACTATATTCGTATTTTTAATAAAAACATTAATTTTTTGCGATGTATGCAATGTGCGAAACGCTGATCAAGTTATTGTTGAAGAAAATAATATAAATGTTGAAAGAATACGAGAAATATCCACATCACATAGAGACAGATTTGGATTGGACCAAGCTGAAGTTACCAACAAACTTGTATGAATTTCAGAAGTAGAATCAATAAAGTTTTTCAAATGGAGGTGGTTATTCAGCGCAAAATAAAATGTTTTATTTGTGCAAGAAACTGTCAATTTTTATTGGCTTTCAAAGCAAGGGTTGACTTTTATATTAAAACGGAAAAGTTCTTAAAAAATAATACGCCCTGTTGCAATGGATACCTAAACTTGAATTTGTAGAAAACCATATATCAGTGCCATTATGACTTATAATGAATGGGATTGAACTAAAGCAATGGTTTAGTGGATTAAGAGAAGCTGCGCCTACGACTGAGAGGAGGTTCGTTATCACCAAATATGAAAATAGTAACATAAAGGGTGTAACATAAACGGTATTTAGTTTATATGTAGTCGTAGACTTTAAACATGCTGTAGTTTCATCAATATACAATGTTTAAATGGATTGCAATGATTGTTAAAAATATATTAAGTCAGTTTTTTTATTCTAGGCAATTGCAATGTTGTATACCTATATAAACAATATAAAAGAGAAAGCACTATAAAACAAAAAAACTAGAATAACAACTGGTTAGTTTGTGAACAGTTTCTGCCTTATATTTTAAAAAAATTCCTTGGCATTTTAAAAATCTTATGGTTAAATTCATTATGTACGGAAAACTCCTTAGTTACCTCGTTAGGAATGTTTTTTTAAACATAATAAAATCTTTTTTAAATCATTGTTCTGGAACCTCCTTAACCAAAGATTTTAAGAAGAAGACAGAGCAATTTTTTACCATAATCATTAAAAACACTGTAATTTGTTGTATTTTTTACTTCAAAGTGATGGTATCTTTACAGTTACTACAACATTCATTTGGAAATTAAATAACTTAGAGATTTTTTGCTGACATTTATAAACCCAAAGAAATCATAAAAAGATTAATAAGATATAACAACAAACTTATAAACGCTATTTAGAGTAAGCATGTTTTAATTGCTATTCGTTCACTATGTGGGGATCGTACCGATTTGCAGCATCTAGAACAGTGCGAAGATCATTTTTTGGATACTGAATATTCTGTACATTTATTGCATATTCTAAAGACCTTAAGACCATACATGTGCACATGCTCCCAAAGTTCTTGCGCCAACTTTACAAAGCAGTACGTTCCGTTTTCATTGGCTACAACATTATACACAATAAATATAGTGTTTACAAAATGAGTAAATCTAGAGTAAACCCTAGCTTTTAATAATCCTGGTTCGTTAAGTTGCGTTTGAACGATAAATTCATCGTGAAGCTCACGCCCTGTGATGTCTTGTCATGTGTATTTGAACGCCCTGTATATATGTATGTATTTTTTTCTTTTAATTTTTTTTTGCTAGTGACTGAGTTTACGCTAACGAAACTTGGTGTTTTTTTGTGTTCATTAAGGTACAAGTGAAAGTAACAATAGATTGTTTGATTTTCTAAGTTTTCGAATTAAACTGTTCGTATTGCAATTAAGATATGATTTCTGAAATTGGCAATTATGTATTTTGTTGATTAATTAAATGGAAATGGGAAATTTTAAAGTTGAATCTAAATTAGTTTTCCTGTGAATTTTTATAAAAGTTCCGTTAAAATAGATAAGAAAAGTTCGCATTTAAAGTGCAGGATGAGATCATTCCTTGGTTTTATTGATTAAGCAGGGGCTATTGATGGGACCTATTTATTGCGTTTTAGTAATTGACGCCGTTTTTCTGCCGTAGTGTTAAGTAAGTATCATTATCGTTTAAGAAATAAATCTGTGGACAACTTGCACTTGGGTCGTGCACGTCGCAGTGTCAGCAGTTTTATTATGTTGAGAAACATGGTGCAATATGATGGAGAGGGGAGGAAGCTGTTCTTTTTTCGCGGTTAATTGCGCGGAGATTCTCGATCTGACTTTCGTGAGTAAGAGATGTGATCTGTGAGCTTGGGGTTGTGCCCTTTTCGAATACCTGGAGGACCGAACTTTTGGAGAAATTGTTTGCAACTAAAAGCACCCGTTTGGGGGATATTTGTGTAGACCTTCCTACTTCCTGGTTATTTGTTTTGAAGTTACAGACCGTGGGGTCAATTAACGAACGTTTTAGTGGTGTGTTTATTTAAGTTCATCTTAGTGGTGTATCGTGAGTGCGTTTAAGGCGGATTAATATTACCGAATGAAACCATTGTGGCGGCACAACGTTTTGTTTCTCCCCTAAAAGAAAATCACCTGAAACACACGAAAGTCTCACTGTAAATAATTTTTCTGCCATTTCAATATTTAAACAGACTTGTAAATAGAGCTACCGATTTAATTAAACATTAAACTGCGCAAATATCTCGTGTGTAAAAGCTACTCGTTTTGTGCACATAAACTATATAACGTCCTGATCAATTATGCTCAACGTATCGCTATCTAAATTAAGACGGGGAAATTTCCGCATTGGTTTTACGATCGAGGATATTCTGCTGGAATCCTGGAGCCGTTCCAGTTGCTTTCGTTGCTGCCCGATAGAGGAGGTAACTCAATATTGTACGTTATTGTGAATACTTTACCATATATTTGTTTGTAAACTTGGTGCAATTATTGGTTGACGAGCGAGTAAACGCAGTCGTTTTTTTCGCGTTATTTTGCGGAATTTGATGCTTTCATGTCGTCTCAATAAAAGATTGACGAACTGCTTCTATTTGCGATACCTTTGGTATTTTGTTTTTTTTTTTATTATTTTATTAAATGTACTGCAAATTTATGTACATGAACATTTCGCATGGTGAAATTGATTTTAGTGAGCAATTGGTTACGTATTGTATTGAATTTATTCATTTTTAGATAATTCTATTTGCGTAGTTTAAAATCAAAGGACATTTGGTAAGCTTACAAGGTTGACCATGTTTTCTAGTATTGAAGATTTTAAATCTAACCGAAACCATTGTAAATAAATCTACGCATTTGTGTGCTTCTTGAGGTATATTTAGATATAATAGACGAACAATCAATTGAATTTTATGGTGTTAATTTGTGATCTCCCGACCAGCGAAAGCAATAATTTACGAAAGTGGTGTTTTTTTAGTATTCAAACTAAAGAATTTATTGAGAGCTAAATTTTGATTTCAATTTTGGTTGATTGATGTTAAAAGTAACCATTAGTAATTTCCTACACTTTAAGCATTCAGGGTCATACAGTTTTTGAGTTTTATTAAATATTTTGCGTTGTTTAATGTAATCGGTTAGAGGAATATTAGATGACGTTCGGGGGTAATGTAACTAAATATAAAGCTGATTTGCGCCCACTCTATTTTGGCATTTGAGCTTGTGGATATTATTTAAGATTTGTTCTAGAGCTAAAGTTTCGAAGCATCTCCAACGTGCACCTGGAGGTAACCAACATAAGGTAAATGAGATCTTTCGACTGTTGAAGGGTGATTTATCTACGTGTGCCCAGGTGTATTCTTACCGATTTCGTCATAATAACAGTCTGGCGCCCTTTTACTTGACTTTATTCTAATTACGACGTACACTTAGCTACAACTTTCGACAATACGACTAACCACCTTCAGTATTTTTAAATTCAGAAACACGCCCACACCGTCTGTCCCACCGAGCTAGTCCGGTGCACTCTAATTATCTGTCACCTGCCTTTTTAGTTTCATTTTCGACCGTAACAGTCGTGAATATACCCTGGCCACAATTTAACCTGATAGGTACCCAAAGTTTTTAATTGAATGTGATCAAGATCAAGCCTAAGAAAATCTAAGTTATTATGTTCTTCAATATTTCGCCAAACTCCTGTATTTGCAGCAAATTCTGCCTTTCCACTTGGATTTGCAATTCGTTGACATTTCGCCCTCTTCTTATTTCTAGCATTCTTTGAGCGAGTTCATCTTTTGCATCCTGCATGTGAATGGGCTCATGAAATTTAATTATCAATGCACATTCAATCCTTAAAAACGGGTTCAGATTAATACAATGTTGCATAGGCTATATCACGAAAAACCTTAAACACTGTTTTTAGATGCCCGTTTCGGTGGTAAGTTGACGATAGCCGCTTGGAAGAAAGGGAGGAATCTGGCAATTGGAATGAAGGTTGTCCAAAAATTCTGCAACATCACGGTAAGCGCGGTCTACGACAAAAATATAATTTTCTTGAATACTCTCTCTAATTCCTTGTTGGTCATTTCACACTTCTCTAACTAAAACTGATGCGTCGTTGTTTCGTGCCACTAAAGGAAGGTCCATGTATATCAACAATGTTTCCGTCTGGTGCAACTATTAGTCCAGCTTTTAAGAATGTATATTTTTTATGGCTAGAATAGGATTGGCGTTAAACACAAAAGTGAGAACTGTTTGGTACTTTAATGTAGGTACACTCTGGATATAGGATCGCCGTTTGAACGTTTGGTTCAGGATTGTAAAGTATATTTTAGAACTGAGTTCATGTGTTTTTGGATAAAACGGTCCCTATCTCGTACTTCGACCGAATTAAGACCTAAGTGTTCTCTAGCAAATCTTACCATTAGGCTCTCCCGGACTGTAGATATCGACAAACTAACATTTTGTCGAAATAAGTATTGCATGAAAGATAATATATCTGAAAGACCTTGCTGCAGCTTTATCAAGAAAGTTATAAGTTGCTATTTTGTAACATTTCTGTGACTATTGCACACGAAAACAGAATTGCAATACCCATACAACTGCTCTTTTGGAAGGGAAGTTAACGGTTTGAAGTCACCTTCTTCTAAATTACTCTCACTATCGAATCTCCTCTCTATCGTCGTAGGTGCAGCTTCTCTTAATCCACTAAACCATTGCTTTACTTCAATCCCATTCATTATAAGTCCTAATGGCACTGATATATGGTTTTCTACAATTTCAAGTTTGACCATACCATCATCGCAACAGAGCGTATTATTTGGTAAGAATTTTTCCGTTTTAATATAAAAGTCAACCCTTGCTTTGAAAGCCAATAAAAATTGACATTTTCTTGCACAAATAAAACATTTTCTTTTACGCAGAATAAGTACTTACGTCGGAATGGCATTGGGGTCGGCCTCCACTTGTATAAATTTATTGATTCTACTTCCGCAGTTCATACAAGTTCTACTTTGTTGTGTAACTTCAGCTTGGTCCAATCCAAATCAATATTATTTGCTTCAACAGTAACTTGATTAGCGTTTCACACATTGCATACATAGAAGTTTACCATCGTAAAAAAATAGACTATTAATGTTTTTATTAAAAACACCAATATTGTAATGTAAGACTATCGGTCATTGTCAAAAATAAGACACGTTATTTTCCATGGCAACTGGAGTAACAAAGTTTGACCGCTAAATTGTTATACAGAATGTTTTTTTCAAAAACTAACTCGTGCTAAAATAAATAAACTAAATGGTTGGCCTATGCCATAAATGCCAAAAAGTAAAAATAAAAAGGGAGTTCTAGAAAAGTAATTATTTTTTAAAAATAAAAAAAGTAACATATCTTGAAAACACATCTTAAAATGAAACTGATTGAATCCAAAATGAGTCAAATCAGTGGAATCAGAACTACCAAAGCCAGCGAAAGTATATCTAAATATTATTTTACACCCTGTATATAGGTGCTTTTCATTACTATTTTTATATGTTGTGGATATCCCAGACCTTTTATATTATTGGTATCATTCAAGCAAGGCATATTTTTGGCGACTACGGAGCAAAATACAGTGTTCTAAATAAATCGCGATCCAAACTTTCGAGTATTCCTCAGTATAACCACAAAAAATGTCATATAAAGAAAAGTGTTTGAATTAATAGAAACTACAATATTTTCAAAAATCTGTGGGTCTCTAGTGTCATGTCCTTTGACTAATGCACCGGCAGTTAGTTACACACACTTTTTCTCTGAATAGTTGTAAGTTATAGAAGTGACTGTTGGTGTGTGGTCTTTCAGTTTCATCAAATAAAATATCTTAACATGAGACTTTTTTCTCACAAGAGAAAACAATTTGCAATTGAGTGGGGTGAATCACTTGACCGGCGGCCATCTTGTCAGCCATTCTATCGGCCATCTTGGCGATTAAGGCCCTTTTGGCATAGATCTTCGGAACCTGTTTGTGGGCCTTCGCCCATTTGTCGTGGCCCTATCGGCGAGAAATTTGAATTTGTATTCTAATAAGGGGGCCTAATGCTTACTTATAAGACAGGTATAGGGGTTCGCAACTTGCTCTTCGGGCTTCGTCCGCTTGTCGTGATCTGAACTGAACTACATACTGGTCACTGTAATGGTTATGGAGGAAATTTTAAACAAGAGGTCCTAGTTATAACCTGCTAGGTAGGTATAAGACGTCTACATTTACTTTTGGGGCTAAGTTCACTGTCACGTACCACTTATTATGGTTTTAATTATGAGTCATAATTAAATTTATAAATAAGAAAGATGAAGGGTAGTAATCATTTATTATACGTAATACTATTTTGAGATTTAAAACTCACGAGTGTTTTCTGTAATACGGGCGGGTGTTATTTATTGGAAATAGAAATCGTCAGAAATTAATCAAATCAATCGATCGGCTAATAAAATAAGCCGAAGCATATGAAACCTAATCAATCAATCTAGATCAAACCAAACAAATCAATTAAGCAAATCAACCTTAAACAATCAAATCAAATCAAACAATCAGACAAATCACAATCAATCAAGACAATTCAACAAATCAGTTAAATCAATCAACCGCAATCAAATCATACAGAAGCTGAGCTAACAATTCTCCATAACCTTCAGGTAACGATTCTCCCACCAAGCTCCTATGAGCGACCACTTACTTTGTAGATAAGGCTAACCGACACTCAGAGCTGGCACTCTCCCTAAACGTGAGGGCACCGGCGTGGGAAAACAGTCGATCGTCAGCAAATCAATCTCAATCAATTCGATCTCGATCAATCAAATCGTAAATTACAGCTTGCAAAAATCAGCTTACAATTCAAGAATACTGGTTTGGCCTAATTTACAGCTTTCTAAAACCAATCATAATTCAAAAATACATGAGATAACCATCGGAATTACTGTCCATATACGAGCATCAAATTAGCTTCTAACACTATTGCCGGTTTTTGCATACAGTGCTAAAAATACATTTTACAGTTAAACTAGTAAAAATACCTATACAATAACAAATATATAACCAAATTCGAAATCAACATGTAAACGTATAAACTCCGTTCGTAGCTATCTCCCTTACCAAGATTCCAGGTTTTCTACACCGTTTCTCGAGCTACGTACAACTACAATTGGGTTAAAAATTGCAGGTGATCTAGTCCTACTTACAATTTAATTATCAAAAAACAGTGTTAAGCTTTTGTGAGATTACTTTTTAAAATTCCTTGATAATAATTAATAAGTTAAAAGTAATCTTATTTATTTCAACAACAATATTTACTTACATTTCTATACATGTAACCTCAGCAGTTTTCACAACTGTGATATTTAGTTTTTATGAATAACAAGGTCATTGCTAAACTAATATTGGCGCCCCAATGGGATCACCTCTTTCACTGGAATTTGCTAATGTTTACATGTAGGATTTTGGAAATAGGGCTCTAAATTCAGCCCAAATAGATTACACTTATCTTAGAAGCAGGCTTGTTTGTTTGTGACGTCATCCAGTTGTGTATACTTTTAAATGGTCAATATAAATCACTTAATGCTTTCCAACTATTATTAACATAAAGTAGTTAACAACTTTCGCTATTCAATTTCTTCTACTGTGTCTGGGAAAAAACCCAATTACTTAACTACCAGCAAGGGAAATAGACCTTGAAAAATGCAATTGTGGTTTATTTAACTTTCATAAAGGTTTCACTAATGTAGGACGTCTATTTTTTCCAAATACATTAGATGTACTTGAATAGTGAAAGGTTGTTATTGTGGTTATATAACTGGGCGAATCCAGAAAATAATTATTTTATGTTAATGATTGCTGGAAGACCCTAAGTACTTTATATTATTCAGTTATAAGCAAGACGTCTAAAGTGCATGTGATGTGGGTTAAGCAGCTGTTTACCCTATCACGTCGTTCTTCCAATGCAATTATCGACACCAACTCTGATAAGTGCTCGTTTTTTATTCCAACCCTTACCCCTTATTCCATTTACTTTTTTTAATTGCTAGAAGCCTGATTTCAGGTTTGGTTGTTTGGTGTTTATGCATTTTTACTGATTTAATTGTAAAATGTATTTTTATTACTGTATGCAAAACTCGACAATAGTGTACATGTTAATTTTAGCGAGACTATTGTTGTTATGGTTGTCTACTGATAATGATGAGCGTGGGTAAAACAAAACAGAGTCCTATAGTTGTCTTACGAAATTAAATCGGTGTTAGTTTCAAAATGCTTGTGTATTATCAAAATTGTAGATAAAAATCAGTTTGTTCATTTACCCCCGGGGTATTTGCCTGTTTTCAAAACGAAATAGTGCGTTCAAGCTTGTTTATAAATTTCGGACCCTTTTTCCCAGAGGTATTTCCGTTAAGACAATCCTTGTATGTAAAATAATATAGTGGTCTGATTTCGATTTTGGTTTGTTATTGTATAGGAATTTTTACTAGTTTAACTATAAAACGTATGCAAAAACTGGCAATAGTGTTACAAGCTGATTTGATGCTCGTATATTGTCAGTAATGACGAAGGTTATCTCATGTATTTTTGAACTATGGTTGGTTTTAGCAAGCTGTAAGTTGGGCCAAACCGGTATTTTTGAATTGTAAGCTGATTTTTGCAAGCTGTAAGTTATGATTTGATTAGTCGAGGTTGTTTGATTTAATTTGGACCAGAGTTATTTTTTAGATTTATTTGCTTACTTGATTTGTTTGATTTGACCGAAGTTGATTCATTTGGTTGATATGCTTCGGCTGATTTTATTAGCCAATCGATTGATTTGATTAATTTCTGACTTCTAACAAGGGGCGATTTCAAATTCTCCCGCCAAAACCAAATGGCTGTCAAAATTTAATTAAGCCTCATAATTAAAAGCTGATTAATAACGACTGGCAGAGGTCTTTCCGCTAAGGCAGATCTTGTATGTGAAGTTTTAAATCTCAAAATAGTATTACTTATAATAAATGATTAAAACCCTCTTTCTTTTTTATTTATAAATTTAACTATGACTTATAATTAAAACCATAATAAGTGCTACGTAACAGTAAACTAAGCCCCGAAATCAGGTGTATACGTCTTATACCTACCTAACAGATTGGAACTAGAGCCTCTTATTTCAAATTTCCCCATAACCATTACAGTGATCTGTATGTAGTTTTAAAATACACCGCTAGGTGGAGCCACCTCTATTACAGAAAACATTTATTAGAGTATACACAACCAGGTGGCGCCACAAACAAATTCAAATTTTAGGGCAAGGGGGCGAAGGCCCGACAGCAAGTTCCGAAGGCCTATACCTGCTTTAATAGTTAGAATTAGGGCCCCTTATTAGAATACAAGTTCAAATTCCCCGCCATAACCAAGCAATTGATTATTCAAAGAAACAGGAAGTTTTATCACTGTGTTAATTTATTACTATTTATGGGATCGGAACGCTGACAAATTAGGTTTTACTATTACGTTAAATTAAGTCATAGAAATAAATTATTTCTAATTTAAATAATTCCCTATTATAAATTGTATCCGCTTATTGTGAAGCCAACCTTTTTAAATTCAGTTTTGTCGTATAAAGCGAAATGTTTTCGGAACTCTGGTTTTTAGCCGTTACAGTAAATAATTACGCAGGTGGTCCTTAAGTAGAGCAGGATATAGAGAGGGTACAAATTGTAAATCCCTTTCAGTCTAGTAAAAACCTCAAAAGACAATTTAGTGGTACGGGTTTTTAGTTTGGTGGTGCAGAGGTATTAGTTACGTTTGATCCCCTGAGACGACGGATGGCTTTAAGCCCGTTTTCTAGAAAGGAAGCTCGACAACGAATCCACGCTACCGTCGAGGTGATTTCGCTAATATACCAAACTCGGTATCTGTTGCTACTCTCTCTTTTGCGTCAGCTTAATTTTTAAAATGATTTCGTGGTAACAGAAATTGACAGGTACTTCAGCTATTTATAACTAAAAGTTGTTTTTTTATAATTTTGTTTTTACTATAACAAACCTAGTATGTCTTTAAATTGTATTATATTGTGATAGTTTCCCTACCTTCTCGTACTATTCAATGGGAATATTGTGTAAGACTATTATATTTAATTTTTAGGTTGGAAAACACAGGTGTCTTGCATCTAGTTGCACCTAAACAGAAGAAACTGTAATTTAATATTGTATTGTACACTTTATATGAACTGTAAACTGTAAATATGAAATATAAAAACATAAACATGAAATATGGCTTTGTAGACATTGACGAAAGTTCCGTTTGTTACCACATTTAGATATTGTAACTAAATAAATTCTAAAATAAATTATCTTTATAATTTTAAGATAATAGACATTTATTTCGCTTACTACTTTTCTGGCTCATTAATTACCTCTCTTCGGGTGGATTAAACTTATATTGGACTTATACCTAGGTCTTTTACTTGGTTGGGTTTCCTATCGCTGGTGATGTAGGTTTAATTTCCATGTGCTGGCTGATTCCGTTGGGGTCGTCACGTATGGGAATAATTTCCGAATATGATTATTGGAGAAATAAATTTCTTCGGTCGAGCTAACGTGTTGTGGACTGGTGCTGTAGGAAGATTTTTGGGGTTATCTAGTGCAGGTAGAGTCTTTCTCGTAGCGACCGAGTCTCTACAAACCGGGGGAAGTAATTTTGTTTTAATTTACCTGGAACTTGATTAAGTTTTTCTGCCTCTTTTTTTCTAGGACTCGTAGCATTGTAAGTTGTTCTTCCCTAGTACCACGAATTCCACTAAAATTTGGTTTGGAGTTCGCAAGTAATTGGATGGTTTCACCCTGGACTTATATTATTCTGCGCCCTAGATAGATAACCGACTGTGTTGCTTGTAGAAAATCTAGTCCAATTACAACATCTGTGGATAAACTTGTTAAGTAGTGCCCTACATTTCATAATTTTTAGTTCCTATCTTTGCAGGAAATTGATATTTTCCTAACGATTCTGTAATGTATCCATCGGCTAGTCTTACACCTTCTTAGGCAAGTGATTGGGGATAGATTTTGTTGTTGATGAGATTTTTCACTTAGGGACCGAAATATGTCTTGGAAGCTCCTGCGTCGATCAATGCTTCATGGGTGGCTGAAGTATATGCAGGAGAATTAATAATAGATCATCCGTGGCCTTGGGTTGGAGTAATTGTGATGGTAGCTTATGGTAAAATTATTTTACTCGTTGCAACCACTCATTCCAATCTTCTGCCTGGTTCTGGACTTCTACTTCATAGTGCCGATTGGTTCTGCTTTCCGGATACGACCAGTTCCCAGAATAGATTCCTTGGTTGCCATATCTGGTGCAAGACGTTTTGATGCAATGGGCCACTAGGATGACAAGCTTCTCCACAGATCCAACATACTTCTTCTCACCGGCAAGTATTCGTTGTACTGGTTTCGGGTTTAACTTCTTTTTTTACAGGTCCGTTGTTTAGCGAAGGGGCTGCCGAGCTCACAGTTAATCAACTGAACTGTACACGACTGAGACTACGCGTTATCGGTGGGCCTTAATCACCTTAGGGTAGCATTTCATAATGATCTGTCATGACCAGGAGTTCGTGCAATGTAGAGAAGTCTTGCTGCCTAATGTAGAATTTATACTCTGTTCGTAGGTTGTCATAAATTCTTTCCAATTGGACAGGGCTGGATATCTTCTCGTGTCTGTGTCGAGTTTGCACACGATTTCTAATTTCTTCCTCAAGACGACTTTGATGTCTCGGTGGTAAAATTGAGAATGAAACGGAGATAGAATATGATTCCAAGTTTTCCAGAGATTTTTGTTGTTCCTGTACCACAAAAGTGCATTATCTTTGAATAATTCTGAATGTGCTAACAGAAGCTCCGGTCCGGGTATTTGATAGCATGTTTGTAATTCTTGAATTCTTTCCAAGAATGACAAGGGATCACCTACACCATCATATTTGAGTACCCATTAGCGTAGTCGATCGCAGGGTCTCTGCATGTTTGTTAATTGGGTTGACTGGTGGCATCTCTGGTGGCGAACTTGATGGTAGGGTGAATAACAACGGATATCCGCATTAAGTCATCTAGAGGAGGCTATCTTTCGGCGAGTTGCACCATCTGCAGTACAAAGTAAAGCTGGAAAATTTAGAGAAGCCATCTGTTATGAAGGCTTGATCAGAAATAAAGGTAATTACTCCCGTACATTTATTTTGTGTATTGACATCCCTAATAGTGTTTTGTTTGTAATGTATCCGTTGGACGCCTTTTTCAAAGTTAAGAAGAAGGTTAATAAGTTGTGAAGTATATTCATCCGATAAGTATTTATTTCATGTAGGGTAATGTTCATTTTAGTTTGGATTCCGCTCTATAAAATTTCGTAGTGTTAGTTTTGAATGTTCGAAGTTCTCTACAATCATGACGTGTTTTAAACGTAATTTACAATAGATGATTATTTTGAGGAAACTAGTATTAAACCTATTTAAACAATAGAATTTTACAGAAATAGCGAATATATTTGTGCAGCGTTTGTATTATCACATTGAGTATTTTGCCGTTTGGGGTTGTTTTAGTGCTGTATTTTTTTCTTTTGTCGCTTTCACGCTATTGAATTTGTCATTTTTTGTGATATTGAAATGATCCTTTTGCAGTGGATTTTATAAAGCTTTATATTGTATTTCGAACTAAACTTTTTCGTATTGAATTTAAAATGGGTTTCTTTGTTAGGATTAATTTAGTTGAAAATATCGTACAAATTTTTCAAGGTTTAAAATTAAAAGCGCAATTTGTTTTTGAGTGAAATTACAAGTTTGGAGAAATATGAGATATACATCCTAAGTTGCTTTTGTATCAAGTTTCTGTTAACTCCAGTTTCAGGAACATTTGGGAATCGGTGCCAGGAGGCTTTCGACAAAAAGTATACCGATTTGTTTTTGGTTGAAAATTATCATTGCGGATAAGGCAACATCCATCTGAACTACAGTATGTCCTAAGGTAGAAATTAATTACATGTGTTCGTAAGTGAGATAATTCCCTTGGTGACTAAAAGCTGTTTATGCACTGTCTGTGTGATGATGTAAGTGTAAAGGGGAAAGGAGTTTAGTTTTTTTGCGATTAATTGAGAGTTTGTTATTGGACATCTTTCAGTGAAGGACGCAGGCTTATCTGACATGATATGGATGTAGCATCATCCCTTGCGACTCTAAAAATTCTTTCACCGTATTTTTGATCAGACTTCGTATGATAATTAGAATTTGTACAAATAAATATACATAATTGTAAGCATACGTGTAATTAATGTCAGGTGCAATAGTTATTGTCCCCAGCATTCGGAACTGAAGGTTACCATGTCAGTTCCGTTAAACAACTTTTTAAAAACGTAACGTCTACATCAAAGTTGATTGTTGCGGTATATGGGTAAAGAAAGTTTAGAGAACGCACACCGAAAGTAATCTATTGTCTATTTATTGTGCTTGTGTCTTTTTGCAATTGACATTTATTCATCAAAGTTATAAGGATATAAGAGGATGAACATGGTTGTTATGCTGTTGAATGTTTCAATCCATTACCATTTTTTTCAATAAACTACTTTCATCTGTGCACTAAGTGATTTGTGTTTGATTACTTGTATGTAAATTATAGATCCAAATTTTTACGTTGCAAAATTGTTAACGTTTGAATGAACGGAACTGATTTCCGTAGCAGTTCCGAGATTTAAAAGCATCTGTACACTGATAACACACAATTACTTTAAGGCTAGAGGAAATGAACTTGCAAGTTTAGTCCCGAATAAATGATGGATACTTAATATCCTAGTTACAAATTTTAAATTAACTGTCATATAAATTGAACAGGCGCAAAGTGTATGTTATTGTTTACTGTGTCTTATTTAATAGATGTTTGTGTTTTTTTACCGGGCAGCGAAAGCTATTTAATGGAAGTTGGTGTTTTATAATTCAAGTAAAAGATAATTTAAGCCAAGGTTAATTTTATTTAATAAGTCATTTGCTTATTATTTATATTTTTGATAGAGCATTTATTTAATATGACGAGTTTATATAATCATTAACAGCGTTTGTTTAACTTTATGTTTGTTTACCTTTTGAGTAAAATTGATGATGAAATTCTAGTAAACTACTAGTTTTAGGATGTCGGACTTTCTATTAATTAGCTGAAATATTTAGCGTTTGTTTTGCGTACTTTATTTGAATGCATTGGGAGTTCAGTGCATAAAAATAGGTTAAAGAAGGCCGCAGATCCTAACAGCTGACTTGTTCACACGCTTCAGTAGTATTTGAATGTCTGTAATTATTTTGAAGGTTTGTTCTATAGATCTCGGACTACAGTAACGTGCACCTGGGGGATACGCTAGCGTTCAGGTAAGTGAACATTTGTCTGTTTAGCTCACTATATCTGTACGTGAACTGTACGTGTGCTAAGGTGTATTCTTCCGATTTTCTTTTCATAACAGTCTGGCGCCCATTACAAGACTTTATCAAGGTAAATATCTAAATTCTGAAACACGCTCACGACCCAAATATCCCACAGAGTTAGTCTGCAAACCCCTAGTTATGTGTTAGGTCTCGTGTTAATACCCTTTTCACCTGTAACAATTTATGTTTATTTGGTTATAGTGTAGGTATCTAGGTCATTGAACTGGTAGTATTTTCTTTACAGTGTATTATAAGCTGTAACCCCAATTGCTTTCTACAGCGATATTATCTACGTTTGAATGACCCTTTAAAAGATAAGATAATTTGTTCACCTTCCGATTTATGAGTATTTATTTGTTTGCGGTGATCGATGTTTCACGTAATTATTTAGTGATACTACTAGATGACTTCTAACATTCTAGCAAGATAATATCGTGACAATCAGAGAAAGAATTCAATATTAAGTATTTTAGTCTTTTTTGAGTTGGGTGATTTGATTTCAATTAGTGATCAATTTTAGACTATCACGCAACATAGTAATAATAAAACCGCTATTGTCTTCGTACCACGGCATACATGCACGCACACGCACAC
Organism: Vesta saturnalis; assembly: GCA_036346205.1. NCBI lineage: Eukaryota > Metazoa > Arthropoda > Insecta > Coleoptera > Lampyridae > Vesta > Vesta saturnalis. The sequence goes on along the minus strand of JARFJB010000156.1, from coordinate 1,584,207 downwards.
GCACTCGCACACGCACACGCAAACGCACACGTGCACGCGCACGCACACGCACACGCACACGCACAGGTGCACGCACACGCACACCCACACGCACACGCGCACGTACACGTACACGCATACGCACACGCACACGCACACGTACACGCACACGCACACGCACACGCACACGCACACGCACACGCACACGCACACGCACACGCACACGCACACGCACACGCACACGCACACGCACACGCACACGCACACGCACACGCATATGCACGCCCACACGCACACACACACGCACACTTACAACCACGCGCACGCACACGTTCGCCCACGCGCACGCACACGCACGCCCACGCGCACGCTCACACACACACACACACACACACACACACACACTCACACACTCACACACACACACACACACACTCACACACAACCCATCTACCCGCAGACTGATCCACCGATCCATGCCGATTCCCTTTTTTCATCAGTGTATTTTATTTGTTAATGTGGTTACATCGTAATAATAATACAAATAAAAAATCGAAGTAGGTATGCTGAGGATCATTTTTCGCCAATTTCCCCATTTGTTTTAATCAAATTAATCTATGTGCATGTCTTCAATAAAATAAAAGAACTCGTACATTTATTTTAGCGTCACTTTCTAAAACATTTTTTCTCTTGTATTTTTGTGTTACACGTTGACATATTTGTATAGATAACAATTTTAGCGATATACTTTATGTTATATGTTTTTGTGAAATATCTGTTCTCTTTTCGAAACGAAACTTTGTTTTAAGCAAATTTTCTAGAAGAGAATAGCTTTTGCTGAAATTATTTTAATATTTTGGAAGTTTTAATTTAAATACTTGGACGTTAATTAAAAATAAAGATATATTTCTGCAGATGAACATAACTCTTCTAATTAACGTTCATACTTGGCTGGAGAAAACCCAAACTAAACATTTTAAAATGACATTCTTAATGGACCTTAGCCATAATCTCTTCTGTTTTAGCTGGCATAAACCCAACAGAATGTTCAGTGGAACGCTGAAAAATTTTCTCCATATGAATTGTGCAATTAAAAGAATCTTTAATTTATTGCAGTACGTTTTAGGGTTATTCTTAATGCAGTTCTATTGGGGTAATTTGTTCGCGATGCTTGTGTATATTTTTCTGTAACAATACTATTATTCTCTAATAAATGTCATTAGGAAATAGAAAATATTAGTGAAATGGGTGTGAAAAAATAAGTGGATATCTCACGATTATTACAAAATGAATGGTAAACTATCAATCTTAAATACATAGACCAAGTGGGGTACAGGTTGTAAAAATATAATTTGAAATACTATAACGTGAACTCTAACTTATTCATGTCTAGGATGTATTTATTTTTAGGTTATTATGAAGGCTGTACATATTAAATTTGACTTATACCATACTCATATGAATCATATATTATGATATATACAGGATGTCTGATAATATTCAATTAAAGGGGGGGGGGAGTAGATCCTACAAATATTATAGCATAACTAAGTTCATTCTTAGCCATCCTAAGTTTCAAATTACTTGAAAATTTAAAGAAAAATTAAACTAATAGGATAAGTATCATTATTTCGCCATGCACCATTTCGAAGGTTAGTGGAATTTGGAATATTGAAACGTGGTTCAGATGTTATACCGTTAGAATTACACCGATTCGAATATTCTATACTAAAGCTTGACAAACTATGCGATATTTCATTTAAAACTAAACCGCATGATTTTAAAAAAGCTTATTATGTAATCCCTTAATCTTTACCTCACATTTAATTTTGATAATTGATTCTTGCTTATTTATACCGTACAGTGACATATCAGACATACACCGCGGCACGTTAAACTCGTCAACCATTTTTTTTATATAAGATTTAATCGTAATCCACATTAAAGAAGAGCTTGAAAATTCTGATAGAATCATAAATAACAGAAATGAATTTTAAGGTTGTATTACCCTTAAGGACTCCCCTTCCAGAGAATTTTGATATTTCTTTATAGAGTTAATCACTGGGTTATTATAACTTAAGGGCAGAAAACTATTTTTAAACCCACTCAAGTTACCTTTTTAGGCAAATTTATACAATTACAATTGCTGACAAGCCTAACGTTGCTACTGTCTTGAACTCCTTTCTAGCTACTATTACGTTAACGCGTGCTATATACTTATAAAATTTGTCAAAAAAAAAAACTGAACTAGCTGAACTTTCAAGTCATCTCATTCATAACGTCATTATTAATTGGCAATTTTTTTCATGTAGTTCTGGAAAAATACTTCAAACAAAAGTAACAAAGGTGGTGAACTTGTCTTTTAGAAAAACTCATTTTCCTTGAAATGTAAATTGATTAGTATTATAGTCCATTTGAATAATCTTTGACGAAATCGGATTAGGTTCTTTTTTTACATATTAAGACACTATGCATTTCTTGAAGAGGTGTTGGAATAACGGTATGGTTAGATGGTTAGACAGTACATTTGAGAAATCGACACTATACATAACCCTCAGCACCAATTTTTGCGTCAAACCTTTGAATGACTACTCGAAAAGGGCAGCCATGCGTGGGGATCACTATACACATGTCAGTCGCAGTTCTAGTCTGAATTAACGCCACTTGAAATGTAAACTTTCGGGATAAATGCACATAATTAAAATACTAATCGTATATTTTTATTTATCGCCAGCTATGGAATCCAAATTTTTTAATTTATATTTTACATACTTGTGTGTTAGTTATTTTTTTTTGTTCGTGTGTTTGCATGTTTGATGCTATGGTGTCTGCCCTCCATCCAGTTTGTCGATATCAAGGGGTTTATGTATTTAATTATTGTATGAGTATTTTATGTGTGTGTTTGTTGGATAATTTTCTTTTTTGCGAAATATTTTGTCTTTGGTCAAAAAAAAAGTTTCTCAAACTATTAATTGCTTTTTGGCCCACATGTAAACGTTTTAGTGAGCGAGCGTTTGTTGTTTGGATTTCATGTTTGCCAGTTTTTTATTTGTGTGTTTGTATGTTTGCAGTTTACGTTTTTTGTGTCTAGGGCTTTACTTGTCTACTTTGTTCCTTTGTCTGCATGGGCTTGTTTCTTTGTCGATTTATTTCTCTGGCTGCCTCTTCGTTTGCATATTTGTATGTTTGCGGTCTACAGTTTTTTCCATTTTGATGTTTACTTATCTGTTACTCTCTGTATTTACTGGTTTCTCTGCATATTTTAGTTAGTTGAATTTTTCGGCCTTTTACGAAACCACAGTTACAAAACACTTATAATATAAAAATGTTTTAGTTATGTGGTATGCTTTCCTTCTTGTTTGAATGTTTTCAGGTGCTTTTGGACTATTTTACTTGTTTTGCATTATTTTGAATTCATTTGATTGCTACGTTCTTTATTTGTATGTTTGTACATTTTGACGCCTACAAGAACTGGTTAAAAAAGAAATAAAATTTGTAAGTGTAAACTTAAATCAATAATTTAGAGTTAAGCTAGATATTTTAAGTTCCACTACTCGTACCGATCAAGGACTGTAATTTATGTATAAGTATATGTTTAACTAATAAGTGGTTGTTTTAATTACTTAATTTCTAATACGTACCATAAAAAAGAGGATAAAGTTTAATGCTACTTGCTGTGCAAATTTCTTTAAACATTTGAAAGTAGTTGAAAGTACGGTAACATCCATTTCTACGAAGACTAAACATGTTTATAGTTACACCACCAGCTGTTTTTTTATTAACAGTATTTCTGAACCGGGTAAGCTTTGCCTAACGTACTAAAGCACTCAGGAACACTGGGAGGGTTTGGGGATATGGTTAGGCCACCGAGAAATGTTTATGAATGGCTACCTTAAATTTGCTTAAGTCAAAGTTTGTAGAAACACAGGATCTGGGTAGTGCATTCCACAACTTGGACGTCGTGTAGATAAATGTAGATTGCGCCCGTTCAGTGTGGCAAGATAGGATTTTGAATGCGTAATGATGGTGCGAATGAACAAACCGAGTGTTCCTAACGAAAATGGCCTGCGAAGTTATTAAAGAGTGTATTTCGGAAGCGCACTTGCCATGGCAATAGCGATAGAACAGGGAAAGAACCGAAGTTATCTTCTATGCTTAAGAGACTGTAAGCCAAAAGCCACAGCCGGGGCATTTATAAGCCTTATAGCTCCTTTTTGGATGCGGTTTACCATATCAAGAGCGAATTGGGGAGCACTGACCCAGAGGTGGGAATTTTATTCCAGATGAGGTCGAATTTGAGCCTTATGCAGTAAAAGGAGTTGTTGCGATGTGAAGTACTGTTTAGATCTGTATAGAAAGCTTTACGGGCAGCTATTATTCTGGCTGACAAAAGGTGGTCAACCCATGAAAGGTTCGATGATCCCTAACATAGAAATATTGCTTGAAAAATTGAGATCTAAGCCATTCATATTTACAGCAGGAAAGGATCGGTCTTTCTTGGCGGACACAAGGCAACACTAGGCTTTGTCGGTGTTGAACGTGAGTAGATTATTCCTTCCCAATTCAAGGATACGCCCTAAGTCACCGTTGATTGATGCTGCCATTTTCACTTTAACGTCCTGACTAGACTTATTGTTGTGGGAAAACTGAGAAGAACTACAATGTAGAGTGCTGTCGTCTGCAAAGCAATTGGTTGGGTTAGTTGTTGAGGAAATGGGGTCATTTATGTATACTAAGAAAAGTGTGGGAACTGTCACTGATCCTTGGGGTACCCTTGCGTTAATAGAAGTTTCTTTCGAAAAGAAGCCATTGACGACAACGCGTATACGTCTTTTGTCAAGAAAGCAAGAGATCCAATTGATAAGCGAATCAGATAAGCCGAACGAGGTGAGCTTGGCAAGTAGGGCCAAACAAGGTAATAATCTTGAAATATCTAAAGCTACTAAGACTGTTTCAAACTGTACCAAAGTTGGGTGACACATGAAATAAGATCACCCGTTGAACGACTGTCCGAACCCATACTGGTGGTCATTTAGGAGTTTATTAGATTCGAGGAACGAAAGTAGTTGGTGGTTGACGGTTTTCTCCATGATTTTTGACAGAGTGGATGCTATAGCGATTGGCTCATGGTTTGGGGGATCGGTTGTATATTTTACAACTTCCACGATGAGGGAAACTCTCCTTGTTTGAGTCCAGTTTATTGATAATTGATTCTAGGAGATTGTATGGAAAGTGGATTGGTTTCATAGTGTATGGGGTAGATTTGGGCGACGGCACAATTTTACTAGAATCATTGAAACATGAATTTGAAGCAAAGTAATCGACGAAGAAGTTGGCCTTGTCAGCAGAATCAGCTACCACTGCTCCGTCGCGAGAGGTCGTGGGAGTGAAGGAAGCTGTACTAAAGTTTTGACTGGTGGCTTTAGCTAATGACCAAAATTTACTGCTACCCAATGGACATGAGACTAATTCTTTACGTTCTTCAAACACCTTTGGCCTTGGTGATAATGCCTTTGAAACTATTCCTTGCGAAAATATAGTCGGCGTGATTTTCGACAAATTTATTTTATTTCCACTTCATGTAGAGTTTATGCTGTTGCGATAATGCATGAGTGCAAGCCGTATTAAACCAGGGTTGGGCACGGGCGTGAGTTACATGATTATGTTTTTTTGGGAATGTATAACTCCATACCTGCAGTTATGGAAAGAGCAATGTTTGAAGAGGAAGACTGTTCGCTCCAGTTAGCTAATTTAAAACACCAGATAGTTAGGAAGGCCAGGAAATGTGGAGTATATATATCGTTGGAATGAGAAACAAATTAGTAATTTTTTAATTCCATAGCTAACTACGCGTTCCATATAAAAGAATACAACTCTATGCTATAACTCGAGTTTCAAGAATATTTTTAAAAAATTGACTACACTACTGCATTTTTTTTTTCGAAAAAGTGCCTGAAAGACGTAGAAAATATTTTTTTTATTTTCATGAATAAACGAGATATGGCCATAAATGAAAACTCGAACATTAGATTTTTAGCAATAACTCGAAAACAAAAGGCATTAATCAAATTTGAAATGCACCATTGAGTTTTTTCTCAAAAAAAGAGATCGAGGATGGAAGGTTCATTTTTTCATACGAACTATAGTTTAGGAGATTTCCTATTAAAACATCATAATTTGGCCACCCTGCACATTGCCATATAAATGCCTTTATTCTACAAATAAAGAAAATCAGTTGGTCCAAATATATCCAATGACCCAGTATATGCTCCTTATGGGTAGATGTAATACTAATGGTCGAACTGCAGGTGTAGGTAGGCATGAAAATTGAAAAATGGGCTAATTAACCACTTTCCAAGTGATGGAAGTGGTTAGGTTACATGAAAAGTTTCTAATTTTTTTTCTCTAGAGTTAACAGTTTTCCAACCATTTGTAAGAGAGACTTTAGCACTTTACATAAAGTACGGTTATATAGAAATAAAATGATTTCATGAGTAACTCTAAACGCAGAGTTGCCTTAAAATTCTACGCCTGTTTTATGTTAGCGTAGTTACACCCACACAGACAGTGCATCAATGTTTGGAGAAACTTTTCTATTGCAACGTTTCCATTTGTCTTGTACGTATTCATGAATTTTTTTTATTTTCTAAAACAAAAATGAAACTGTTGGTGATCAAAGTAAAATGAAGGTTTAACAGGAAAATGTAATTTTTTGGTATCGATGTTTTGGGAAATCCTCTTACTAATTTGGTAGGAAGCATTCATTAGTTTCTTTGAAAATAGGATAGTTTTGAGTAAATAAAGGGTTTCGCTATTTCAAATTAGGCGAATTTCGTTAAATAGAGTTTAGATTGCATCATATAGAATTAAATTAACGAACGCATAAAAATTATTACATTGTATGGTACATCTTTTGCAAAAGTAAAATTTAGCCGTCATTGCGCCTCCGTTTCTGTAGATAAGAGTTTGGTTTTAACCAAAGAATTTGGCTTTAAATACATGGCAGTAAAGGCTAGAATTTCTAACAAAATTTTAATTTACCATATATCCATTACCTAGTTTCGAAAAGAGGTAGGTCTGTTGACGGTGCAATTTCTCCCGACGATTTTCGAGCTTGACTTCGTAGATGCGCGTACTTGGACTACCTTTTCTTTAATAAGGTAATTTAATGGAAGGGGCTTAATAAACCTATGTGGCGACAAGCATTTATTCACGAGGGCAGTAGTAGTTTAGGCGTAGAAACGTCCAGTTACGGTGAAGTAGTCATTACCGCGGAACAACGTTGACCAACGTCCGTATCGAAGGTACTATCATAGCAGGATTGTCATCCCCTCACAAACCACTTAAGGGATCATACAGGTGTTCAACTTTCACGAGACCAGTTTACCGTTACGTGCAGTGCGTCCATAGGGACTTGTAGTAATCCAGAAAGGCGTTTAGTGTTTCAAGTTATCAAGTGAATTCGTCGTTCTCTGCAGAGGTTTTTGCTTTTCGCGGAAAATCCAACGTTTGTTCCAAAGTTTCAAACGTAAAGTTCACAGTATGCCGTAAATCAGATAACCTGCTGTAAATAAATCAGCTTTTCGTTAAGTCAAAAGTAATAAATGTTAATCAGATGACTGTAATAAAAGGGCATCCCCTACCTAAGGTAACATTTCTGTTTTCTATTATTGTGGTGGATGACAAATACTAAAAAGATTTATGGTGTGTAATTTGTATTATTTTGTTATGCGTTTGTAGAAATGGTTGAATACGCCTTTTCTTTAAAGATTAACCTTTGGTTATTTTTTTTTTGTTATGCAAATTTTAATATAGGCTTATCCATCCGCATGATTTATTTGAAGGTTTTTTTTAAATCTTTGTTTAAACTGAGGAATTTACATCGAAAATTATGTGACCAGCGCGTTTTAAGCGCGCCATTTATTAGTAAACTGAAAGTATCTATTTATTATTTTGGACATTTGAATCAATTTTATAGTATATTTTAATAGACGTCATTGTGAGCTAACTAGTTTCACCGCTAATATGTGACTTAGGGGATAATATTGTAATATTTGTGTTGACAATTCGATGGTTCTGTTTTTTTTATTTATTTATTCACATTATACACATTTAGGTTATTGAACTTGTGTTTTTTGTAATGTATACCTATTATTGCACAGTATTTGGTAACGAGCACAGCTAGTGTTAATTTTTGTTTAAGTTGCTAATTAAATTAACGCCATTACTTCGTGTTTAGTTTAAATAAAGCAATTACGGCCGAAAGCTTTTCAAGTGATTACTTAATTATAACGTAACATTTAGACGCCGATTATTTTCTTTTATGATCTGATCATAATTAATTGCGACTTGAGAAATTTAATTTCAATTGGTTGTGTACAGAATTAAAGTGTTTTTTTTTTGGATGTTGAAGTGAAATTACTTAAGAGTCGAATTCTTTTTAGTAACGTGACGTAACAACAGATTATTGTTTTCTTACCAAATTAGTGATTGATTTCTTGCGGTACGAAATCACTTTAATTAGGTGTGCAAATATTTTTGAAGCCATTCAGGTTTGCGAGATCTGCTGGTCCCAGTGCCGCCTGAGAAGATTACGTTTAGGCAAGCGAGTTATTTGAGAATTTTGAGTAAGGTTTGAACTGACGTAATTAGGCATTTCAACCCCCATCGTGACATTTCAAATGCTCTGGCACCTAGCCACGTGTCTAACCACCACACTGCATAAAACTGGAGAAATGAGTGAGCTCGGATAAAACTCAATCAAACGGTCCGAAGACCGCAGAGCACTCGGATTGCATGGGTGCGTTGGAGGTATCGATAAAATAGTTTAAGTTAGAATCTGGTTAGTCAGAAAAGAACCGAAATCGGCGCCACAAGCTTTAAAGAAAGAAGGAAAAGAGAATAGGTTCTTATTCCATGAAAGAGGGACAGAGCCTGTTAAGCTCGAAACAGGTAGTAATATGAATAGTAATTAAGTGACAATTCCCTCAGCAAACGTAATTTTTTTTTTCTTTAAATTCCCAACAAAGGAGGCAATAAGCCAAACGTTATTTTATAGCTATATGAATACATGAATAATAAATGAAGTAAATTGTACACAGTATGTATGTTATTTCCAACCAAACAAAAAATAAGTTAAAATGAGATTGACGAGGGCAAACCGTGAGTTTGTACTTACGCCCACGGTAATTTATAATTTATAATTATAATACCGAAAACAACAAAACCCCTTCCGGCCGACGCAAGATCTTACGTACCTTAGCCTGAAAAGGCCAATTTAATAAACCTATTAAATCAGTTACTTACAAGAAAGAAAAATTAAATAACTTAGCTTGCCTTTCATTTAATGAAACGGAATACGAACCCATTTTTGATTAGATTACATAAATACAATTGGAAAAGCTTGTTCAGTCCACTCAATTTATCTCGAGTAAAACAAAATATTAGTAATCAAGAAATTTAAATTAGAAAAAGGAATTGGTCTGAATAGCATTATTCACAAAACGATAGTGTATATTATACACTTAAGCTATCGAGTAGCATTTAAACTAGCACGAAATCTCGGGCCTACATTTGACATGTTTCAATATCACGGTACACAAAAAGTGGTGTAAACATAAAAGTTTCAGCAAAGTTACTGCGCACGACCACATAAACAGTAATATAAAATTAATTATCCCCAAAATGGAGGTTGCACATGAACTTCATACTGGGTGTGGCACATAAAACCAATTTTAACAAAAATTATTTAAAATTTTGATTGTTGATTGTGCGTAAAATATTAAAGAATGGTTTAACTAACGTATAACAGTTCTACATGACAGAAATTGTCTTAACGTTAGCTAAGTCGGGTATCAAGCTGACACCGAACTTACACTACAGATAACACTTTTAACAAATACTCGCTGACAGAATTAATATAAATGTATCTAATTTCGTTGTAGGCGATCGTAACCTGCTGAAGGCAATTTAGGTACGAGTTGTATTCGGAGGTAAAATGTTTCTAAAATACTTGCTAACAGAATTAAGGTAAATTTAGTTAATTTCGTTGTAGGCGATCGTAATCTGCTGAAGGCAGTACAGATGTAGCCTCAACGATCACGCGATCCCAAGTACTTGAGACACAGTGGACCGCAGTTTATCAGCAGCACAATCCAAGCAATAAACCGAAGAGATACAGAACGGGAATCTTGTTGCGTCAATAAAGACAAAACCAGATGTCAACATGAACTTTGGTGTAATCGTAACGGTAAAGTTGTATGAAAACTTAAATGCTAAAACGAATGTAAAGGATTAGAACGGTGTTTATTCAGTGAGAATATGTTACCTTTAAGGTCGAATACGAGCATTAATGTAAATGTCTTAACCAGTTGGTTAAATCTATGAGTTTGAAGAAGTAATATTAAATTCTTTTGGGTTTGAAACCTAAAAGTAAAGTTCTAATTACACCGAGGTTAACGAGATCTGGCACACCTTACCGAAAATGTATGGATGGAGTGAATTATTTTTTTCACATCCGCCTTTAATAGCGATTATATCACTTCTATACAATAAAGCGATAATATGTTGAGAAAATTTTCCAAAAAAATGATGCTTAACATCTACGAAATAGAAAAAGGAAAATTTTCTAGAAATTCCAAACATTCCATAGCAATGGTGGTTTTGAAAAAAAAGCCAACGCCTCAAGAAACAATTTTACAACTTGAAAAATATTTCTATCAAATCAATGTTACCACAATAGAATTTTATGTATTGTTAACAGAATAAACCGTTTTTTATACAGTGTATTTATTAAGAAATAGCCCTATATATATTTTGAAACAGCAAAATAACATATCCCTTTTCAGAGGTAAGTATACCAATCACCACAACTACGTACATCTCGGAGATGGCGCTACAGGTACTAATTATAAGTGGTAAATAGCTACAGAAAGCTTTAATACGCAAAACTAGGGCAACTGAAAACGAGCAAACTTTTGAAATAGTAACTCGTAAATATTTAAGTTACAGAGAAATTTCTGTTTTCATAAAGAGTAAGTAAAGAAAATTACAACGTCGAAGAAAAGCTTCGTTAGCGGTTTTTTTTTCTTTCACACGTAACCGCCCTTTTCCGGTTTTATGTCGTTTCAACCCCTACTTGGACTTAAATTATGATAAACTATCCTATTGTGCGCAAAATTTAGTACACCGAATCCACCCCGGCCGCTGTCTAGTCGAGCAAAACCCAAGTTTATCTGTTATCTCGTTTTACTGCTAGTTTATACTGTAACAAACAACAATCCGTTTATTTTGTATGTGCACACCATCTCTGTTTTGTCACTTGTACTGTGCTGGCTACTTTTAAAACAGTGCTATTTTAAATTACACAATGTTTTTTTGTGAAGCACGAGTTTATTTTTAAAAATGTATACGTTTATGTTTCCTAATCAATATATTCGTAGTTCTAAAAACTGTAATTTCCAAAAGAATTTTAAGCAAACGTTTGCTTTTCAGTGCAAATTTTGACTTGTGATATGGATTAAATTGTATGATATAATTATATAATATAATTAAATTGAAATTTACTAATTTTAATGTTGTTCTTGTTTCTTGTTTTAAAGTAAGGCAGTTTCAACTTTAACGTAATTACATACCTACTATTACGATTTTGGCTAAAATGTACATTTCTTTTTTAACAGCACATGTTTTAATTAACTGGTAAATTTAAAGAAAACAGAAACTTGTTTATTTGCTTTGTAATTAAAGTAAGTACCTAATATAAGCAAATTAATACATTTTAACATAAACTTTGTTGTTTACATGTTTTTGTTTTTGATATACGTTTATTGTTTATTAATTAAGTAATTTAACTTACTTTTTATCTTACCTTAAGATGTAACAGAAACATACTTGTTATTACTTTAATTTATATTTGTTATTAATGTTTTTCATATATACATATTTAAGCCGTAATACATAGCAGAGCATCTAAAGCTAATATTTATTTAAGTACTACTATAATTTGCATTTAGATCAAAACAAACATTCAAATGCTTGGGTGTGTTTCCTTATAACAAAGGAGAAGGAAGTTTTGATTAATTTAAATTATTAAATTACGAAAACAATAACTAACACGTTTTATAAGTAAAGGTAACGACCGATTCTTTTTTTTACACCATTTTACGCTTATATCTTCATTGAATAAAAGGTAGAATGTGTGTACTCAGTTGCTTTCTTATTACGAATTACTTACTATTTAGGGTTGTTGTAGGGGAGGGAACGTTTTGTAAAAATCAAGTTGTGAAGCTTTTAATTTAATTGCGCGCAAAGGATAGCTGATGTAGTTTATATACTAATAATAGCATATTCAACATTGAGTGTTAGTGTAATGTGAGTAGGTATCTTGAACCTACTAAGAATCTTAACAATAAGGCATTTTTTATACAATTTCGAGTTTAAAATTTAATTTTAGAAATTCAAAAATGCTAGTAATTTCAATTTCATTGTTTGGCAGTATTGTCAAAATTGACTAATAAAAAGATTAATATATAATCTAAAATTTCCATTAGGAGAGCGGATTTTGCTAACTACAACGCACCGTAAGTTGTCATTTTACGATGAAACAAATGTTTCCTTGTAGTACTGTCAAAATTTTCATTGTAACACTACAATAGAAAATAATATGTTGAAAATCAATTGTTTACAGTGAACACTTTTGTAATGATCAACTGTGATACATACATATGATACGAATATTGTAATAGTGCATTGCAGCACGCGTGTTTCGTATAGTGAATATCACTTTTTGAAAGAATTTAACAAATTAGTCATTATTATTTTATTAGTTGGCACGATTGTAATAATCCGAATGTGAAATATTATAAAAAATACTAAAATACAACATAAGGTTTGCATAAGAGCAGCAGACATTTGCAACTTCAGTGCATCATAAGTGGCATTCTATGTCACAATATGTTTCATTGTAACAGTGTTTTTAATAGATACTAGATAATAGACAATTGGTTATACCGGAAGTAGATGCCATCTTTCTTATCTTTCTTATTTTAAACATTTTTAATTTTTTTTTAGATTGTATATAAATTTTATGTTTAATTTGTTCAAAGTACCATATAATATTCTCGCCAGGAAAGAATCGCCATGCGTCATTAATTTATGAACCTAGCTATCGAAATTGTGTATTCTGCCATCTCATATCAAAGCGTTTTTAAAAAAGGGATAGTAACATATTTGAAGTGCATTTGCACAATCGACGTAGGTCAATTAATAGTTTCATGAAATAAAAAGAGAACTAAAATACTCGCTGGCATTGCTTAACTTGCATTTTAATTTTAACTTGACTAACTACGTAATTTTAACACTCAACCTCACTATTTTGTATTCAAGAGGTAGGAGTAGATCGGGGGCACCATCCCCTCCACTTCTTAGGTCACAAGACTGCCCACGTGGGAGACCTTATTTTCCACCCCTATGGTTTCTTTTCGGAGGCCTTTTTCAACCCCTTGATTTTCACCCCTATTTTTGACGGCTTCTTTTCGGAAGCCTTTTTCAACCCTTGATGTAATTTTCATCCCTAATTACGGCCTTTTTGTTTTTACTCGCCCACGTGTAGGACGTGGTTTTTCACCCCTATTTTTGTCGGCCTTATTTTATGGTTTCTTTTCGGAGACATTTTCAACCCTTGATGGAATTTTAACCCTAATTAGAGCCCTTTTGGGTATGTTAAGAATTTTTTGTCGGTTCACACCTATGAATTCTTTTCGGCAGTCATTTTTAACCCCTTGATGGAGTTTTTAGTCTTATCCAATACAAAATGGCTGCTAGACCACACTCTATTGGCATCCAAGGCGCTTAACCAGGGGGTTAGACCGCCAAAGAGGCTCTTAATACGGCCAGAAGGACCTTAATTAGTGGATTAAATTCAGCCAAGGGGTTGAAAAACGCCCCCGAAAAGAAGCCGACCTCACCCCAACCCCACTCCATCCCCACCACTTTTAATTAATTATGACGTCACTTCCTATTCTGAGCCCATTCTACTTATAAATTATTTAATGAAAAATTTGACAGTAATCGCTTGACTAAAATCCAAATATCTTTGGTATTTATTAAAATTATATTTTGAAACTTTGTATAGATAATAAGTAAACTTTGCTATACAAGACAGTATGATTAATTAATAATTATTATGCACAGGGTTTTTGTAAAGATGCCTCTATCTTATAAACCTTTAAACGTAAATAAGTCAATATTTTTAAATAGGACACCCTGCATGTTATTAATGAAGTCGATGTAGATTTGAATTTTCTTTCAATTGATATTTAGGTTTCCTTTACCTAAAGTTAAGCGTTTTCTAAATAGTTAAAAATTTTGTTAAATTTTTTATATTAAAATACAAAAAGCAATGTGGATAGCTTTGGTATTAAAACCCAACGTACTTGTTCAAACAAACAATTAAAATATTGATGTATGTAAATTTATTATTTAAATATTATAACATAGGATAGTGGTAAATTGTGATCTTGTTTATTAAGCTATTATAAAGTAAATAAAAAGTAATTACTCAAATTCGGGTTTAATAAATTTATTTGCCACTTATAGACAGTGCAACAAAATATTAAGCAGAAAATTAAGCCGCTAATTAAAAATGCTAAATTTATAAAGATATAAAACAACAACAATAATAAATAATAACAATGTAACAAGTACAAACATGGTAATTGAAAATATTTAAAAGAAATTTATTGTCTAAGGTAATTGTTCAAAGTGTTCTCCATTAACTCTAAGGCACATATTTATTCTTTTAAAGACTGCTTTAGTTGTAGCTCTTTGAACTTCTTGCACCTCTAAGCTTGCAAATACTTGGTGAATCTTGTTTATCAAATCTTCTTTGTTGTTAACTTCGCGTGCATAAACTTTATTTTTAATGCTACCCCAAACATAGAAGTCTAAAACCGTTAAGTCTGACGATCTGGAAGGATACTCAAAAGTAGTCAATCGCGTTATTCATCTATCTTCAAACATACGGTATAGTTCATTAGTAAATTCTCCAGTGCAGAGGCTTGACGCTCCATCAAGTTGATAATAGCATAATCTGTACTGTTTAAGTGGTAAATTGTCCAAAAACTCCGACACTACAGTTCTTAAAAAGTTTAAATGATTTTGTCCATTTAGGTTTTCATTGTAACTGAAGCAAGAGTATTTACCGCTCATTAATAAATAAAACAAATTAATATTGAACGCATATTGGGAAGACCTCGTACTCAGTGCATGAGGATTTTTATTGGACCAAAAGTGTAAATTTTTTCTGTTCAAATTCCCACCTTTCGAAAACTTTGCTTCATCACTCCAAATAATTTTTTTTTAGAAAATTTCGGTGTTCTTGAAAATGAATTAACATCCTTTTGCACAATAAATTTCTTCTTGCGTAGTCTAAAATTTGCTTTTCTTGCACAGCAACAAATTTAAAGTTTCGCATTGAATGCTTTTCAAATTTTTCGAAACGAACTATACGTGACGCCTAATTCCGCTGCGGCAGATCGGGTTGAGCGTCTAGGGTATACATGAAAATCTCCCAAAATATTTACTTCGGTACCTTCATTGGGTGTTATAGGTCTGGGTAAAGTTATCTCCGCTCTTCTGGTTCCAAATTTATAAAAATTCTTCCAAATTTATTATTGTTAGTATGCGGCAATTGTTCTGCTAAATATTATGTCAGAATTTGAATAATTATTTGCCATATTCCCAAAACTAACTTAATAAACAACAATTTACTATCGTGGAGTATAATAACATATTTGGTGACCATAGCCATCTACTTTACTTACTTTAACATTTTAATATCAAAAACTCAACAAAATTACTTAGAAAACGCTTAACTTTAGGTATAGGAAACCTAAATACCAATTGAAAGAAAATTCAAATCTGCATCTACTGCATTAATATCATCCAGGGTGTTCAATTTAAAAATATTGACTTATTTACGCTTAAAGATGTAGGCATGTTTACAAAAACCCTGTGCACAAAAATTAATAATTAATCGTACTATCTTGTATAGAAAGTTTACTTATAATCTACGCAAAATTTCAAACTACAATTTTAATAAATACCAAAGATCAAGTGGTTACTGTCAAAGTTTTTATTAATAATTTATATCTTTAAAAATATAAATTTCAGGTACATGGTGTTTTGAACGAATTAAACGTAAATTTTCCTTATACAATCTAAAAAGAAAACTAAAAAATGTATTGTACTATTTAAAATAAGAAAGGTGACGTCTAATTCCGGTATAACCAAGAGTTCCACTTTCTTTCCAATATTTTTATTTAGTAGGTCTTTTGACACCATGTCGATCCCCAAGTTTTCAGAATCGCATATCTTTTCTTTCTCCGTAAACTTCTAATACACGGTTAAAAAAATCACTTTATATGTACAGGGTCCGCCTTTGGGAGCTGATCCTATGAGTATCTGTTAAACCAGACTTACTATAATTTTGAAAATTTGGTGACAGGGTAATGATGTTAGGGCTAACTCATCTAAAATATTTTCACGTTCGGACCACTTCCGGTTATACCGGAAGTCGGTATTTAGTCGCTTATTTTAAATGGAACACCTCGTATATTAATACATTTTTGGATTCTATGTCGAATTTTAAGGTAACTCTGTTAAGTAAACTAGACTTCAGTCGTTTAAAAAAAAAACATTTTTCTAAAAAAATTGACAGATGCGGTCTTACTCGTTAATTGTTCTGTTCCTGTCAAACAATTTGAATAAAACTTTGAGGTGTTGTAGGCAAAGGTTTATTGCAACAGTTTGCAAAAAATGACATTTGTATTTTTCTTAAAAATAAAATTATGAATGCCTAAACTTGACTATCCAAAAATGCAGTTTTTTTCGATTTACTCATAGAGTATTAAATTTTTACACTTATGTTGTATATAAAATTTGACAAAAATGACTTAGAAAATTTCTATTTGGAAAAAATGACTTTTGAATCACTAAATTATCAATTTTTATAATTTTTTGCAGTAACTTATTCAAATATTTTTCTTTATTTCAATTCTCAATTATTTTGTTTCCATGGTGACCATGAACAAGGAATACTAGATTTAAATATGTAGCTCATTTTTATCACAAATTTTAAAATTGGGACTTTTTTGATAATAAGTATGAAACTGTTACGTTTAGGCAAATAAAGTTTTAAACAAACTTACCTTAATTTTTGACGTTAAATCGATCTGAGTAATAAAAAATGGGGGTTTCCATTTGATTTTTTTAGTAACTTGCATTTTTTGATAGTCAAGTTTAGACACATAGTTTTATTTTTATGAAAAACACAAATGTCATTTTTTGCAGACTGTTGCAATAAACCTTTGCCTACGACACCTCAAACTTTTATTTAAATTGTTTGACAGGAACAGAACAATTAACGAGTTATTACTAAGACCGCATCTGTCAATTTTTTTTAGAAAAATGTTTTTTTTAAAACGACTGAAATTTCGTATTTAGTTTATTTAACAAACTTACCTTAAAATTCGACATAGAATCCAAAAATGTATTAATATACGGGGTGTTCCATTTAAAATAAGCGACTAAGTACCCGACTTCCGGTATAACCGGAAGTGGTACGAACGTGAAAATATTTTAGATGAGTTAGCCCTTTCATCATTACCCTGTCACCAAGTTTTCAAAATTATGGTAAGTTTGGTTTAGCAGATTCTCATAGGATCAGCTCCCAAAGACGGACCCTGTATACATATATATATATATATATATATATATATATATATATATATATATATATATATATTGCGATGTAAATAAACTATTACTTATATTAATAATAACAATTTTGAAATACAATATTCAACTTAGGGGATAAGGTTCATGAATTAATATTATATGTATTTCGCCTCGACTAGCAGCTCATGGGATAGTGTTAAAAGAGTTAGTTTTGTAATGATATTAAATAAAAGTCTTATTAAGATTCTTACAAGATAACTTATTTACTGTCGTGCAATTAAGTTTTAATTCAACTTAAATTCTTTTATTCAAACACCTTGAATAATAAGCAACTATACAAGACATTGTGCACATGCAGATAACTATTTGTAAATACTGGCGTTAAATATGTGCATTGTGCATTCCGTGGTTGAACAATGAAATAAATTACTGTTACTGTACGTATAATTTGATTTTATTTCGAACTGAAGGAATATTATTTTATACTTCACGATTCCTCAAATTCTTTAAACATGTAAACATCGATGATACGCATAATTCATAAACATAACCTATATTACTAATAATAGATTCATATAACTTACAGCATTATTAATCTTCCTTTCGCTGCTGAAATCTCCAATTGTTAAAGTCCCGTTCTCCAAATCAGCTGTATGGTGGATCCCACGATGTATACTGGCACAACAGTAATTGTTATCGTCCATGAGCTTCATTAAGTACCATACTTATTAACTTTTTCCATGAGCACTTTATTACCGGCATTCAATTTTATTTATTAACTTTTTCTCATTGCACTTTATTTTATGGTTGTATAATTTAAATACAATAATTATCTGCATTCAATTTAAACTTATTAAAACTTTTCTAATATCTTTGAAGTTAATAAACTTGATTTTTGTGTTTAATTAATTTTGTTTATATTAAAAAAATCAATAACAGCATTTCATAATTCAATAGAAATATACATTTAACAATTCATTTATTATTACACTAACTTCACTTTTGTTTTAAATATGTAGTTTAACTTTTGCGAATAGGTTTTGTTCTTATAAAAATTAGGTTATGAAACACTTACCAATTTTAAAATTTTGTTACATATTGGGAACAGAAGCAAGATGCTTTCACCTTCAAAATTAGTAAGAGACTCTTAAAAAAATTTTCTAAAGTAGTATCATTTTTTCTAAAACACCAATTTTGATTGGACCTACCACACAATACAAACAAACCTGATCTTAGTTCTGATTGGTTGAACATTTTTCTGAAATTTACTATTTACTAATTTTACAAATACCATCAATTAACAAGAATACATCTTAAACACATTATAAGCATTAAATTCTACACCAAATTTCCTTTAAAATCATATCCCATTTGCCCTATTTCCTTTTCAAACTATTTTGCTATGATAATTATCCTAATTATGAATTGTCACATACAGAAATTACTTATATCTAACTGATTCTAATATCTACAGGAAAACTATGGTAATATTTGGATTCTCTGACCCGACATAAAGTTACACTAACTTTACCTTCAACATAGTTAACAATGAAAAATACTATCTCGCAATTGGAGTTCAAAATGTCCATAACCTATCTTCTCAACACATTTAGTTAATTTGCACCAACAATGTTAATTTATGTGGCTACACTGTCTTTAACACAACTGTAAGTTACTTTTACACTAATTGTTCAGTATTATTATTCATAATTTCATAAATTATATGAATCTTTTTAACATTGTCTTTATCGTTAACTTTAATCATACAATTTCTTTCATCAACATGTTATCTAATACCTACTATTTTCTTTCATTTTAGAACTGAAGATTATGCTACCAGAAGAGGCTTTACCATTTCCAAATGGATATAATGAACAATATTAAGGAAAACACGTAATTTATATCTTCCGAAGGTGATCGGAAACTATTAGTGTGAAATTTCTGTTGTACAACCATGATTAAAATCCAATAATTGTAAAATTTGAATCATTTAGCTCACAATGTGCTGTACAACTACATATGTACTCAGTTATACGTTATTATGAACCTATGTAACTTGCGACCTTACATATATGTTTATCTCATTTCAATATACTAACTCTAATCTTATTATAACCGTTATTGTGAACTTTATTTATGTATAAATATCATAATTAATACTAAAATATACCATCTCAACACACACACCCGCACACACACGCACACGCGCACGCGCACGCACACGCGCACGCGCACGCGCACACGCACACGCACACGCACACGCACACGCACACGCACTGCACTCGCACTGCACTGCACTGCACTGCACTCATCACTCACTGCACTCACTGCACTGCACTGCACTCGCACTCGACTGCACTCGCACTGCACTCGCACTGCACTCACACTGCACTCGCACTCGCACTGCACTCGCACTCACGCACTCGCACAGCACCGCACCACACGCACACGCACACGCACACGCACACGCACACGCACACGCACACGCACACGCACACGCACACGCACACGCACACGCACACGCACACGCACACGCACACGCACACGACACGCACACGACACACGCACACACGACACACACACACGCACACACACACGCACACACGCACACGCACACACGCACACACGACACAACGCACACACGCACACACGCACACACGCGCACACAGCACACACGCACACACGCACACACGCACACACGCACACACGCACACCGCACAGCGCACAGCGACACGCGCACACACAGCGCACACACGCGACACACGCGCACAACACGCGCACACGCGCACACGCGCACACACGCGCACCGCGCACACGCGCCACGCGCACACCGCACACGCCGCACACCGCGCACACGCGCACACACGCGCACACACGCGCACACGCGCGCACACACGCGCACACCGCACACGCGCGCACACGCGACACACGCGACCGCACAACACGCGCACACACGCACACGCGCACACACGCACACACGCGCACACACGCGCACACGCGCACACACGCACACACACACACACAACCACATATATATATATATATATATATATATATATATATATATATATATATATATATATATATATATATATTCTAATCGGAAGCGTAGGAGAATCTAAAGTATTAGTTTCAATTCGGAAATGTTGGGTTTCGTATGTTGAACCGTTTAACCACTAGAGCTTTGGTTCCATCTTTAACAGCGACCATCTATGTTGAATTTGAACTACAAAATAGAGTTGTCAAACCATTACAGTACATAATATTATAATAAATACAGTATCCACAGCTTACTGAAATTTAACCGGTCGTTCTTATAAATTGCGTAATCTTATATCGAAACTCACTAGAGAGTGTTGAGAAAGCTCACACTGCAAAAAAGGGCATACATAATGTGTAAATAATATTTGAAGGTGACTAAATAATATAAATTCAATTTCATTGAATAAATTTTATTCAATGATTTAATAAAAAAAAAATTATCTAGACTGTAGAACAGTTAATATTTCAAAAATTTGTTTAATGTACCTTTAAATTTAATTGTTGATATAAGGGATTAGATATCTGGAGGTAGATGATTGTAAATTTTAATTGATATCGTTAAATATGATTTCCTAATTTGACACGTGTGGTTAAAATTTGCCGTAGATTCTTTTTTTCGAATATAGGGATATGTAAAATTTTATTTGTAGAATTTTAAATTAAAACGTTGTTACTGGGAATTATTACTTTAAAAATGTTGTCACCGGTTCGAAAGGAATTGAATTTCATGATGGTTAAAAAGAGTTTTCAAGCAACATAATATTTTTGGAAATAAATTAGTTTATGCTATCGTGGTTGGTAACGCCTTTAAATATTTCAACCTTTTTTTTAAGTTTACCAGTTCGTTTATGCCTTGAGTTATTTGTTGGAGAGTATAGAGAATTTGTTTGAGCGACAGGGTCTCTGATTGAAAAACAGGATGTTTGTTTCGTTTCTAGATATCAAGTCTGTTTCCTTTTACGCGAATTGTCCATTAAACAATTTGGACATGGAAGATTGTTAGGCAATGATTAGAAGGGTTGACGTGATCTTGTGGGGAAACGGGAGTTTTCTTTGTCAGTCGAAGTCAATCTGTAGAAGCAAGAGATTGAACGCTGAGCACCTGATGTGATCTTGGGACGTACAGAATTTACTTACATTCTACCGGGGTATTTGAATCTATCGTGGGAAAAGCTTTCCCGTTCACCTAGTGTGGGTGTAACAACCCTTTTTGAGTTGTATTAAAATATACCGTAATTTTCGGTCTTTTGTTCATTCAGTTGTAAATATAAGAAAAATTTTATTAATTAATGATTTGTAGCTATGAGGTAGGCAACTTAATTTGCATTTTGGTGTAACTTAAGTGCATATCTTCTTTAGGGTATATATTTCTTAAAGGTTTTTATTCCCACTTAAAATTTTTTTCTGCTCAATAGGTTCGTGCAAAGAGTCATCGTTGATTTAATTCTGCGCAAATCCTTTCGCGCACGACTACCTCGTCTAATTTCAAAGGATCCACTTTTTTTCACTTCCTGATGAAGGTTGTGAGAAGCAGAAAGCTTTTTTTTGGGTTTTTCACCTAAATTTTGTGCCATTAATTTGATGGTAAGATATCTTTTAACTCGTAATGCTAAAAATTAAAACATTTGCTCTTTTCAGGCACTTTTATTTCACTTTCATTTTACTTTTATTACATTTTAAATCCGCATTTAAATTTACTGTTGCGTACGCTTCCATTTTATGATTGCAATTTTTATTGAAAATTTCAAGCAAATGCATTAAACGGATTATTCAATTTCAAGAAGAAAATTTAGAAGGATAATTCCAGTTTTGGGTGTAGTTTACACGTAAAGCATTATT
The DNA here is from genome assembly GCA_036346205.1 of Vesta saturnalis. Classification (NCBI taxonomy): domain Eukaryota; kingdom Metazoa; phylum Arthropoda; class Insecta; order Coleoptera; family Lampyridae; genus Vesta; species Vesta saturnalis. Next base: position 1,561,611 of record JARFJB010000156.1, on the reverse strand, counting down.
TCAAGATATTGTGCAATATTGTGGCAAAGATGACATCACCTTGGTTGACAATACCGTAATCATTTAGATACCAGAGGTTATTAAAAAAATTGTGTACAAACATTTTACGAACAGGTATTTGATGTTTAATGATTTTTTAGTAATTTAAGGCTATTTTTAAGATATATTTTATTTAACCCTATCATTTTAACTGTTAATAAACATAGTTGTATATTTTTTATTATTTTTCATTTTGATAAAATTTTTAGTGTAGAACTCGGTATAGTTATTCCGAGCATTATTAAAAATAACTTGGCGTCCGAGATCATTTTATTAGTGTTACATTGCAATTTTTTATATTTACATTTAAGTGGTAATTAAGCAAATCAAGAGACTGGCCCTATATTAATCTACCGATTTGAGTCGAAGGCATTATTTGTGGCGAATGGTTTGTATCTCCAGTCAGCTTAACGATTTGTTTATGGAGTACTTTTTACTCCTATTACATTTATTTCATTATTATATATTAAAACATTTTTATATTTTATACGATAACCAGTTCGACCACTTATTATTATATGGGTCATAAAGAGAATTAAACTGTCCCGGGAATCTTTCTTGTGTTATGTTTAGATAGTCATAAGTGACACTTTTGGGTCCATTAAAGAGGATTAGTGTTTAATTTTAGTGATATTTCGTGATATTTGGGTTAAATCGTAACTTGTGGATTCTTATATCGTAAAGTTCAGTATATTTATTTGTGCATCACGAAGGTACATTCGCGTCCATAGCTGGTCAAACAAAAATTGCAGTAAATATAATTTTATGTATGTTATAGTGTCTGGATTGAGTCCACAATAGGTATGATAGAACAAAAATTTTCGAATTGGAATTTCATATTTTGGGATTTCGCCCTGCTTGGTATGAAACTTACTTTTAGTTTACTTTCGATTTGTTAAAATCAGGCAGGCCTTTACAGTTGAACAAAAATCCGTTATTTGTCAATTTTGTTTCAGGTAAAGTTTCCGTTCATAATACGCCAAAGTTGTACTAAGAAGAGTTGTTCAGAAAATAAAAATATGGCTCTAAGTAAACCTTCATTAAATCCGCGTTTTTTTCTTGTATTGTGTGAACGAACAATCGCGTCGTATTAAAGCAAACAATTTACCGTTATTGTCTTAGATAAACTTCAAAACTTTGAAGTACTTGCTCTAAATTGATTACTATCTCAGTAATTTGCAAATTACTTGTTCTGTAGTTTTATGCATAAAAGTTGGCTCTCGAACATCGCATTCACCTAATACAATGTTATGGACTTGGGGAAGCATCTTATGCTCACCTTAGTAATGTTTCACGAGAGATATCCAATGGTGATAATTTCTGTCAATGAAGCCAAAAAACTTGTAAAAAAGTTTACAGAAACTGGAAGTGTGTAAAATTTGAATAAAGAAAGCTAGTTCATGATCATGAAGATGCTGCTACACTGTTGGTGATAGAATCCGTGAACACTAATAGTAAATTATCATTGAGAAAGCGGTCTGCTGAATTATCAATTAGTAAATCGCGCATACAAAGAATTCTCAAAGATAATAAAATTATACCAATTAAACCCACGTTCATCCATAAATTAGGAGCTGGAGACGATGGCCAACAATTGCTGTTTTGTTTATGGGCTCGAGAAAAGATTTTGAACGACAGATATTTTTATGAAAAAATAATTTTTTCACAATCAACTTTTACAACTAATGGCATCGTGTCTTCACAAAGTTGTAGGTATTGGTCTGATGAGAATCCACATTTTCGTATAGTAACTAACAGTCAACAGTACAAGAAAGTAATGTATGGTGTGCAATAAGGTACGATAAAATTATTGGTTCATTTGACACTAATTTAAACCAACATTCCCATTTGGATGTGCCCGAAAACTTTTTTTTGCCTGCCATGGAACACGTGAATTTAGAAAATTTTTTCAACAAGACGGATGTACAGCTTATTCAACTCGTTTGATTACAAATTTTTTGAATAAGCACTTTCCTTAAAGGTGCATTGGACGACATGGTCCAATACATTGTGCTACAAGTTGGGCGGATTTGGCCCGTATGGGTTTTTACTTATGGGGTTATTTGAAACAAAAAGTTTATTCATGATAACATCGAATTATTAAAACAAAAAATTAGGGATTCTGCAGATGAAATTAACCCAATGACCATAGCGAAAGTGTATGATGATTTTAGAGTTAGGATAGAAAAATGTGCAGATCCTGGAGGAAGCCAAATAGAGTAATTATAGTTTAATTGTTTTCTTTGATAAACTATACAAATTTCAATTTCAATTTGAAAATTTCTAATCACCCTGTTTTCTCATCTAAGATTTATCGTGTAACCTTAAACAATGAAAAATATTTTTCTATTTTCTACTTCTATTATCAAAGTAGGCCGATAATTCGGAATAGGTACTTTAACCGAAACGAAATTGACAAATAACGGATTTTTGCTCGACTGTAAAGGCCTACTTGATTTTAAAAAATCAAAATTAAACTAAAAATAAGTTTCAGACCAGGGCGGAATCCCAAAATATAAAATTCTAATTCGAAAATTTTTAGTCCATAATACCTATTGTGAACTCAATCCGGGGATACACTGTATAAAGGACAAGAACGTTTTGTAAATAAACCTACGTTTATATGTATTAAACCTGTTGACCCAGTTAATTACCTGGCTTTGGATTAAATATTTTCGACACTAATTTGTGCTAATATAATTTAGAAATAATCGCATCGTTGAAATTTGACCAGTGTGAAGTTGTACTGGAAGCCGTGTCAGAGCATTTACCAAAAGGATCAATTACACGAGAATTACCTATACCGTTGTGCAAAGGAAAGGGGAAAATTCAGAGTAAACATTTTGTGCGAATTAAGGTAACTACTCTTCTACGTCTATTTTCTTGTTTGTGATTTTAATAAAGTTCTTTAATTTCTATCTGTTTGTATTTGAATAGGCTTCCTTTTGTGTACAGTTTTGCATGGGAGTCCTTTAGGCGATTAAAATAACTTTTTGCAAAAGCGTATGCACCCGTGTATCGTATCTTCACTCACTGTACGTTATTTTTATTTTATTCTGAATACTGTATACCAAAATTCATATTACCAGAACCTCTCGAATTGATGTTTTCGGCGTCATTATTATCCCTTCAAGACGTTAGTTAAAATTTAAGGTACTTACGGTCAATGCTTTTGGAAATTTGATCCTTGCAAGGGTAATCTCGATTTAACTATTAGATTTTGCGTAAGAAAGGTTACGCTTTGCTTCCGTTAGGAAGTAAATTGAATGTGTTTTGACAACTGCATCAATACTCTGATCCTTTATTTTAATTTTTATTAATATCGTAGTATACGAATAGCGTTAATGAATTTGGGAGTATTTCTCGTTCCTTTGCCATCGCTTTATCATTATTTACGTGGTACCAAATTTGAAAGATAAGATATTTTGATTTCGTTCGACTTACCGAGTGATTTATTTGTTTCAAGGATGTTTTTGATTTATGTAACTTTACAGCGGCAATATTCAATCTCCGGTTAAAGGGATTGAGTGTCTTTAGGGTTTTGATGTGAGGGGTACGCCCTCAATCGTACCAATTGTAGACTATGCCTCACAACCCCTTTGAGAAATTGAACAAAATGGTTTTCATTCAAAGACTGAATTATTTTGCGCTACTTACAAGTTTATATACAGTTCTTAATATTAGGTAGTTCGTTTTTGTCATATATCTTAGGTCAGGTTTATCTTACCTAAGCGCTTTTATGTCTACCTGGCAATTGGTTGCTGTAATTGACCTGCTCTACATAACATACTTAATAATCATTTCCGATGTGCTAACTAATTTCAACATGTATCTTAATTTTAATTATTGGTGACCAGATAAATGTTTTTAATACCTGCATGATTGAGCAGGCAATGTTAAATTATGTTCTTTAATTTTGATGAAAGCTTTAACGTAACAATTTGTCAGAGTTTTCTCTATTAGATTATTTGCTACCCTTGGGTTTTCTGCGCACGCATGCACACACGCACACAAGCACACGTTACTATTCAGTTCTTGTTGCGAGATCATATATCTCCGGCAAACAAAAATACATATCCGATACAAAAAAAGAGCAGTAATTTTGCGAATTATTTGTGAAGCAAAAAATACGTACTATCTGTGAAGGAAGAGAAAAAGTTGTTCTATTCGTTATACACCAGTTGCTGCTACTTGTGGGAAAAAGTTTTTCCTGGCCCTGATGTTGAATAGAAGATTGGAAGTTCAGTAGCAACAACTGGTGCGGCCGTGTTTCTGCGGAGCACCGAGAGCTAGAAGACCAACTGATTGAAGGAGTTTTTTAGATTCCAACCTACACATACATATGTAGGTATAGAAGGTTATGCAATCGATATCGCTAAATGCACTTATTAACTCATTTTACAACTTTTAGCCAAATTTCGGTAAGATCTCCATCATGTCTGTGTGCGTGTGTGTGTTTGTGTCCGTGCGAGTGTGCATGGTGCGCGTGCGTGTGCGTGTACGTATGGGTGTGAGTATGCGTGTGCAAGTGCGTGTGCGTGTGCAAGTGCGTGCGTGTGCGTGTGCGTGTGCGTGTGCGTGTGCGTGTGCGTGTTCGTGTGCGTGTGCGTGTGCGTGTGCGTGTGCGTGTGCGTGTGCGTGTGCGTGTGCGAGTGCGTGTGCGTGTGTGTGCCGTGTGCGTGTGCGTATGCGTGTTCGTGTGCGTGTGCGTGTGTGTGTGCGCGTGTGCGTATGCGTGTGCGCGTGCGCGCGCGTGCGCGTGCGCGTGTACGTGGGAGGTAATCGAGGGTGATGTTAGATTGAGTAATGATTCGGACAAGGGATGTGTGGGTGTTCTTCGCCTTAGAGGTGATGCTAACGGCCTTCCTCACATGTGGAACTATTTCAATTACGGAAACTGTGAGTTTGTGTATTGCAGTGTAGACACTAGTGGTCGTGTTTCCGATGGTGGCGTGATAAATGGCACTAAATTTTATGAGGGGCTAATGAACAACCAATTAAAAATTCCAACTCCTGAATTCGAATCGGGTTCCAGATTACATGTTTTGTGGGTTACGATGTGTTTTGAATGCGCCCCGACCTCATTAAGCCTTCCGGTCAAGATTCGCTAAATAAGAAGAAGATAAGTACCAATTATGAAGAGTAGTTGACAACATGTCTAGCATTTTAGTTTTTAGATTTCGTATCTTACACGCGGCTATTAACCTACAGATTAGAAACACAGCAACAGTGGTTTTGGCTTGTTTTGCTCTGCAAAACTTCATAAGCATAAATTCAACCAAGGGTTACATTCCTCCAGGAAGCGTTGACAGTGACGATGTTCTCAACAATGTTATATACATCGGAGATAGATGTGATCCTGAAATGATGGATGATCCACAGCACGGTGGGAAATGTCAATTATATCATTCTGAGGATGCATTACATCAGACCATAACTTGTTTTGTCTACTCTTATATATTCTGATTGATGTATTTATGTGTTACCTCAATGTATTGTGGATTGAATTATTACGTGAGACGTAAAGAACGTTTGGACATTAGGCGCGGTGCAGGTCCAGCACCACCGTGAGTGAATGTTAGCCAGTTAGCTCAGTCACTCTCCTCAGAGTGAGCCGAGTCTCGCTACAGTGCTTCCACTGTGACGAGTCAAAATGGTGGCGTCCATACAAAATCCCGTTAAATGTAAAGTGCGTCGTGTTATGAGTATGCTTGAAAATTACGCACCATTTCCTCACTGAGACCCCTTCATGGCATTTTCGACATAATCTCAATTTGATTGCGTAAATTTCAATAAGGCGAACATTTTATGCATTCAAAAAACGAATAACAATAACTAAACATAAAGCACTTCACATTTGGCCGAATTTGCTATAGGTGCCTCTACTTTAAATCGTCACAGTAGAAAGGCGCGTGGCCGCGCAGCAATGAGACTCGGCTAACACTGAGACGAGGGGCAAAGATAGCTGTCGTACACTTAGTCACGGTAGTGAGGGACCAGTACCGGTCCTAATGCTTAAGCGTTCTTTACTTTCTGGACGACCATAATATGTTGCTGCTCACTTACCTTTTGTTCCATTACTATACTCTCTTCGTCGTTGTAAATAGTTTCTCGAGACATCATTTAAAAAATCAAATAAATCGTAATACCGTACAGTCGGCTTGTATGTATCTTCCTTACAGTATCTGATTTTTCAGTTTTCCTAACTGTACTCCTTTCTTTCTTATAAACAGTTCTCAAAGCATTAGTTTTCCTTGTGACAGTAGGTCCACCGACATGATTATTACAAATTGAAGTTTTGAATTTTTGAATAAATCCCCCAACAGACCGGTGTACATAGTGATTAAGGGGACGTCAAGTTGACAACTCGCGTTTTCACGTTTCGTCTTACTGGTTCAGTTCTCTCAAAACAATGTTCACCCCGTCAGTTTTCCTGCCCATCGTTCGTCTTCATTTATATTCGATAAAATATCCTTTCTGCTGCTTACATGCTCCGTTTTAATTGATATGATAAAACCTTGCAGACAAAATGTACACTACGACGGAGCGCATAAACCCCCTCTAAAGCTGCACCATTGTTTTTAATAATTATTTTATAGTTTACCACGATAAAAATATAACAGCACATAACCTTCTTATGCGTAGGTCGTGGTATATTAGCAAATAGGAACAAGAGCTAATCAGTCGTGAATTTAAATGTACAATACACATACAATCAATTAAACATACACATACACAAATTTTTGTATTGTGAAGAATTATGTCTATATTATATAAAACCTACCTGGCTAAATTTATTTCTTTGACACTTTTCTTTTTAATGATACAAAATAGATAATCTTTGGTTTGGCATTGAGGTTCACACAATTTTATTTAAATATTTATTATTTATTAATAAATATTTACACCGACGTTTTATATACGTTGTCAAATGATGAACATTAAATGCTAATTATGGTCTATTTGGAATGACTTACTACATAATGCGTTTCAATTATTTTTTGTTGCTTATTTAAGTTCATATTAAAACTGTTGTAACAACCTTTTTTTGTGGTTGTATTAAAAAATACGTTAATCTAAAATCATTAATTTATTTGGCATAATATTAGAAAAGTTTTTAATTATTAATATGTAGAATTGAAAACTGGCAATTTAATTGGCATTTCCTAGAACAAATCTTTTGGGTGTAATATTATATAAATAGTAATAGTTCCCTTTCTTAAAAAATTGGATTTATATTATGTAACAGCGCAACGCAAGAAAACTTTTACACTTGAGTTATTCTGAAAGCTTTTTGTAATTCAGTTAATGCTGAATGTTAACAACCATCATCATGATTTTTACTTAATTTTTTTAATTTGTGCCATCAAGAAATTTTGGTGGTAAGTTGTTTTTTTCTAATTGTAGTTTAAACTAAGCATTTGTTTGTTTTTTAGGCACGTTAATTTGAACGTTAATTTGAACGTTAATTTGAACGTTAATTTAAACGTTAATTTGCACGTTAATTTACACGTTAATTTACACGTTAATTTACACTTTTCAATACTTATTTTTAAAGTATGCAATTTTGAAGTACTTACTTTTTAAGTACGCACCTTTATAATCACTTAATTTGTATACTTACAAATCTTTAATGGCACGTATAAGTCTATATTTTAATATATTATTATTTTAAATGGCAAGTTTACATGAGTTACCCTTACAACGCAAGTTCTACATTCTTTTACAAATAAATTTGGCGAATTAAACTACAAGGAAATTCCTTATTGGATAACTAAGCAAGACATGGACATCTCCACAGAAACCATTCTGCTTCATAGTACCTGTTTCAGTTTATAAACCGAATAGTTAAAAGGTAAAGTTTTTTTATAATTTAGTTTAAGACTTCTGAATATTTTTCTCATTTTCAACCATTTAGTAAATAAACTTATGTAATTTGTTATTTTATTTTCATTTCTGTTAAATGTTTTTAGTATTCATTATTTAGGGTTTTGTTATTTTCCTGGACAAAGATAACATGGCGCTCCAGAATTTATAATTTTATTTATAATTTTTTGATAACATTTATGCCATTAAGTGGGAACAATCAAGCATAAAGAGGCAACTAGCATTTCAGGTAGGTTAATTAAACTATTTATTAGAATCCTCCCTTATATTCATCTACCGATGAGTCAGCGGCACATTATTAACAATTTGTATTGTTGTTACAGTTTGGCGATAATACAATTTAGTTAGGTTATACTGTTATAAAAGAAACTTATTTAAAATAGTATTGTTATTTTAAAAAATGATTATACTGTTTGTGCCTTTCTTTTGGGACACTGCTATAATTAATTTCCACACACAGGTGTATTTTGTATCTTGCCATCAGTTCAATTAAGCGGTGGCTGGGTTCAGAATTTTTATAGCTGTTCAGTGATTAACTCGAAATGGTTATACACATATATTAAATAAAGTTTACAATTAATAGACGATTTTGGATAAATATGAAAAAAACAGAAATAAATTAAACAATGTGCAAAAAGTAAATAAACAATTCTGCATAAATTGAATTATTTTTTTTTTATGGTTACACCTGGTATGCCGACCACTTTCGACATAACAGGCGTATAATGGTTGCTGGGGAATCTTCGACTTTCCCTAGGGGAATTCGTCACGACACTGTAAACACTAGTTTAGTGAGAAATAACAAAATGACGCGGTCGGATTGTTTACTATTTAAAAACAGGTATAAATTTGATCTTATGGGTTGTATGTGTATAAATTGTGGCCAGGGAGTAATTTGGGGTATCTTGATACACAATTAAGTAATATTTATTTATTATAGACTTAGTAAATAAAATGTGCTTGTCTGGAGTGAAATTCCAAGAAAGGGGAGGAAGTTATCGGTTCTCTTCTAATGAATACATAATTAATATAAGCGAGTATACAAGATGAATATAATATAGACAAATCGCAATCTTTAATCGATGTTATGTTGGGGTCAGAAATTCGTTTATCGACCGGTTGTAGCTACGAATGGCCTTGCAGTTTTATGCACGTTTTATTGAATGTAAATTGAAGGAAAGGATTCATATACACACAACGCACTACTTTTAATCGAATAGGATAATTTATGATGGTTAACCCTTGACCGTCCAGTATGCTTTTAGAACGTAACCGACCAGTAGTATCCGATGGACACGAAATTTAAATTTATAATAATTATCACAAGTAAAAATAAAAGCTAATGTAATATTTACTGTAATATATTGATACAGTTTTATTAAATTTAATTAGAACAAAAAATTGAAAATTAATACCAAATAATTAGTTATAATTTACAATTTATACAATATATTTTTTTGTTTGAACCAGAACAGACATTAAAATTACATTCATTGCAGCATTGTTTTATGTTTCGCGAAATTTGAGTTTGACAATATAGCACCTCTTTTTTCTTTTTCTTGGAGGTTCACCAGATGAAGGATCCGCAGGTAGCTGATGGCTAGAACCAGCAATATTATCTATTGCTTCAGTGTGATATTTAGTTAGGCCCGTCTTACCACGTCTCTCTATGTGAGGATTCACTAGTTGGATAGACACATCTCTTATAAATAATTCTCTTTTGCTATGTACTTTATTTTGGTTATAAATCGGACATAAATTCTTCCATACAACAAGAGCAGCTAAACCAACAACGTCAATAATATTTTGGAAGAATGCCATTGGCCATCTATTTGTTTTACGTCGAACAGTATATTCATGTGTCATTTGGTCCAAAGTGCCGACTCCACCTTTTGTAGAATTATAATATAAATTAACTTCGGATTTATTTTTATTTCTAACACTTCTTTTGAGTGTTGCATTGTTGAAAGGAAAAGAACAACACGATTTTTTCTTGGAACATATGAGATCAGCGTAGAATTTTTAATAAATCCGAATATATTTATTTCAACCGCCTTGAATCTATTTAGTTGAAAATTTTGGATTATGCATCGTTTATTTTTCTTCAACGTACCCACCATCGTTAAACCATTCTGCAGTAGCGATTGTGCAAGTTCCAAGCTAGTAAAATAGTTGTCAAAAGTAATATTTCGGTTTGTCCTGTAACATGGTTGGCACAATTCAGTCAGAGCTTTGTAAGCCAAGTTTTCTGTTCTCGAACTTTCGTATTTTCCTAGATAGGGTACACCACACAACGGATAACTTGTGTCACTGACACAGATCAACCACATTTTCATTCAGGGAATCGATTGTTCGTCTATCGTGAGATTTTCGCCCGGTAAATAAAACATTTTTAATTTGCCATTTATAACTTCCCTCAGATCTCTTATAGGTGCCATTTTATCTTTGGACCTTCTCATTGTTCTCGTCTCTTTATCTCATAACCTCACACCTCATAAAACGTTGGACTGCTTGAAATCTATTTCTTCCCATTGTAGCACGAAATATTGCATTGCCAATTACGAGATCCCAGAACTCTGTAATCTCCACATTGCTTTGTTTATTAGTACCAGCTGCCAATAATAAACCAATAAATGCTTGTAATTCAATACTGTCTATGGGTTTCCAGTTATCTTTTAAAACTCTTTTAGCTTCAGAATTCGTATGACTTACTACATGTTCGAGTACATTTTTGTCCATATATAGATTGAATGTATCAACCGGATGCTCTATAGTTTTGCCAGGAGGAAGAACTACGTTGTGTATACCTACCCTAATTATGTTATGCCTTGGAGTTCTTGTTGCCTTTACTGGTTCGGAATTCCATTTAGTTCCATCTTTACCTATATATTCTTCTGTTACATTTCAATTTCCTACTATTCCCACTATTTGGATTTTCACTATCACTATATAATTGTTCATCTTCATATTCGGATGCAGGTTCCGGAAAGTTGCTTTCGTTGTCAGACTCCGCATCTGCTATAAGTTCATCGTCTACGTCAATTTCCCCAAATACATAACTTTCGTCACTATTTTCAAAAGCACTTCGAAGTTGTTCACTTTTCAAAGCTTTGTTTTTGGACACCTTTGAGAAGTGTAAATAAAAGACGAAAAATTTTTATCAAATACAAAAATATTTTTTTGTTTCACTTACCAATAAAATATCACCAACTACATTCATAAGGTAAACAAACCAAGCGTTGAACTCTTGAACGTATATTCTGTCACTAAAGATCATTCAACACTAACTAAACTACAAACATTATTAGTTGTATTATGCATCTGCATTTTTCTATATCAGCAAAAAAGCACGTTCAGACAAAATATTATTGCTCATAAATGTTTATTGTATTATTGTTATGTGCGAAGAATACTGTAGACCTTATCCAAGAAACCATAAAACTAAATAGCAACAGAAAATAAATACATTTTACAACTGTGTCCACAAGACACATCTGGACGGTTACGTCACTTACTAATATTTTTAAATTGCAATAAAATAAACAAATATAAAATTGTTTAATCACAATTTCTTTTATGAAAGTGTGATAAAAAATTTATACAGACACTACGGGATGGTTAAGGGTTAAATACGTACACATTTTTCACAAAATGTACTCTGGCCTTCTATGAAGTATGTTTAAATGTAAATAAGTGAACAAATGAAAAATTACACTAAAAAAATAATATTTTTGAGGGACACATAATCTGCTAGAAAGTCAAGTTAGAGTGTTAAAGGATATCTACGTGATTGTTGTAGTAAAGGGTTTACATCTATATCTAAAAATACATTTTGGTATAAATTTTGTATTGGCATTACGTCTATTCCAATTCCGACTATAATCCTAAAAAACACGTAATTAGCCATCGTTAATGCCTTGAAATTTGTAAAATGTAAAAATGCAGTTCAAACATATTTGGATAAAATAATAAAATGGGAAATCCATTAATAGTATTTACGTGAAGAAATGATAAGGCAGAGAGGGAGAGAGGGAGATAGGGAGAGAAGGAGAGAGGGAGAGAGGGAGAGACGGAGAGAGGGAGAGAGGGAGAGAGGGAGAGAGGGAGAGAGGGAGAGAGGGAGAGAGGGAGAGAGGGAGAGAGGGAGAGAGGGAGAGAGGAGAGAGGGAGAGAGGGAGAGCGGGTGAGAAGAAGAGAGGGAGACCGGCGGGAATTATACAAGTAATGGAATGGGAGCAATACTTCAGGAATTTGCTGGAGGGGAAACAACGACAAAAAGGAGAATAAAGACAAGGAAAAGAAGTAAACCAAGTAGATGAAGAAGGAGAAGGAATACTCGAAGAGGAAGTAAAAGAGGAAATACTGAAAGTGAAAAGAAGTAAAGCGGCGGGAGAAAACGGGATACAAGGATAGGAGTGGGTATGTGGAGGGGAAAAGGTAGCAGAAAAGTTGATAGAAATAATTAACAAAATATGGAGAGGGGTGGCTTCCCGGGGAGATGGAGTGAAGGAGTGATATGTCTGGTATACAAAAAAGGGGACAGAAAAGAGGTGAAAAATTACAGTAGAGTTACATTGTTATGAAACATGGCATACAAAATATATATACATGCGTTACACATATTAAAAAAAATGTTGAAGAGTACAAAGCGCCACTTACTCGATCAACTAAATTGTAGTAACTACAAACCTTCGAAAAATAGCTTTTGCAATTTAAGTTTCCCGTCAACAAAGGTTTATTAATAATCATTTAACAAATCTAATTATTTATAATTACTTCCAAAAAATAAAGCATGCCTTGTTTCTCAACACATGGTATAATAATAATACACTAAAGAAAACGTGCATACACTCACATATATTTATAAATTCTATACGCTTCCTGATTATTTAAATGCCCCTAATCACCTGTTGAGTACAGATTTCTGTTTGGTAAGCCCAATTATCTATTGATTATAATCTTATTTTGTTTGTCCAGATAGACCGTTCCATTGATTTGAAGGTCACGTGTAAAATTCTTCATGTTATTTCTCTGTTCCAACAAATTGCAGTTAGTAAAATATTTGTAATACGTATGTACTTATTTATTTATTTGGTGGCAGGTAATTTATTGATAATTAAATTTGGTTAGAACCATTTATTATAACAAAAAAAAAACTGGACCATTTCAATTTAAACTTTTAAGTGAAATGGTAAATCATTAATTAGTTTTCGTCAATCCACTAATAGTTATTTTATTTTCATAACTGTACCAAAATATAAGGCCTATTAACGTACTCAAGAAGAATGCCTCTCATATACGCATATGCAGACAACCCGGGTATCTATCCAAATTTTCGCATAAAATTAAGTACCAAATGTAAACTGGCATGAGGACATTAGGGGCGGTTATAGAACTGTTTCGTTTGAAAGTCCTTTGCGCGGATGGATCACTGAAACGTTCAATAGTGCAGTCGTTTTCCCCTATTTGTAGAACTGTGAAATGGTGGATTTAATGACCTATAAAGGATAGCAACGTTTATCACCATCATCAAAGGATAGAATTTCATCGCGGAAATTAATGTAAGAACTAGGTAGTAAGAATTGCATTTGTTCTGGTTATGGTTGAACGTTTAATTCGATTGACGTTGCATTGATATATATATATATATATATATATATATATATATATATATATATATATATATATATATATATATATATATATATATATATATATATATATATATATTTAGTACTGGGCTTAAACTTTTATTCATATTAACTACAACAATATTACAACATTGATTCATATTTGAGAAACCCCGTTTAATACCTTGCGCATTGACAAGCCGTCTGCTATTTGATTGGTTTATTTATACAAGTAAAAAGTATAACGCTACAAGCTTGCTGAGTTTAATAATTAATTTTTTTTTATTATTTGTGAGCAATGAAGAATTATTTTATTCTCGTTTGAGGGCTATTCATGTTTATTCATTTTATTGATTTTGAGCACTTTTTGAAATATACGAGGGTGAATTAAAAAGTATGTATAAAAGATTTCACCAATTTGTTAACACAAATATGCCGAATGTATTCATCATATTTCTTGTAACGTATATGTTTTAAAACTCCTATAAGCTTTGGATATTATCTTTTTTTTCTCTACATTATTTGAGCATGGATGTTTCCAAACTTATTTGACGTTGATGTATTTGTTATTATTATTATAGTGGGTAAACTAATTTTGACGTTTTATCTTCGGAGTTGAGTTATTTGCATACCAAATAGGCACCTTACTTGAACGCTGTTATCATTCAGCAGATTTAACACCTCTAAGCCTATGTATTTTTTCTGAAAATTTAGATAACAATGGCGTCAGTGACATTGTTCACAGATTTTACCTTTATTATATGGTAAGTGTAACGAAGTGAGACAATTTCTTGGGTTACGCTTTTTCGTTTTATTCTCAGTTAAGGACTATTTTGTTTGATATTTAGTGTAACGTTGATTTGGAACAAAGACCGTTTGTGTTTAATTTGTTTGGTGCTGTATAGAGACGGACTAAGAATTTTCCTACAGCAGAGGAGAACTGCTTGTCGTAAGAGGCGACTAATCAAAGAGGCGTGGAACAAGCGGCTGGGAACGATATTTTTCAACTCCCAGCAGAAGTGTGTTGGGACGTACCTTTTCGAATGCCCACTGATGATGTACGAATTCTTCCATGTTTGGAGTGATGTGAATGTGTGGTAGACAATTTGTTTATGTTGTGTTTGTGTTGATTGAAAACTTCATTAGCGATGTTGTCATAGAGTAGGTTTAGTTTTGTTTTCCTTCGTCTCACACCACATTCCCGTATGTTTGAGTTGAACTTGTTTTAATAGAGATTTGTGTTAGTTTTCAACCGTTGTTATGTAGTATTGCCATACACGTACATAAATATTTGAATTTAGGTTAGAGTTATGTGAGCTGTTATTGTTAGGTAAATTTACATTATGGTTAGATTAACTCAGTTTAGGAATTATGATTACGATTATGATGATTTTTTGAGTGTATATCGTGTGTATCGTTTGTATATCTTCTTTGGTGTGAATGAGGTGGAAATCAAGAGGCATGCGCTAGATTGGAAGGAATCACTTGGGGCACGGACGGCTATCGGACCTCCCAAAATCGATGGGCATTGTCCCGCGCGTTTGGTGAGTGTGATATAGGTGGTGGTTGGTGTGAATGATACCTCATCGATCACGGAGCGGAAGCTCGAAATGTATTAACACTACACCACTTTTGGGTTTTTTTGGACATTGTGTTTGCCTCCATGGTTCTGAACTGCTCCACGGGCCGACCGTGTCAGGGTGTGGTTGCTGCCCACCTTGTTTTAGGCTCAAGACCCTTAAGCCCTTGGCTGTGTTGTAGTGGCGGTGGTACGTCACAGTTGTGTGTTGTGTTAATCATTTCCCTAGTGATGTTTAGTGGATCTTATCCACTCTCCATCAAACACTGTTAGTCACAGCTCCTGTAGTATATACTTGTGGCAGTGTGTACAAAATAAGTTTACGAATTAACGTCTAGAATTGTTACATAGTTTTAAATGAGAACTATCAATCATTATTTACATAAATAACAATTTCAAAATCCAATTCGGAAATTGTAATAGGTAATAAATCTTGATCCAAGTTAGTTCGGAGGATAAAAACAGGCAGGACTTGTCGATAAAAATTACACTAAAATTCATAAAGTTTGTTATAGAATTAAGTAAATTAAACCGCATTTGATAGGTCGTATTTGATAGGGCGCATTTTGTTTAGTAAAAATTACATATTAATTTCACAGAAAAACTTTTGCGTACTATTCTATTTTTGTAAAAAAAGTGGGTTAAAGGGGACAGCTTGTTGGGACGAATTCAATAATTTAATAGAAAAATCAATTAAAACATTGAATTTGTAATCGATTTTGATCTACTAAAAAAGATAGTTCATATTCAAGGATCTAAATCTTACACAGATTATTAGATCAGAGTTTTGGATTAGCTTTACCAGATTATTCATAAGTTTATGTTAATTAAAACGTAAAATATAAATAGGGGAAGAAAAAGATTATCTGAATGGTCATATAATGTCTTTATGAAATTTTTATTAGAGATTCTATGTAAATCTACGCGTGAAGAGGCGGCATACATAATAAGGTAAGGAAACAGGCAGTTTTCATTCAACTTCGACGAGCAACTGTTGTTAATCTCATGGCCATTTTGAAATAGTTCAACCCAAAATCGTATAATTTTTTCAAATTTCAAAAATTTACGCCATTATCTAACAAATATAAGGTTATTTAAATCGACTAGTGATAGTGTATCAAAGTTAGAAGGTCCTGAATGTGCAAAACTCAAACGCATACTATAATGTTTATGTACTATATATATATATATATATATATATATATATATATATATATATATATATATATTATATATATATATATATATATACAGAGTGTCTGTGTAGATTCTTGCATGAAACTCGGTATATGGTGTTTTTTTGGTATGAGAAATAAGGTTCTGTCCTTAATTTTGGCCAGACTTGTAGAGAGAGCCACATACAGCATTATTTTGGTAAATAACCTGTCAGAAAATCTTTGTGCCACCCTGTATGCAATAATTGATCGAAAAATCTAATCTCTCATTCTTTCTCAACAAAAAAGGTGTACTTGTCAGGAGTGTCAAAATTGAACAGTTTCTGGGATATTTGCTTTTAAACGTATCAATGCATTTTGAACTCAGTGTACTACATATTCTTTAACATAAATCATGTAACTCTGAAAAACATCCGCATAGTGTTGCTATAGTTTCTAATGTTTATTATAAGATTACCTTCAGTGTCACTAATAATAATCAATTAAAATTTTGTTCTAAACTTAAAACGTTATGGAGTATACGTTTGTTGAATGATGCATTTAATGTACGGATTGGTCCGATTTAATGCTTTTGAAGCTCAAAGATTAATAAAAAGATTCATACATTACAAAAAGAATTACAGTTTTATTAGAAATTATTTAAAAAAAGATATATTGAATAAAATAGAAAATTTAAAGGAAACTATTAACTAAAGAACTACACAAATTGTTCAAAATGAGCAACGCCTTGCCTAGTGCACTCCCGAGCACCACGAACTAATGATTGTTGCATCATACATAGTATTTCAACGTTATTCTTTATTTCCTGGGCATGGTGGAAATTATTTCCCACAGTTCACTCTTGGTGGTTTCCACGGGAGTATTATAAACACGTTGTTTCAATTCGCCTCCAGAAGATTAAATCCAAATGATTTAAATCCAGTCAATGCCCGGCCAGGGCACAGGTCCTATCCATCGGTCTGGATATAGTCTATTTGAATTCTCTCTAACTAATAAGCTAAAATGAGGTGGAGCACCATCGTGCATAAACCACATGTTCATGCGTGTTTGCAATGGAAGATTGGGTAATTGTTCTTCAAGAAATTGTAAATACCTTTGGACATTTAGTCTAGGTGGTAACTCAACAGCTCCTACTACATAATGTCCAATAATTATTCCTGCCCATAAATTAATTTGAAATTGTACTTGATGTTGGGTTTGTCTTATACCGTGATGTGTTTCGTCTGCATAAATGTGTAGATTATACAAGTTGAAAATAATATAAAGCCAGTAAATTCATTATCTTGGTTAAACCTCTCTAAGAGCCATGTAGAAAATTCTGCTCTTGCAGGGTAGTCATCCACGCTTAAACCTTGTACTTCTTGAATATGGTACGGATGCAGCAGTTGCTCTCGAAAAATGCTGTTTACTGTACATTTTGAAAACCTGAAATTCGTGTGCTACATTCCTAACACTAATTGTAGGATCTGCAGTGATAGCATCCAGAACATTTTCTTCCAATTCAACTGTACGTATAATGTAATTTCACATCCCTTTACTGTTTAAGATAATACAAATTTCTTACCAGTTTCTCGTTGGAAAGACTTTGAATTAGGCTATTGGGAAATCTTTCGGCGTACAATCTTCGAACTCCTAAAGCATTAGATCGTGCCAACCCATACATTAAATGCATATAAGCACATTCGACAAACCTATACTTCATAACGTTTTAAGTTTAGAACAAAATTTTAACTGATTTTTGGTGACACTGAAGGTAATCTTATAATAAACGTTAGAAACCATAGCAACACTATGCGGATGTTCTCCAGAGTAACTTGAATTATGTTCAAGAAAGATGTAGTCCACTGAATTCAAAATGCATTGATACGTTTAAAAGCAAACATCTCAGAAACTATTAAATTTTAACACTCCTTTTTTCTTTTTTGTTGAGAAAGGATGAGAGATTAAGATTTTTCGATTAATTATTGTATAAAGGGTGGCGCAAAGATTTTTTGACAGGTTACTTACTAAGATAATGCTGTATGTGGCGCCCTATACAAGTCTGGCCAAAATTAAGGGCAGAAACCTATTTCTAATATCAAAAAACCCCATATACCGAGTTTGAGGCAATAAGGTAAAATAGAAAACAAAATTACAACTTTGACACCTTGCATCTTTTTACCTATGAATGTTTGGACTAACGTATGTTCGGTTCAATCGATATATTTTGAGCTCTAGTATCTCCAGTTTCGAGATTTTCCAACCTTTCAACCTTTCACAGACACCCTGTGTGTGTGTGTGTGTGTGTGTGTGTGTGTGTGTGTGTGTGTGTGTGTGTGTGTGTGTGTGTGTGTGTGGTGCGTGCTTTTTTGAGAAAAATGACCACTTAAGAATAGAAAAGATTGTTTTTTAGAATGTTGTATCAACAATTTATTAAGACTATAGTTAATACAAAAATGTTAACGAAACCTACATCACAATGTACCTAAAATCTACCCCACTGAATTTTTCAATACCTTTAAATTTTAAACAAAATAAGGGTATTTCCATGTGAAAGACGTAGGTAAAAGCTTGACGCTATATCTCAAACTGTTTTCGGAATATTGACAAAAAACGAAAAAAAAATTAAAGTTTGACACCCCGTACCTCAAAAACGGTGCGTTTGAGATGTTTACAAGAAAAAAAATGTCTTATTTTTTATGTGGAATCAACTCCTTCAGTATCGGCATATCATTAAGGAACATTCTGTATATATATATATATATATATATATATATATATATATATATATATATATATATATATATATATATATAGATATATATATATATATATATATATATATATATATATAAATTAATAAATAAATTTTTTTTTTTTTATATTATTTTTATGGTTTGTTAATTTGGTTTTAAATTTAAAACTATACAATTTTTAAAATTTGTTGTAATAACAGTGAATATGTGTTGGGCGCCAACCTGTATAAATCTCAGGTAAATTGTTTTAGAATTTTCTTTTTTTTTTAGGCTTAATATTTCAATTCCAACAAATCTGATTTGACCAAGTAAGTTAATTCAATAAACTATTATTTACACATACAAAATTACGTAAAATAAATGAAACATTTTAAATTGTTAAAATTAAATAAGGATCAAATGAATTTCAAACATAATCTCAGGGAACAAGTGAGTCTTAATAATGCGAGTGAATTAATCGACATAAAAAAAAATCAATTCTTTGACGTGGACGATTTCACAGGAAAACAATAAAATAATAAACTTATTCTTAATTAAATTTATACTAAATCTACCTAAGAAACGCCACTGGACTGATCCTGTAGTCATATGGTTATGCCCTCTAGCAAGTGGAAATTTTTCTTTTTTCAGGTAAGTGATGCTTATTAATCCTTCCCTTACTTCTTGATTGGCCAAAGAAATTATTTTGTGCTGTCCACCACGTGTTGGGTACGATATTGTTAATAATGCCTTTTTTTTTGTTTTATACAAATCGTAGATCACCAGGAATGTCTTGAGGAAGTATTGTGGGAATTATGGCACTTTCACAAATCTTACTGTAGTGATTGTAAATGTATATTCGAGCAAATCAACATGTCCATTATGAAAGTGTGACAGTGGTTTAAAAATTTTACTTTTTATCTATCACTTAGTACAAACAACACTATATTATTTATTAAAGTTTTTAAATTTAATCCTTTTCTTTCTTGTTACAAGTTGAATACCATTCCAACCTTTATTCCACAATTACCGCTACTACACATTAACCTGTTTTGCATACGCAATTATAAGTGCAATTCAAATATGAATTTATTTCTTATTATTAATTATAGTACATTTATTTCAGATGAAGCCAGAAAACCAAAGTATAACACATCTTACTGCAATTTTTAATGTGAATGTCCATATAAAATTTTATCAAAAAACAAAGAAAAACTCTAAGTGATATCAAACACGCATAACATTTACAATTACAACTATTTAACTTAATCTGTCCCATTTCTCTTTTTGAAAAATACATTTTAAATCTGATGTGATTTAAACTAAATTAAAACATTTAACCATTTAGATAACAAAATTAATTAACTTTACAATATAATTTAACCAACCAAAAATTTATTCTTATTTCATAGAAATAATTAACGAAGTCTGTTTTAGGTAACAAGAGTAAAAATAAATGTTTATGGAAACTTCTAAAAAGCAAAAGTCCACGTACAAAAAAACCGGATAAAAAAAAATTCTTTCTTTTTTTTTTGAATAAGGAAAAAAAAAGCTTGCTTCCTAGCTCACTCATTTTTATGAGCATCAAGTGACGCTTAACGCGAATTGCCTACGTAGGAATCAAAGTCAGTCCTTTATTCAATCAACTGGCTATAGCCTAATTGCTTCAATAGGTGATTCCCCGGTTAAGAATTTTTTTTGAGTTTCTGTTGCTATTCTTACTATATTCTGTGACATAAAAAATGCAACACCAAGGCGGCGTTGGAGTTTTTTCACCAAACTTGGTAGAAACGTTTGGCTATAGTCAAATGTAGCAATTGATTAAAATTTCATTCAAAATAATCCAGTAGCTATGGAAAATTTGACGTTTTACTTATTGTAACAATCGAAACTATCGGGTGTATTTCTTAAGAGATTAAGTCGATTTCGGTATTGTTTTTGGTTGCAATTCTTATGATTTTGTGTTCTTCTTTGCATTTTGAGGCTGCAATTATGCCTAGAGTGCGGCAACGTGAAAATTATGGACAACTGAGTGAATTCCACAGAGGTCGCATTATTGGTTTACGGGAAGGTGGTTTTTCATTCGGAGAAATTATTAATCGTCTTAACCGTAGTCAATCCTCTGAGGTACAGTGTTATCAAGCATGGTCTAGAGAAGGTCAAGAACGTCGTAGAAGAGGAAGTGGACGGCCAAGACAAACAAATGTGGTCAAAGACCGCCACCTCCGATTAATGGCATTAAAAGACCGATCTCTAGTACAAGGTCAATATCCGATCAATAGTTTGTAAACGAATGACATCCTGTATCCCTTCGTACAGTTTACCGTCGAATTAGAGCTTTTGGCTTGCAGTCCTATCGACCATATCTTGTGCTTCCGCTGGCGGCTCGTCATCTACAGCAACGTTTGGAGCGGTGTACCTTACGACTGGATTGGGACGTTGAATGGCACAGGGTGGTTTTCAGTGATGAATCCCGATTCTGCGTGGGAATGCACGATGGTCGCATGAGGGTCAGGCGTGGACGTGGAGAACGTAGCAATGTGCAGTTTTCTGATGAGCAGCATGTACACCACACTGTGGGGGTTATGGTATGGGGTGCTATTGTTTATGGAAGCAGGTCTCAGTTGGTATTCATCCGAGGCAATGTGATTGCTCACCGACATGTTGATGAAGTAGTAGAACCCCATATCCTTCCATTCCTCCAGGAGCTGGAGGACACGATTTTACAACAGGATAATGCCCGTTCTCACATTGCAAGGCATTCTATAGAGCACCTCGAACAGGTTAACGTCAATATCTTGCCGTGGCCACCCAGATCTGCCGACCTTTCGCCCATCGAACATGTGTGGGACATGATTGGTAGAAGACTTAAGCGATTAGCCAATCCTCCACAGAGACTAGAAGCTCTCCGGCATGAATTTCAGATTGCTTGGGATGAAATACCTCTGGAAGAAATCGACCACCCGTTGGAATCCATGCCAAGAAGGGCGCGGGAGTGTGAAACTAATAGGAGTGGTCCAACACATTATTAAAAAGAATGGTTTTATTTTTTGTTTAATTTCTTTGAAATTTTAATCAATTACTACATTTGACTAGATAAACATTTCTGCCAAGTTTGGTCAAACAATTCCAACGCCATCTTGGTGTTGCATTTTTTATGCTTAAGTCGGCAATCGGTTATTATTGTTACTGTTTTGCACGTTTCAATAGTTCACGTAAGACTGCACGTTCTTTCCGAGTTCTAGAATTCTTTTATTGATTACTTAATAATTTTTCTTTTAATTCTCTGCAATTAACACATTTATTTATTGAGAGAAAATAATATAAATGATAGCATCTTTATTTAACAAGCAGAAAACATTGCGCCAGGAATATTATTTTATGGGTAATTAATGTTTTAATTACAATCCTTGAATTCATGACTGTAATATTGGGCTAAAGTTAATTAAACAGATTATAGCCTTTAGTGAAAATCATAGGAAGGAAATACTGAATTGTTAAGATAGTAAATTAAAACCAAAGGTCCATAAAAGGGATAATGGTGAAAATTGTTCAATTTGTCCACTACAATTAAAACCTAACAATTTCTCAATAAGCAATAAAATTCAAGGGTTGCTGGTATATAATAGTGTATTCCCATTCAGCCCCTTATGTCGTAAACCAAAACGTGCAGGATAATATCGGCTAAAGTTTGCATATCTCAAGACCTCAGGCCTATAACCATCCCTAGTACGTTTAAAGCAGCAAGAATACTAAAACACCCCGGAAGAAACTAATATATGTCCGGAAAAAGCTTTTACTTCAAAATTGTACTTTATTGCAGCTGTTTTAAGTGTAATAAATAATACTAGTAATAAATATATCGCTTGTTGCTGTCAAGCATTGAAAGACAGCACAAATTAACTTCTCCATGAAATGGAAATCTTTCTTGTTTATAAGCACACGATAATATTATTTATTCCCATAAGCCCTAAATTTGAGCTTTTTGATCTTTATAAATGTTAAGACTTTTAGTCATCACAATTATTTCAGTACATTTGCGTTAAGCTGCAAAAAGGAATTGAGTTTATAATTCCGAGCTCTACGTTGTTTCATATAGCTGAAAGAGACTACATGCATTTTACAATGTTTCTTTATAGTTGTTTGTTTCGTTACACAACACATCTTATATATTAATACTAAACTATGAAACGTGATAATGAATTAGCATTCATTGTTGCAGTATATTAATTATGACTAAACATTGTTTAACATATTTCATGTAACGTATCCTGGTATCATGTTTTAGTCTGCATTATTAAACTTCATTACTTACGGAGTGCAGTGTAAAATTAGATATACTTTAATTTAATTCAATAATCAAACATTTTATGTATAAATATGATTTTACGACTTCGAACTGTAGTTTATTCACATATCCGCCGGTAAATAACTTACAAAGAATAGCCTTGTTTTTTTATTTATTCAACAAGTCAATTTAGAATCATACAAAGTAAATATAAATGTGATTTTCTTGTTATTGCAGTAAATAGAATCACAATTTCCACTTTTCTATAGCCGTAACAATTTTTTTATTGAAAAACAAAAAGTATCTGGTGTGGAATAAAGCGAGATCTTCTAGCCTACAAAGTCGAAATTAAAGGAAATGAAATGTTAACGATAACGCCCGGCGGTCGTTTAGGAACAGTCATTTATTAAACCATAAACAACTACTTATAATAATTAATATGAAAATTAAAGTAATAATTAGCATTCTTAGAAATCTGTCATCCATAATATGAAATCACTAGCTATGGATATCGAGCTTGAAGAAGCTGTGGCTATGAATATCTTAGCTGCTTATCCATTCTTATCGGGACTTTGAAATAGTTTGTTGGTTGTTTTTAATCTCTTCTAAACGGAAAATTCAGTATGATACTCCGCTACCGCAGAGGAGACCAAGCCTCCAAGTTCCTTCACGCTAGAGATCGCCACCACCTTCGGCAAGCATGGTACCGGATGACCTCCGTGTATAACTCAGGATTTTCCAGTTTTAAGAAGGAAGCAATTATTTTTGGAACCCCCGCAGTAGTATGAACTTTTCGTTCCGGTACCCAATGAAACGTGGCTGTGTTTCCAAATTTTGGGGCGCAAATCGGCGTATTTTTTTGTATAAATCATAGTTACTAAAAGAAAATCCTTCTTTAACAAATTTTGGAATAACAAATACTCTATTTTTTATTTTTTGTGTACCGCAGTGTAACTAAAACGTTTGAATTGGTCTGTTCAAAATCCTCCTTGTTCAACTTCACAAGCTCATCACGCCTTCAAGCGCCATATAAGTAGAATGGGACACTCTGGTCCCTCACGTCATCAGTTGTGGGGTAGATCGCGCCTACGTGGCGGGCAAATTTCCCACCCCTATGGCTTCTTTTTAGGGGTCTTTTTCAACCCCTAGACGGAATTTTCAACCTTCGATGGTATTTTTACCCTTAATTAGTGGCCTTTTGGCTGAGAGTCGGCTTCTTTTCGGGGGCGATTTTCAACTCCTTGACGGTATTTTCACCCTTAATTAAGGCCTTTTTGGCAGTCCACTCTAGTGTTTAGGGGTGTGTGGGTTGTCACGCGACATCTTCACCCTAATTAAAGCCTCAGACCCTGGAGGGTAAGCAAATGTGTGTGTTCTGATTGGTGGACTTGGGGGTCGATCACACTCCTTAGATTCTGATTGGTCCATGGTCTCCACTCCTGCCTTCTGATTGGTTGAAAGGCGCGGCTGTTTGGACAGTTTGGAGGCCATTTTGTCGGTTATGGAGAAATTTAAAATAGTATCCTAATAAAGGTTTCACAAGACACCATGACTTCTGAATTATATGACACAAGCAAACTCCTGTACCATTTTTCATGACGTCATAATAAAAACCATTTGGTAGGGAGAAATAAATTCGAAGGTGTTGATCTGAAATCGTGTTCTATCAAAGCATCTGGTAATTACCGGTAATAAAAAGATAATAGGTTTTTTAATACTTCATTATAAGTAATACTATTTTTACATCCTCAACAACATCAATGTCAGCATCACAGATTCTAATTGAATATTAAATCGACTGTTTTCTCTGTCGATTCCCGCATTGAGACATCTCTACTCTTCAGCCTCTCATTAATTTGATGTATACGATGGTCCTCGGGCTTGAAAACACCCATTTAAATTCAATCAGCTCAACAACTATCCCATCAACGTACTTTGTTACTCTGACTCCAAGGTTGAGTATCTTGTAATCAACTCCAGACTCCAAGTCCTTAACATTTTTAAAAAGGTCTGTTGATTTGCCTAAATCCATACCTGTAATTATAACATAGCATTAAAAATCTGCCCAGGTAATTACCACTTACCAGCTATGTATTGAGACAACGTCTTTCCGGGTTGAAAAATACTGGAATACATCGCATACATCAGCAACACCCTCTGCTAGATCTCTAGTAACCGTTTCCTTCTCAGTGGGATTTTCATGAACTTTGACGTCACGCTCATTTCCTTCCGCCACGACTGCATCGCTATCAGGTGTTGTTATGCAATAATAATTTGCAGAATGTCGAAAACCTTCGATTGCGGGTTCATAATACAGAGAGTACATTTTATGTTCACAGACACTGTCGTAAATCAGTGATGTGTTTTATCAGTTGTTACCCATTACATGGCCTTGACATTGCACGGTAAGTGTGTGTCGGGTTTAGACCTGGTCGAGATGTTAATGATCCAATAAACCACCTGAATGTTTAACATACAACCTACCGAACACTGTAATAGGACCAGACAGAAAAAAAACCGTTGCAAAACAATGTGTTTTTAAAGATACATTAAGATTACAAGTAGACACACACGCACACACACACACACACACACACACACACACACACACACACACACACACACACACACACACACACACACACACACAATCAATTTGTACTGTTAGCCAAATTAACGTGTGACGTCATTGCAGAGTTTTGCATACACTGATAAAAACAGTTAAATTAGTAAAATAGTTTTACCGGTATTACGTATTACAATCTCAAATGAATATTTAAACATAAAGTTACTGGGCTAAAATAAAAAGGAAAGGAGTGGATTCGAGGATTATCACGTGGTTGTTAAACGGGATTTTTTAAGCTATAAACTAAAACTGGGGCGAGACCGTACATGCTTAAGCTAGGAACGAGCCACGTAACCGTAAGGAAGCGTGTCATAACCGTCTTTCTTTCGGCGACGTTCTGGTAAATCTTACTCTCTGGCCTTGGTACAACTTCGTATGCAGAGGTTCTTAGAATTTTACGGTCAGTTTGCGCGTACACGGGTTCTATACCGTCTAACACTAAAGCCTTTAGCGTATTAAAATTAATAGTATGATATTTTTTATGACTTAATGTGATGCCCTTAGCCTTACATACGGTCTGGTATTCATTTTTAGTGTAAAGAACACCTTGAATGCGTAATTTTTAGGAACGCCACTTATGAACTCCGTCACTCTACTCCCGACTCCGTAGGCCTCAACCTCGTCGATCATGTCACCCAGGAAATCACCAACAGGTGGAACCCACTCACCGAGACTTTGTGTAAAAATCACGGAATCTGTATCAAAGTACAGAACCCGTTCGGCAAGCTTTTCCAGTTAATTGTACAGCACCAGACGAGCATTGGCGGTTGTGTAAGCTGCCAAGACGAGATTGACAGTATTCAGCTCTTCCAGACCATCCTCGTGTCTAATCCAGTTTACTACCATAACTTCCTCGTTTACTTTTAAAATGGACTGGACCTCCTTGGAAGGATCGATGATAATTTTGAAAAACTCGTGTGGTTCAGAAATAATAGAGGTTTGTGTTAAATTTTCCCTCTGCCCAAGCTTTCCCCAAAATGAATTTAAAAATAATTTTGAAATATATCTTAAGCCAGGATTAGCGCACGTTTTGTTTTTGTCCAATTGGACCCTCTCCCTTTCCAAATATTCGCGGATGTATCGATCCTTCGCTTCGTCGTCGTTGCACCACGAAGGCCAGTCCGAGTACGTGTGTTTGATCTTGAGGAAGTTATCGACGTAGACTGACAAAAGATCTCCGCTCATACTGTCCCTGTCGTATTGACAAAATTCATACTCCCACACTTCAAAGATTTTTAAAATTCGGTACCCTAATTCTATAACCTTTCAAAGTTCGTCCGCAACGTAAGTTTCGGTAAATTTACGTACGTCCTGCGTATGTATGCAATCATGCTGGAACATGGTTTCGGCACATGTTGTACACAAGACGAACACTATTTTGCCGTGCATCTTAAGAGGCAACACAAATCTGGTGGCGGGAGCACACTACACTTCATAAGGCCCTCGAGGTTTAATCACTCGGCACCAATGTGAAATGTAGGATGCCCCACCGGATACTTGTTCACATAGGAGTTTAGTGAACAAACATCCAAATACCTGATTTGCTCATCTTGCTCAGCCTTATAATATAACTTGACTGCATTAGTACGACCTCCGAAAAAGCTAGCGCGGGGATTCAAAGGTGACTGATTCAGTTCACATTCCTAAATTTCAATTAAACCATAGTTAAAGGAACCTATCCTACGTGATGTTACCTCCGTCTTCTCACGACGCAAAAATACTGAATTAAGTTCGTGTCTACTATTACCAGCTTGATCGGGGAAACACCTTTCACAACCGTGGAAATAGCAATCGTGAAACTGATATACGGTATTTGTATCGTGACAAAACCCATCAACCAGGATACCTCCCTTTAACAGTACTTCACGCGCGTTCCCGGCTGTCTGCATTCAGAATGTTCGAGCCAGAGTAGCCATTGAATAGCAATCCTCGATTGATTGTTACCTAATCTGTATTCAGCGTTTGGGATACGTCCAATAGTATCCTCGCAAATAAAGTTTCTGCGGGAAACAGGACTACACGCACCAACGATCGTACATCATTCTCTAAGTGGGTCGACCTTGTTTTCTGTGACAAATCTTATCCAAAATTCGAGACAGGCTTTTCTAAGGATACTTACGTCTTGCACACAATAACCCACAATTAAAACGCGTGCCCTTTACCACTTTATAAAGTCTGTTCGAGCTTCGGAAGACATTTCATCGACACCGTTAAAGTGCATGGCTAGTAAAACGCCATCATAATTCTGGTTTTGCACAGTGTTGAATAGGTGACGGAATTGGCCTTTTTAGCCGGGAAAGTTAAAGATTTTAGGAAGTTTGGATAGGGCTACGGGTAGGAAGTTTATGTCAATGAATTTTATGTTATTGCATGTGAAGGACATGATTTTGGTGCCGTTGGATATGATTGTAGGATTTCATGCAGAGGGATTCTTTAGGATTTCATTAAGGATAAATTGACAGTCGTAGGATTTGGCGTTATGGGCTAGCGAGGATATGTAGGGAAGGAATTCGGGTACCGGAGAGGTTGTGAATATGTGCTGGCGCTGCCCGCAATGTTCGCAACCCTGTTCCATATCGAGATCGGTATTAATACAGTTGTTACAGACATGCTAGGCAACGCACGATGTGGGATGAAATAGTTAGTAATGTTAGTAGGAGTATCTTGATGCCACTCGAAGTCGTAAAAGACAAAAATAAAATCTTTCGTGAGTTTTTTCGAGTCTGCCGTGCTTTTGGATATGTAGCAGAAATAATGGATAGGTTTCTCGGATTTACTGGCCGTACAATATGCAAAACCGCAACTATGAGGCACCTTACCTGTCCATACACTCTTTAAACAGGTGCGACAACGTTGGAGTCTGGTACACAAATCGTTAGGTTTATGCTGGTGTAGACATTGATTCCCACGGAAATCCCTATTACACTCATTACAAACTATAGTGTCAACAGGCTGGCAAGGGGGACTGTTATCACAACAGGGGCAGGTGTTAGGACAATTCTTGTGAGGTTCATGGCAATTATTTTTATACCTACAGAATTCACAAAAGAATGCTGTTGAAAATGCACCGGTTAAACTGGTGATTAAATTATAATGTGCATCTTCAAAAATTAAATTTATACGCGTGGGGTTTCTTGGCCCCTCAAAATAAAGAGTTTGGCCTAATCTGTGGTTATATACAACTATAGTGTAATTCGTTAAATAATTTTGAAATTGTTCAATATGTTCAACAGCGCCACCGGTATTTAAATTGACATTATCTGCAGCACATAACTCCTGCGTTCGCCGATCAAAAATAGGATGACCTTTTCTAAGGTTTGGCAATTGAGGATCGGTCTCAGCTAAAGCTATGGATACAACTAAGGCCCTTCCTAAACATAAATCGTATTTATCGTTTATTGTTATAATGCCAGTTTTTCGTAGGCAAAACTCTTCAAAACTTACAACCGTCATGCGTTCCCTACCATACCCCACAGGCAAAACAACTCCGTCTACATGTAAATTTAACGTATCATTATTAAACAAACTTACATTACTCTGCAATATTTTCTGTAGCGTGGCCATCTTACAGTGTAGCCCAGTACGACGGAACGAAAAGCCTATGGGTTTGTCCGAGAAATTGGCATTAGTTAGTATCATTCCAACTCTGGCAGCTGCGTTAAACCCTGCACACATTTTTGACAGCAATGCGTCTATAGCGTTTTGCAATAAAAATGTAATTTTAGTAAATCTTAGTACAAAAGAAATTTATTACTACTTACTATAAACCATGTAACAGGTGCTTGATTGGTATCAGCATCTTTGAATTTATAGACAACCCTCTTCGCCATTGTGTTAAATTTCCTAATCAACTTTTCGCCTGTAGACACCGTTTTAAAATAGCGGTTATCCTCTAACATTACATTCAAAAACATATGGTAACATATGGTTTATACTTACAATGTGGCCTACGGTTCCACTTACAGGTTGCGGTGAGATATGGACAACATTGGATGAAGAAGTTGACGGCATCTAAAACAATACATCGACTTATACTTACTTTTTTAAAAATTACTTCTTACAGCTTCAGTGTTTTCCATCGATGATGGACCGCAACCACCACCTCGTACTTTAGCACGTACCTAAAAATAAAATATTAGTAACAAATTTTAAGAATACTGAAATATTACTTACCACCAACGCATCCTGGATTTTCTGTATAGTTTCACGTAACCTCTGGAAACGCTCTAACTCAAGAGGAGTTATGGTTTCACCACCAACTACACTTTTAATAATGATGAAGTACATCTCCACTACCTCATATTCGGTCATTAATCCACACTCGAAAATGTTTAAAACAGAAGAAATTGTTGAGTTCGACATTATAGAACAGTTCTAACAAGCTGTATGACTTGTAAACGAAGTTAGAGCGTGATTCATTGGCTTTTACAAGCGCACCTGTTAATTACTCTGAGGTTTACGTAAAACCATTTAAAACAGGAAAGACAAATTGTTCAAAAAATGGCAACGGCGTAAATACATCTTCAAGATCGCTTAACCTTGCACATATTTGGCTAATTACACTGACGTTCTAAATTTCCTTAGATATTTTTCGGTTTAAAACAGAAAAACAAGTTGCGTACAGTGTAATTACATTTTTATATTTTCATAGTTCACATGTTCGTATAATTAACTGACGTTCTAAATTTCCTTAGATATTTTATATAGATAACACTGTATTATTAACTGATTCAACTATAAAGTAGTCTTTTAGATTTGAGTTTTATAACCGTTATCTCTTTATGTAAGGTGATGGTGGAAGCTGACTCCAAATGAACGTCTTTAAAATTAAGTTTAAAACTTTACGATGTGTTTTAGTGTGTTTCTTGACCGTGTTCGATTTCAACTAATCAAAAACCTTAATTTGATTTGCTGTAGGGTGATTTTTTTGTAGGATGTAATCTGAATCAGCACAGATCTTTATTGAATTGAATATTCTAGAGGTTTCGTTAAATTAAATCCATCTAAACTTAAAATATAGGTAAATTAATGTGAGCATACTCGTTTATATGTTTGAGCATGTGTTTCTTGTCAGCATTCGATCTCAGATAATCAAAAAGGGAAACCTTAATTGATTTGTTACAGGGGCCTTTTTGTAAGGTATATTCTGAGACAATACAGTACTTTAGAATTTTCTGTTCTAGAGGATACGCTAAAATGTAAATTGTCTTAATAAACTTAAAACTCTGTTAGATTAAGTTTAGCATTTTCGTTTATACGTTTTAGTGTATGTTTTCTTAACAGTATTCGAATCCAATCAAGCAAAAATCTTAATCTGGTTGCTGCAGGGTGTTTTTTGTAAGATATAATCTGAATCAACACACTTCTTTATGAACTGAGTTAAATGAAATCTAACTTAATAAACATAAAATATAGTTAGACCAATGTGAGCATTCTCATTTATAGCGTGTTTCTTGGCTGTATTTGCACTGTCAACCAAAAAACATTACAAGATGTTTTTTTGTAAGGTGTAATCTAATTCATATACGCCAAATTTTGCAGTGTGACGCTTTCAACGAGCGCTGTTTCCACGACGATAATATTTTTTATTAATATAAACACGCTATTTGTTATACACATAAAATACATTTTTTCCTTATGAAACACAAAGTTACAACTCTTCAGCGATTTCCACCTGAAGTATACTTAAAATCATTAAATATAATTGTACAATTTATATCAATTTGTAAGTTTTCTTCTAGATCTTTTTCTAACTACTATTAAATACATACAAGACATCCAAATTTTCTATTTTGCAGTACATATCTAGTTTTATTTCTAATAGTTAAATTGTTTAAAACTAATTACTTAATTACCCATTTTATTACTTTAAAGTAAATTTTGTATATATATATATATATATATATATATATATATATATATATATATATATATAATATGTTCTCAAGGTAAAATCATTTAAACTGTGTGTAAATAAATTCCTATATGCGGTGTCACGCTAACGACCTGTAGTAAAATCAAATCAAGGTTTTTGAAGTGAATGCTCTAGATTACGCGGTCTTGCATGAGTAGTGAATTAGGAAAGTTATACCAAAACAACAAGTAAATTCCGTATATTTACATTTAATCACTTCGAAAATATTAGCTCTCCTAATTAAAATTAGAGAAAGTAGCCAGACCATAATTATTTAAAAATCAGTGGATATACTTTTAATTTAATTATCTTTTTTTTAATAAGTAAAATAAAGTAAAAATTATAATTAAATTATAGCTATATTGCATAATCTCTGCTTTTCAGGATGAAAATTTGGGTAACACTAATTGTATGTTCTTTAACCACACGACCACCTTACTTGAAGAATGGAGATTAAAAGAAATGTAATAATAATTTTAATAACGTTTTTTTGTAATGAGAAATAGCCGATAAAACACATCATTGTTTTTACGATAGTGTCTGTGAACATAAAATACATTGTCCGTATTATGAACCCGCAATCTAAGATATTCGAGATTATGTAAAGTATTATTGCATAACAGGACCTGATGTGATGCAATCGTAGAGGAAGAAAATGAGCGTGACGTTAAAGACCATGAGAAGCCCGCTGAGAAGGAGATCTAACAGAGGGTGTTGCTGATGTATGCGATATAATCTAGTATTTGTCAATCCAACAAGACGTTATCTCAATACATAGCTAGTAAGTAATTGTTTTTTAATTACCTGAGCAGATTTTTAATGCTCTGTTATAATTACAGGTATGGATTTATCCAAATTAACAAACCTTTTTAAAAATGTTAAGGAGTTGGAGTCTGGGGTTGAGTACAAGATACTCAACCTTGGACTCGTAGCAACAAAGTACGTCGACAGGATAGTTGTTGAGCTGACTGAATTTAAATGAGTGCTTTCAAGCCCGAGGACCATCGTATACATCAATTTAACGAGAGGCTGAAGAGTAGAGATATCTCAATGCGAGGATCGACAGGGAAAACGGTCAATTTAATATTCAATTAGAATCTGTGATACAGAAATTGATATTGTTGAAGATGTAAAAATAGTATTACTTGTAATAAATTATTAAAAAACCTATTATCTTTTTATTACCGGTAATTACTAGGGTGCTTTGAACACGATTTTAGATCAACACCTTTGAATTTATATCTCCTTACCAAATGGCTTTGATTGTCACGTCATACAAAATGGAGTTTGCTTATGTCTTATAATTCACAAGTCAGGGCGTTTTGTGATACCCTTATTAGGATACTATTTTAAATTTCCCCCATGACCGACAAAATGCCCTCCAAACTGTCCGACAAACCGCGTCTTTCAACCAATAAGAAGCCAGGAGCGGAGTACATGGACCAATCAGAATCTAAGGAGTGTGATCTACTCCCAAGTCCACCAATCAGGACACACGCATTTGCCTATCCCCCAGGGTCTCGGGCTTTAAATAGGGTGAAGATGTCGCGTGACCACACACACACCCCTAAACACTGGAGTGGACTGCCGAAAAGGCCTTAATTGGGGGGGTGAAAATACCATCAAGGGCTAAAAATGCCATCAAGCGTTGGAAATTGCCCCCGAAAAGAAGCCGACCCCCAGTCAAAAGGCCACTAATTAAGGGTAAAAATACCATAAAGGGTTGAAAATTCCGTCTAGGGATTGAAAAAGACGTCAGGGACCAGAGTGTCCCCATTATACTCATATATCCCACATATCAACGTGACTTTCACAAGCAACCATTTACGGTCGTCTGCTCTCAATGAAAATGCCATTACTTGCTCTTCAGACAAAGTTTTGGCCTTTTTTGGTTTGTAACCGTCACAATTTCTTTTCAAAAAGATGAATGATTTTCCGAATTTGCAATGTATAAAACATCCAGAACACACGATACCTACACTACACGAATATGGTGCCAACCTTGAAATGTCAATATTTCCATATACCTTCAAAGTGAGTTTCAACATTGAAACTTTCGTCCATAATGAAGTGGGAGAGTAAACCTCCGATTTTCCCTTTACGTAGACTAAAACACATCTTCATTTACCAAATTGATGTTCTTAATAGTAGGCCACTCTTTGAAATCTTCGCATTCTTTACGATATCGCTGCCTGTTTTTTTCTGGTACTAAATCAACACCTGCAGCCATGAAATATATATCTATATATATATATATATATATATATATATATATATATATATATATATATGTATATACATATATACATATAATACTTATGATACAAATTAAGCATTATCAGTCATATTTAATTAATTTTTGGACTTAGTTTGCTTTATATTAAGAATCATTATAAAGAAAAATTTTCTTTAAAAAATAAATCCACTTACTTACTTACTTACTTACTTAACCTTCACGCCATTCCCTTGCGGGGTAGGCAAAACAATCCCTGCCTCTTATTTATTTTTCATTCACAATCTTTCGCCATGCTTTCCTATCTCTACATACCTCCCTAGCTTCCGCAAGATTCATACATAGTCTCTGACATGCCCTTTTGTTTTTAGAACTCCTTATCTTTCTTTCCTTTATCAAAGATTCTACTACATTCAGCCAAGTTTTACGCGGCCTACCAGGCCCGGCCTTTCCCCTAACGTCACCCACATATATTTGTTACGTTAATCTTATGTTATTCATTCTCTCAATGTGACCAAACCAACGTAATGTACAACTTTTATATCTATCCATCATCGTCTTTTCCTCACCACCTCCTCATTATGCATTCATTTTTATCTTGTCCCTTCTCGTTTTACCACATGCGCTTCTCAGAAATCTCATACCCACAGCATTTATTTTTCTTTCGTGCTTTTTTGACATACCCATGTCTCACTTCCATACAGTACTGATGGGACGAATACGCCATTATAGATTGCTCGTTTCGCAGCTAGGCTCATGCTTTCATTTCTCATTATCGTCCACATACTTCCAATCACTTTCCTTCCAGCATTGACCCTTCGTCCAATCTCGCTCTCAATTGTACCATCTGCAGTAAACATTCTACCGAGATATACCAGCTCGTCCACTTGCTCCACGATTTCATCTTGCAGAGTAAATACTCTACTCTCCTTTTACCTTCCCGATTGAACACCACAATCTTAGTTTTGTTCGCGTTTACCTTTAGGTCCATGCTCTCACAGACTGTATCAAACTTCCTCAGAGCGGTTTGCAGCTCATCCGCACTGTCACTTAATAAGACTGTGTCATCTGCATACACCAAGAGTCGTACATTTACGTCACCAACCATTACACCATTTGTATCGTTACATGCTTGTCTAAGACATTTATCCATGTATACATTGAACAACCACGGTGACATCACACAGCCTTGTCGCACTCCTTGCTCAATATTAAAGTATTCACTCACACCTCCTCTCACCCTAACACATGCCCGACTACCGTTGTATACTGCCCTTATTCCATTTATTAGACCTTTATTTACGCCATATTCATTTAATATTTCCCACAGCTTCTCTCTATTCACTCTGTCATAAGCTTTCTCCAGATCTACAAACGCACAGTACAACTTCCTTTTACCTTTAAACACTTTTCGATCACCTGCTGGAGAGCAACCATCTGATCGACACATCCTCTCCCTGGCATGAAGCCACCTTGCACATCCCACATCTTAGATTGTGTAGTTTCTCGTACTCTATCAATCAGTATTCTTCCAAATACTTTACCGGGCACGCTGAGCAAGCTTATTCCTCTGTAGTTCTTACAATCACTCTTGTTCCCCTTACCTTTATACAATGGTACAATGATCGCGCTTTTCCAATCACTCGGCACTTTTCCACACGTAAGGCATACATTGAATAATTCACGCAATCTTCGTATAAGCTTTGTACCACCATACTTGAGCATTTCACCAGTGATTTCATCTATGCCTGCTCCCTTGCCGTTTTTCAACCTTCCTACCGTTTTCTCTACCTCAATTATTCCAATATCCTTCTCAGTTTCATTCATCCTTTCTTCTATATTCTCCTTATTTAACCCTTCAGTCTTACGTTCCTCACTACTGTACAGCTTTCCGAAATACTCTTGCCAGCATTTCCTCACTTCACAATCGTCCCATACTATTTCGTTTCTATCATTCATCACTCCTGCAGCGTTCTGTTTTTTTGTTTCCCTCAAAATCATTCTGCATTTTCTCTCCTTCCACAGCCATCACTTCCTCTTTACTTATTCTCACTGCCTCCTTCGCTTCTTTGTTTCTTAATCTGTACACCTCATACAATCGTTTCTTCTCAGTCTCATTTTTGCAGCAATCATTGCCATGTACGCATCTTTTTCTTACTTACTGCCTTTTTACCGACTCATTCCACCAAGCACATTTTTCTGTCTACCTACAATCACTCTTCCACATATTCGCACGGCACAGTTGACAACAGAGTTTTCAAGCTTATCCATGCACTTTCAACGTCAGTGCCTTTTATTTGTTCGTTCCACACTGCTTCATTCACATTCAACTCTTTATTGACGCATCTGCGTATTTCATTCTCGCACCATTATCCACTAGTTTGTCAACCCTAATTCTGGACGTTCGCACTACGTTTGCTTTCCTTCTCCACACCCACTTTTCCCTAGACACACTCTCGATATAACCAAAAGTGGTCCGATCCACACTCCGCTCCGCGCATTACTTTTGTGTCTTTCACCAGGTTTCTAAGCCGTTCATCATACACTATCAAGTCTATCATACTTTTAGATTCACATCTTTGCCATGTATACATATGCACATTTTTATGTTTAAACCACGTATTGGATACAAACAGGCTTCTCTCCACACAGATGTTCAGCAGGTGTTCACCATTCTCATTGATTCTTTGGTCTCCGAACTTTCCTAGAACGCGTTCACTATGTTCTCTCTGTACACCCACTCATCCGTTCATATCCCCTAATATAATCACTCTTTCGTTTG
The DNA here is from genome assembly GCA_036346205.1 of Vesta saturnalis. Taxonomy (NCBI): domain Eukaryota; kingdom Metazoa; phylum Arthropoda; class Insecta; order Coleoptera; family Lampyridae; genus Vesta; species Vesta saturnalis. The sequence continues at coordinate 1,524,744 of JARFJB010000156.1, read as the reverse complement.
GCTTACATACGTTCAACACGTTCTCCACTTCATTCCAGAAGTTCTCACGCTCCTGGTCTCTTTCTCCATTCACCGGTGCATAGCATGCAATAAGAAAAATTCTTCGAAACTCCACTTTCATTCTAACCCATATTACCCGGGAAGAGACCAATTCGTACTGTTTAACACATCTTTTCGCTCGTTCACTTATGATCACCCCAACTCCTTTTGCGCCATGCACTTCCGTCTCAACTCCTGACCATAGTGCCAGGCTGCCATCCTCCAGCTCCACAGCATCCTTTCCTTTGCGCTTTGTCTCCGATACACACAGAATATCAAGGTGTTTTTCATACATTACATTCGAAATTTCAAATTCTTTACCATGCATACCTCTAACATTCCACGTACCGACTCGCCATTCATTCCTTGCACAGTCGTCAGCAACGGGGCCTGTCTGTTTCGACCTTGACCGCCCCTTGTAGCCAGGTCGATCCGAGGCAATTGTATTGTTCTCTTGAGTAATACCCTAGCGAGCAGACCGGTTACTGGCCAAATCGTGCCCCGGACGATGTAGCATTCCCTACTAACGGTATCGTCCTACTACCGAACAGTTATGTCTACTGTCACGACATAATAAATAGATAAAAATAACAGATCGTATACTTACTGTATGAATCTCACAAATGTACATATACATGTACATTTTTTTTCCATCTTACCTACCTTTCAATCACACCACGCGTTTCAACCATACTGCTCTATACGCGATTCCTGGTTTCGCGCCCCTCACCGGACTTGCTGGTATTTATTAGCGACCGAACGATTCAATTATTATTTATTTATTTTATTTTTTATTTTTTTTTTATTTTTTATTTTTTTTATTCTTTTTTTTTTATTCTTTATTCTTTATTTTTTATTCTCTTTTTTTTAGAGTTATAGTTACTTCCACGCTTTTCTTATAAAATTAATCGTTATTCAGATTTAAAGTTAAATTTTGCAGGTCCACAATTATTAAAAGAAAAGCTTAATGTTTACCTTAGGAACTTTTTACCGCTAAATTACGAATAGCTTTAAAAAAAATGCACAGACAGTAATGCAATAATTAGTTGACATGTTTAAGGTTTATATGGTGTTATTATTATCATCATTAAAACATATAGCTGTTGCATAAATAATTGATCAAAAGCAAAAACTGCTCCCAATAACACACGCGCCCGTGTGCACGCGCACACGCGCACGAACACGCACACGCACACGCACACGCACACGCACACGCACACGCACACGCACACGCACACGCACACGCACACGCACACGCACACGCACACGCACACGCACGCACACGCTTACCACACACGCACACGACACGCACAGCACAGCACGCACACGCACACGCACACGCACACGCACACGCACACGCACACGCACAGCACACGCACCACACGCACAGCACACGCACACAGCACAGCACACGACACGCACGACGCACACGCACACGCACACGCACCACCACACGCACAGCACAGCCACACGCACACACACGCACACGCACATGCAGACTCACTTGCGCACGAACACGCACACGTTCACGTACACGCCCACGCACACGCACGTGCACATGCAGATGCACACGCACACGCACACGCACACGCACACGCACACGCACACGCACACGCACACGCACACGCTCACGCACATGCAGACTCACTTGCACACGCACACGCACACGTACACGCCCACGCACACGCACACGCACACGCTCACACACACGCGCACGCGCGCGCAGGCCCGGCCTTTCCTCTAACCTCACCTACATATATTTAATTTGTTAATCTTACCTTGTTCATTCTTTCAATGTGGCCAAACCAACACGATGTACTGCTTTTATATCGTCTTTTCCATGCCACACTCTGTCATTATGCATTCATTCTTTCTCTTATTCCTTCTCGTTTTACCACATGCGCTTCTGAGGAATCTCACACCCACGGCATTTATTTATCTTCCGTGCTTTTTATGATATACCCATGTCTCACTTCCATACAGTATTGACAGGACAAGCACGCCATTAGAGATTGCTCGTTTCGCAGCTAGGCTCATGCTTTCGTTTCTCATTATCGTCCACATACTTCCAATCACTTACCTTCCAGCATTGACCCTTCGTCCAATCTTGCCCTCCATTGTACCATCTGCAGTAAACATTCTACCCAGCTCGTCCACTTGCCCCACAATTTCATCTTGCAGAGTAAATATTCTACTCTCCTTTCCACCTTCGCGAATGAACACCACAATCTTAGTTTTGTTCACGTTTACCTTTAGGTACATGCCCGCACAGACTGTATCAAACTTCCTCAGAGCGGCTTTTAGCTCATACGAATTGTCACTTAATAAGGCTGGCATCTGCATACACCAGAAGTCGTACATATACGTCACCAACAATTACACCATTTGTGTCGGTACATGCTTCTCTAATACATTCATCTATGTATACATTGAACAACCACGGTGACACCACACTGCCTTACCGCACTCCTTGCTCAATATTAAGGCATTCACTCACACCTCCTCTCACCCTAACACATGCCCGACTACCGTTGTATACTGCCCTTATTCCATTTATTGGACCATTATTTACGGCATAGTCATTTAATATTTCCCACAGCTTCTCCCTATTCACTCTGTCGTACGCTTTCTGCAGATCGACAGACGCACAGTACAGCTTTCTGTTTGCCCTTAAACACTTTTCGATCACCTGCTGGAGAGCAACCATCTGATCGACACATCCTCTCCCTGGCATGAAGCCACCCTGCAGATCACTAATCTTAGTTTGTGTGGTTTCTCGTACTCTACCAATCAGTAGTCTTCCAAATACTTTACCAGGATGCGGAGCAAACTTATTCCTCTGTAGTTCTTCCTACCGTTTTCACTACCTCATTTATGGCGATATACTTCTCAGATTCATTCATCATTCCTTCTACTGTCTCCTTATTTAACCCTTCAGTCTTACTTTCCTCACTACAGTACAGCTTTCCGAAATACTCTTGCCAACATATCCTCATACTATTTCATTGCTCATATTCATCACTCCTGCAGCGTTCTGTTTTGGGCCACGTTTGGTATTTTTGACCCATTTCCAGAAGAGTTTTTTGTTTTCCTCAACATCATTCTGTATTTTCTCTCCTTCTACAGCGATCACCTCCTCTTTACTTATACTCACTGCTTCCTTCGCTTCTTTGTTTCTTAATCTGTACCCCTCATACAATCGCTTTTTCACAGTCTCATTGTTTACAGAAATCATTGCCATGTAATCATCTTTTTCATACATACTGCCTTTTTTACTGACTCATTTTACCAAGCATATTTTTCTGTCCACCTACAGTGGCTCTTCCACATGTCCGCACGGCATAATTAATAACAGAGTTTTTCAAGCTTATCCATGCACTTTCAATGTTAGTGTCTTTTATTTGTTCGTTCCACACTGCTTCATTCACATTCAACTCTTCACTCACAGCATTTGCGTATTTCATTCTCTCACCATTATCCACTAGTGTGTCTACCCTAATTCTGGACGTTTGCTTTCCTTTCGCTGACCCACATTTGCCCTAAACATACCAAAAAATGGTCCGATCCGCTCTTCCATCCGCGCATTACTTTTGTGTCTTTCATTAGATTTCTAAGCCATTCATCGTATACTATCAAGTCTATCATACTCTTAGATTCACTGCATGTATAAATATGCACATTTTTATGTTTAAACCACGTATTGGATACAAACACGCTTCTCTACACACCAATGTTCACCAGGCGTTCACCATTCTCATTGTCTCTTTGGTCTCCGAACTTTCCTAGAATGCATTCAGTATGTTCTCTCCGTACACCCACCCATCCGTTCATATCCCCAACTATCATCACCCTTTCTTTTGGCTTACATACGTTCAACACGTTCTCTACTTCATTCCAGAAGTTCTCATGCTCCTGGTCTCTTTCTCCATTCACCGGTATGCAATAAGAAAAATTCTTTGAAACCAATTCGTACTGTTTAACACATGTTTTCGCTCTTTCACCTACGATCACCTCAACTCCTTTTGCGCTATGCACTTCAGTCTCAACTCCTGACCACAGTGCTAGGCTGCCATCCTACATCTCCACAGCATCCTTTCCTTTGCGCTTTGTCTCCTATACACACATAATATCAAGGTGTCTTTCGTTCATTACATACGCAATTTTAATTCTGTACCATGCATACCTCCAAAATCGACGCACCGACTCGCCATTCATTCCTTGCACAGTCATCAGCAACGGGGCCTGTCTGTTTCGACCTTGACCGCCCCTTTTATCCAGGTCGATCCGAGGCATTTGTATTGTTCTCTTGAGCAATACCATAGCGAGTAGACCGGTTACTGGCCAAATCGTGCCCCGGACGAAGTAACATTCCCCACTAACGGAATTTTCTTACTACGGGACAGTTATTTGTCTACTGTCTCGACATGCAAGGAGGTAAAAAGTAGAAATATAGACAGTCAAGGAAGAAATAACTAATATAGCGTACACTTACTGTGTGAATATCTCAATGTACATATACATTTTTCACTCACATACCCTTCAGTCACATCACGTTTCAACTAGATTGCTCCCTACGCGATTCCTGGTTCCCCGCCACTCACCGAACTTGGTGTTACTTATTTTCAACCAAATACTTCAATTATTTTTAATTTGGCTTCACGAGTTATAGTTATTTCTTTGTTATTTAATTTAATATTTATTTATCAAATCTGTTTTATTATTGTCGTGAACCGTGACAACTTTCAATCGAACAAGAAATTGGAATGTCACATATTATGCGGAAATGTCTTTGAAATCAGAGCGATTTAGGTTCAAAACATATCTAGTAAATGTTTTCAGGCTCTCAACAAAATAACAACAAATTATGATGTACCTGAATATGCGATTATATACAGTGTATTACCTAATGATAGGTCGTAATTCCAAGTTCGTATAAGCATCTGTCTTAAAAAGTCTGGTTTTTAACATGCAGTGTGTCAGTTTACAAAAAAAGATTTTTTATTCCTTTTACCGATGTTGTTGAAATTTGGCAGTTGATTATTGTGATAAGACACTAAGTTATCACTAACTAGATGATAATTATAAGTTCCAGTTGCGTCCTAGGGGGCAGTCTCACAAATAATATTGACAAAAAAATGTGCTCCACTGACTTTTTTCAAAATTTTATGTATTTGTCGGATTAAGCGGATAAAAATACAACTTTTTGGTATCTTGATATTTGTTCGTTCGACAAAAAAATAAAGCTAGTTCATTGCATAAAAAATTGTTAAAATAGAAGTTGACTTTGCTCGTTGACAGAAAATGTTATTTTGTTGTTATGAACACAATGTTTTTGATATTTCGTGACTGTTACTATTTCTCTTTTGGCCAAAAGGTAGATTGTGCTATTAAAAAAATTGTAAATAATTAATCTAATTTACAGAAGACACAAACACATTTCCTGCCAATGGTAGTACCGTGGAGGTCCGGCGGCTATCAAGAAAGATATACGTATCCTTCCAGACAGAAAAACATTTATAAACATTTATCATCGTCTAACTCAGTCTGGCAGTTTCAAACGTAATGCCTCTGGAGGAAGACCTCGTACAATTCGAACTCCGGCTGTCGAGGAGGCTGTCCTGCATTCAGTCGAAAAAAATGCAGGTATTAGTACGTAAAAAATTGGTATTAAAATAAATATTTGCAATAAAATGGCATGGGAAATGTTAAGAGATCCTTTGTAGCCTTACCACGTACAAAGAGTTTAGACACTGCTTGCAAGATTTTAAACCGCGCATGTAATTGTGTAGGTAGTATCTTCAGAGACGTGCAGAAAATCCTGTGATTCCATCATTATGTTGACGGACGAAGTGCATTTTTCCAGAAATGCAATAATTAATTTCCACAATAATCGTAAATAGCTCTTAAGACAATCCTGATACTATTACATAGACGCATCTTCAGGAACAATTTTCTGTCAACGTGTGGAACAGTATCACACGTGACTATTTTATTGGATTTTTTTGACTAGGACACCTTAACGGACAACCATACCGTAATTTTCTACAGAATGATTTGCCTTTACTTTTTGAAGATATTCCTTTTCAGTTACGGTAACAACATTGGTTCATGCATGATGGTGCTCCAGTACACTTTAGCATATTGGCTCATGAGTATTTTAATGGAGCTTACCAAAATCGTTGGATAGGTCGTGGGGTACCACAATTCTGGCCACCTGGATCGCATGACCTGAATGTGGGTACCGAAAATCATTAGTTACTACAGCAATCGAGACATTAGAACAACTAAGGAATCGAATTGTTGACGAATGTGAAACCATACGTAACACTCATGGAATTTTCGAAAGAGTTGGTCACTCGATGAGAAGAGCAAAAGCCTGAATAGAAGCGGGAGGTGGCCATTTCCAACATTTTCTTCTGAATATTCTGTTAAACTGTTATGTAATAGTATTTTAATAGGGAGCCCTCATACTAAATCATAAGCTCATAAGACAGCTGCAGAACATCTGGAACTGTATTCTAATACGCGGGAGCTTATACTATCTCATAAGACAGGTATAGGAACTTGTGTTAGGGTCTTCGCCCCCCTTGGCGGGAAATTTGAAAAGTATTCTAATAAGGGGGCCACTCATACTTCCTCATAAGACAGATATAGAGCTGTGGAACTTTTCCTTGGACCTTAGCCCAGTTTTTATTCTATCCCTGTCGCCAAATTCTTAGAGTTTTGAATGGTTTAGAACATGTTGACGCATTTAGAGTAGATACATCCATACCTGTAACAATAACATAAAATTAAAAAAACTGTGCAGGTGATTAAATAAAGTAAATAAAATGAATTAAAGGTTAAACCCTAAAAAATAATCACCAGTGCTGTATTGAACGAAATCCTTGGAAGCTTGCTGCACGAGTGGATAACTGTTGGCTTCTGTTACCTATATAGTCACAGTACATTCACTTGCTGTGTTTTACTTATGAATAATCAGTATAAAATACTTTCCCAGACTTTAACATAAAGTAATTATTCTACGGATTTCACAGCTGTGTAACGTCAATAACTATATTAAGACCACATTAGTATTCCCGGAAAGATATATATCAAAATTTATTCCTGTTACAATTAATGCGTGGGTCAAGCAAATGCTCAACTTAGAAGTTAAAAAAATATAATTAAGATAAAGATAAAGTATACCACTGATTTTAAATGCGTTGTTAAATTCAATATAATAATACTAAAACGCAATTAATGGGAGATTACATAGACAGATAGCTCGTTATTGTCATACAAAAAGCGAATGTACGATTTCGTAACTGGACGTAAAAAATAATAAAGTCCATACATATTTTAAGTATCATCTCGAAAATATTCATTACGCAACATAATAGGCCTCCGTAAATACGTCAAACAAGCAGGAAAAACAGTGGAGTCTCATGTAAAATAGCGGAGTCTCATCTAAAGGGATATTTTTGAAACTAATGAATGCATTATAATGGATGAAATTTTTGAAATGCCCCTACATTATTTGGTGTGTTGAGATTTTAAATTCTACAGTTACCCGTTTGAAATAAAAATATTTGGGCATTAGCTATCGCAAGCCAAATTAGTAAGAGATGCAACGCAATCACGTAAGATGTTATAATTAAACCACCAATCTAGAATAATTGTCAATCAAACTCTTCGTGTAAACCGTCAGCAGAGAAAACGGATTATATATACCTTCAGTTAAAAAATAACAATTACTGATAAGGTAATTGCTGTATTCCTGGCCAAAACAAGTTTAAACTTGCAAGGCTAAGATGTTAATTTCAGATGTGGCTTTGGTGATTCATACGAAGAAGGTAAGGTCAAATTACCCCATGCGTTTGATCATTTTCATTATGAATCTTGTCAATTTTTATTTACCAGAACAGAATTGTGGAAAACAAGCAGTATACAATACATTGGATATTTCATCATTTATCAGGTCCCCTTGGCGGGAAGTTTGAAATAGTATTCTAATAAGGGGCCCTCAGACTGCCTCATAAGGCAGTTATAGGCATTCGGAACTAGTCCTCAGGTCTTCGCCTACTCTCTGGCCTATGATTGTGACGCATCTACTGGTGAATTTTTAAAACTAATGAATGTTTTCTGTAATGGGTTGATTATCGATAATGAAAAAATAAAGAGGTTTTAAATAATTTATTACAAGTATCACCAGTAGCATCATCATCACCATCCTCCTGACCTGCTAGATCTTTGTCATCTGATTTCTCGGTGGCTGTGCCAGTATTAACCTTGACCTTACTCTCAGACACATTTTCTGTATCATCTTCTGTGGGTTCATCATCTTCAGGAGTTGTCATGAAATAATAATTTACGAATCTCGGGTATCTTTGACTGTGGGTTTGTAATACGATCAGTTCATATTGGGTTGTTTTATTTTACCCGATGTAAGTGTGTGTTGAATGTATCCAAGCACACGCAAAAGTGTTTAGGATATGTCAATACACCTACAATATTAGGTTAGAGCACGCACACACACGTACAACTTTTTAGATTAGGTCAATACACGTACAATATTAGATTACATTAATAAACGCACAGTCTGGGTTAGGTCAATGCTCGCGCGCGATTACAGGAATCTGCATGTACTTTTAAAAATATACCGCTAGGTGGAGCCACGATCAACCTCTATGACAGAAAACATTCATTAGTCCTAGAAATACACTACGAGATGGCGCCACAAACAGAGCCAATCAATCAGGATTCAGCGTCTCAGGCCTCCAACCAAAGCATAGAACCTAGAGGCTGGGCTGTGTCTAAGGACTAATTTAGAAACCAGCAGACTGGGGCCGGTATTTAAGCCCACCAATCAGAACGCTTACCCTGGGGCTGTATACGACTACCTTATGAAACGGTATGAAGCTCCTCCTTATAAGAATACAATTACAGGGGTCCTACAGTTCTCTTATGAGTTAGTATGAGGGCCCCCTTATTAGAATGCTATTTCAAGTTCCTGCCCTAACGATTACAGGGATCTACATGTACTTACCGCTAGGTGGGGCCACGATCAACCTCTATTACAGAACACATGCGTTAGTCCTAGAAATACACCAGTAGATGGCGTACTTGATATTGGTTTGATTGAGATTGGTCTGATTAATTGAATGATTGAGGTTGATCTAATTGATTAATTGGTTTGATTGAGATTGATTTGATTATTTGATTTTGTTAATTGGTTTAACTGATTTATTGATTAATTGACTTAATTGAGATTGATTGATTTGATCCACAACTTTTAATTATTTGATTTGATAGAGATTGATCAGCTCATCTGGAAGGGGTGTGGCCTACCCTTAGGTCCTTTTAATCGAGATTGATTGGAATGAGATTGATCTGGTCATCTGGACCAATCAGAAACCCGCAAATCAGAACGCACAGCCTAGGGCTGTATGCGCGCACGACTAATCATCTGGAAGTGGGCGTAGCCACCACTCTTAATTGTAATGTCATCCGATTCAAAGTGGGGGGGTGGTCCCTTCTAGTCATATCGTATGGACACTGGTAAGGTATATTTTGTTTGTAGTATTTCGGTTGGTATTTCTTAGTATTTGTTTAATCAGCTGCCTGGGGTTGTTGCCTTGTGTTATGTCTGTATTTCCAATAAATGTTTTATTAGTGTTACGAAAATGGCTATAATAGCAGGTATCACTGAACAAATTATTTCCTTCCTTAAAATTACCTCACGTATTCCCCAGAGGATCTGCAAACACTGTGGAAATGAATTAAATTATTACTAATATTTGTGATTGTTTGAGTAATAGACGCTCAAAACTGTATCCAAGTAGAATATGATAATTCAGACAGATAAATGTTTCGAACATAAATTTACTGAGCAAACATCTGTAAACCTAAATGAAAGTGGAATAGTAAATTTTGTGAAAGGTAACAACGATCGCGGTTTAAATTATCGACAATTTACATCCACATATGGAAGATTATGTACTTCTCAAAAACCAAAAATCATTTCAAAAATAGATTTGAACTTTACAAGATTTGGAACAATAAAATTAGTACGATAATGAGTCGCTCAAATGAACACATCGATAGAGATACAGTACATCAAGAACTGAACACTACAAATTGTTTATTTTCTATGGACATAATAGAAAAATTTTTATGGAAGACTCGCGTAGACTATCTAAAAATAATTGTTGCAAACAATGTCTCTATGGGGAATGCTTGTCACATTGTAATAACACCCGACAAGTCTAAATTTTACGCCGCCCATACGTGCACCTGCTTCACATGCTCCTGCAAAGACTTTTGATGAAATAATTCCTAAATGTCTTTTACATTTGCATTATTATCCCAAAGAGTTCGGGAAATATCAACATCAACCTTGCCGTATTCAAATACAAACGGTATAATATCTTAGAGGGAATATTTGACATTTCTTCAAATGCTTGGAATGATATTTTAAGGAAAATAAACCTTACACTAAATTTTATTCTTACCGTATTAAAAAACAATTAAAAAATTTATAAATTCTACGTGTTCCATAGTTATTAAAGACAAAAGATTGTTGAAAACAAAAAATATATGCCAATTCCAGCGACCCAAATTGTGAAAAGTTTATCATAATTTTGAACAACTAGAGGATGTACTTGTACAGTCCTTCAATGAATTATAATCACAAAAATTATTTAACGCCATATGTCGCATGAGTAGAACAAATCGCAGTAAAGAAGAAACTCAAACACCTAAAACCGTCGCAGTACAAGAAAAATGCACTAAAACATTTAGCTGAATTAAGTGTAACAGGCGATAGATCCAAAAGGAAGAATTTGGGTAGAATAAAATCATACTATACGATAAAAAAGACAAGATCTAAATCTCTTGCGGATAGGGATCTGGATAAAGATGCATGGCTCAATCTTATAAAATTGCAATGTGTATATCCTGATTACATTAGAGAAGTGCGTTTTTCATTTAATATTAAATTATACAACAATAGTAGTATAGCTATAGGGCTTCTGATCCACTTTTCTACTATACTTTTTCTACGAGTGTTTTTGCTCAAGGTCATCACATTGCCTACGTCCAAGTACATGGTTTATCAAGGTCATCATCTTCAAGGTCACCTAGGCCGCAGGTGTGTAATCCTCTTCAAGGTCATGCTTGCACGAGTCCTTCAAGGTCACTAGAAAAGTTACTAGACTGTTGATTGTCCTGAAGGTCATTGCCCTCAAGCAAGTCTATGCATGTTTCAAGGCCACGCCCTATTCTAGCTCAAGACCACAGGTGTGTAACTCTCTTCAAGGTTATGTGGTAAGCCTCTTCTAGGTCCCCGCTTCAAGGTCATTATAGTCCTGAAGGTCATTGCCCTCAAGCAAGTCTATGCATGTTTCAAGGCCATGCCCTATTCTGAGAAACAAAGAGGGCCCATTGTTTAGAGTCTATGCTTTCAAGGTCAGAGAACAAAGACGATCTATTGTTTTGGCTAAGTCTTCTAGGAAATCAAGAACAAAGACGATGCATTGTTCAAAGTCTATGCTTTCAAGGCCACATGAAAGAATAAAGACTATCTATTGTTCCGTTAAAAATAGATTGTTATCTCAATTCTAGGAAATCAAGAATGAAGGCGATGCATTGTTCAAAGTCTATGCTTACAATTTTCAAGGTAAAAGAACAAAAGTGATTCATTGTTCTAGTCGAGTTTTAAAAATAAATTGTTATCTCAATTCTAAGAAATCATGAATAATGTATTGTTCAAAGTCTATGCTTATAATTTTCAAGGTAAATGGACAAAGACGATTCATTGTTCAGTTAGAAATAGATTGTTATCTCAATTCTAGGAAATCAAGAACAAAGGCGGTCTATTGTTCAAAGTCTATATTTATCATTTTCAAGGTCACATGAGAGAACAAAGACGATCCATTGTTTTGGATGAGTTATAAAAAATAGATTGTTATCTAAATACACTTCAATTCTGAGAAATCGTGAACAAAGACGATGTATTGTCAACGCTTCAAAGTCTATGCTTACAATTTTCAAGGTCACAAGAACAAAGACGATCATTGTCAGTTAAATAAATTGTTATCTCAATTCAGGAAATCAAAAAGAGATGCCCATTGTTCAAAGTCTATGCTTACAATTTTCAAGGTAAAAGAACAAAAGATTCATTCTTCTAGTCGAGTTATAAAAATAAATTGTAATCTCAATTCTAGGAAATCAAGAACAAAGATGACGCTTCAAAGTCTATGCTTACAATTTTCAAGGTAAAAGGAACAAAGACGATTCATTGTTTTGGCTCTGTCGTAGCTTCTAAAATTCCGAGAACAAAGACGATGCATTGTTCAGACTGATTAGGTCATCTAACAAGTAAAATATTTTTTATAAGACTACCACAATATACAGATTTAAGTATTATGGGATATAGTCACTTTTGTAATACCTCTGCTGGAGCATATCTATTTACTATTTGTTTTTCACATTCAATTTCCTTTAACTGATTCTCGTTTAATGCGGACCACACCATCTTTCCTAATAGGTTCATTATATTGTATACTAGCCATACATTCAGCTTCCCTTAAAAGTCTTCATATCAGGATCTACTTTGATACATTGTTCGAGACTTATTACAAACCTGCGCAAGCCCTGAGGTGAATTCTTCAAGGTAAGCAATGTCACGCCTCCCAAGTGCCCTCAAGTGGTCTAAACAGGTAGACGTTTCCTAAAACAGGGGTTTCACAAAACAGGGTCCGTTTCCCAAAACAGGTCCGTTTTCCAAAACAGATGGCTGTTTCTCAACACAGGTAATCGTTTCCCAAAGGTTACATGAGAGAACATAAGCGTTCTGATTCCTAAAAATAGATTGTTATCCAGCTACCACCCACCTCAATTCTAGGAAATCAAGAACAAAGGGGTCCATTCTTCAAAGTCTATGCAAGTGATTGATTGTTCTGGTTGAGTTATAAAAATAGATTGTTATCTAAATACCCTTCGATTCTAAGAAATCAAGAACAAAGGCGATCCATTATTTTAGCCAACGCTTCAAAGTCTATGTTTATAATTTTCAAGGTCACATGAGAGAACAAAGACGATCCATTATTCCGTTATATTTTCTAAAAATAGATTGTTATCTAAATACATCTCAATTCTGGAAATCAAGAAACGCTTCAAAGTCTATGCTTATAAGGCCACACCTCTGATAACAAAGGCGATTCATTGTTTTGGCTGAGTCATAGCTTCTGAAATTCTGAAATCAAGAACACAGACGATGCAGTGTTCAGACTGATTAGGTTATCTAACAAGTAAAATATTTTTTATAAAACTTTATTAACCACAATATTCATCTATATACAGATAAAAGATCGATTTAAGTAAATATACATATTATGGGAAGTTTGATGTACTTAACATTTTGTAATACCTTTGCTGGATCATATCTATTTTATTTATTATTTGTTTTCACATTCAATTTCCTTCAACTGATTCTCGTTTAATGTGGTCCACGATACATCATCATCTTTCCTAATAGGTATTTTCATCGTTCATTATAATGTTTACTGGCATACATTCAGCTTTCCTTAAAGCCTTCATATCAGGATCTGTGATCCTTTTACTTTGAGACATTGTCCGTGACTTATTACAAACCTACGTCTCTTAAACTTATATGCAAAAATACAAATTAAAATCAATTTAAGTTACGTAAATTTCAAAGTTAATCCCAGAAATCTATTTTCAAGGTGATCCAATTACCCGACTATCAAATAGATTGTCAATGGTTACTATCAATTTTCCAGGTCCTACAAATCAACCTACAGGGTATTCTGATATATGACCGGTAATGTATGCTTCCCAAGTTGGGTAAAGTTCTTTGAAGGTGTGACGAGAATTTTCAAGGTCACCAAACAATTCTTAGAATTTAGTCGAGTCAGAGCCATCTGTCAATTCCTAGAAATCAATTTTCAAGGTATCATATTACAATTGAAACAGATTGTAAAGTAGATTCATGGCTAAATGGAGTCAAGGTGTTCCTAATCAATGACTTTTTATAGGCCGTAGAAGTTATTACAATTCCTGCAGTGGTATCTATGCTAAAAAATAGGTCAAGGTTAAATTGTTCTTATATTAGCTAAATGCTCTTCAAGTCAAATAGAAATTAGGTCATCAGCAGGGAGGTAGATGTAGAAGTGGTTAAGGTATTTAAGCAGTAATTGCAAAAAATTGATTCAATATGTGGATTGTCGCTGCTGAATCATGGACCAAAGCTGATGCATACAGCCGTGGAACGTTTACTCCAACAATTGACGACATTGGCATTTGATGCTAATCATGAGGCAGTATATGGTTTAGGACGCTTTTATTCGGAAGAGGACTGTCATGCACTTGCAAAGAAATATGAAAATGTAAAAATATGTGAAACGTATTTAAAGGGTCGATATTGTTTTACTTGCTTAATACAAAAGTTAAGTGCGGACAACTAAATCCGTGAAGGTTCAACAATCTGATTGTAGTTTTATTATAGAAAAAAGCTAATCAACTTTGGGGTATACTGATAGGTATTTAATTTCATACTTTTAATAAAGTAGCTTTTCCAATAGGCTTATCATCTATAATTCTGAAGAAAAATGATGAATCTATTAAATGTATTATTTCATGTAAAAGCCCTATGATGCAAGCTATTTCTATGGTCCACCCTATCCATCTAGGTCAACAATTTTGCATTCCTGGAGGTTACATTCTTGGAAATAGCAAATAAGCGTTCCTTTCTAACAATAGAATCAGTTCATGGAATTGTTGTCTATACTAATATCAAGGTTCCTGTATATTTAAACAGTATCTGGTGATTGGAAATTCTCAAGGTCTCCAAAAATTTCAAGACCATAGTCCTACGGCCGATCTTACCCGACATCATCCGATCGAAATGTAGTCGAAACCTGAAGGACCAATTCTAAACGAGTCATGGAAACAAGAATGATAGGGTCTATGCTAATAAGCGTAGGCTCATTTATGGTCCGCTAGGATGTTCCCCAAGTACAGATAACCGTTTCCCAAAACAGGGCCGTCACTCAACACAGGTTTCCTCCAGAGCAATTAATCATAGCTGAGGCTGACCAATTCTAAACGAGTCATGGAAACAAGAAGAATGATGGGGTCTATGCTAATAAGCGTGGGCTCATACTATGGTCCTAACCCAGGTTGAGGCAGTTTCCCAAAGACAGATAACCGTTTCCCAAAACAGGAGCCGTCACTCAACACAGGTTTCCTCCAGAGCCTAATAGCTCATTAATCATAGCTGAGGCTAAATTGAACTAGGTCAGATCCATTTATCTTAGAAATCTAAACATGGAATATGGTTGTGAGGGGTTAGAAATCCCAATTCGTGGGAAGGTTGCA
Source organism: Vesta saturnalis (assembly GCA_036346205.1). NCBI lineage: Eukaryota > Metazoa > Arthropoda > Insecta > Coleoptera > Lampyridae > Vesta > Vesta saturnalis. The sequence continues at coordinate 1,509,324 of JARFJB010000156.1, read as the reverse complement.
TCCAAGTACAATTCTTAGAAATCTGAAAGTAGAACTAGTTTAATATCATAGAAAAAGCTAATCACCTACTTTGGGGGTTTATGGGCCAAGGTGGTAGTTTCTATAAATCACCTACTTCTAGGGGTAAAGGGTAGCTTTTTCAATAGTTACAGGTACTGTGTCAACGAGGCTTATCATCTAGGGGTGCAATTCTGACCCCGAGAAAAATGATGAATTCTGCGTCGCTTTTGAGAAGAATGACTATGTTTGAAAAAGCTAGAATAGAAAGTAGTGTTGGCAACCATGATTGTTAGGGTTTAAAAGTCCCCATTGTGTGCACAGTAGACTCTTGATTAGCAGCAATGACGAAAGTAGTAGTACGTCAGGTAGAAAGTACAGAAAAAGCAGTGTGGAGGAGCGAAAGAAGAGGTTGGAGACATTAATAAAACAAGTAAAAGAAATAAAACTCGATTTGGAGTGTTATATAGTGAAAACAAAAATGATGAAGCTGCGTATTAGCAATGTGTGAAAATAGTGTAGTAAAGCATGAAATTTTGGGAAGGATGAGTTTAAATACCTATTTTAAAGAAGAAGAAGAGACGCTGCTATGTGTTGTTATAAGTATCTCACAATTGTATTAGGTTTAAGTAACTGTATTATTAAAAAATAAAGACTTTAAAAGTTAAAGAGACGGTTTTCGGTATTCTCTTCTCCCATAATGGTTCCTTATTGGCTCTGCATATCTAGGCGCGGTTCAATATCCACCTTTACCGAAATCTCCCATAAGGAAATGGAACCCCTGCCGTACGTTGGGCTTTAAATTGGCCTATATACAACGTATAAAAGAAGAAGAAAAGATCAATGGCAGTAAAATGATCCCTAAATAAAAGCAATTTACTGGTTTTAATGCAGATCGTTACTGTTTTTAATCATTAAATGGCGTTTATGCATATGTGAACTAAAATTTATTAGTTATAATGAAAAATACAATGACTTTCCTTTGTATAAGGGAGATTTAAATTGATTTTTTTTTTGCAAGAACCTAAAAAATTAAATGTCAGCCCTATTCCTAAATTGACTACCCTAGGAATTAAAAGAGTAAACAGTGACAGCTTGCAGTATAGAAATGGAGTTAATTTGATGTAATTTTTATATAAAAGGTTAAGAAAATCGATTTATAGTTTTAATGTTGCAGGATAAGGAGATCTGATTGTTTCTATATGAATAGTTTTTATTGTGTGTTAGGCGTTAGAATGGGTTTTCATTGTTTTAAAGGGGATACAATAGGCTTGCATGTAATTTTTAAAAAATGTACCTTAAGTTCACATCTCTGAGAAAAGAACAAAGGCGATTCATTGTTTTGGTCGAGTTATAAAAATAGATTGTTATCCAGCTATGATTAATTGCTCTGGAGGGGAAACCTGTGTTGAGTGACGGCTCCCCTGTTTTGGGAAACGGTTATCTGTACTTGGGGGAACATCCTAGCGGACCATAATATGAGCCTACGCTTATTAGCATAGACCCTATCATTCTTCTTGTTTCCATGACTCGTTTAGAATTGGTCCTTCAGGTTTCGACTACATTTTCGATCGGATGATGTCGGGTAAGATCGGCCGGTAGGACATATGGTCTTGACAATTGTTTGGAGACCTTGAGAATTTCCAATCACCAGATACTGTAAGCATATACAGGAACCTTGATATTAGCATAGACAACAATCCTCCATGAACTGATTCTATTGTTAGAAAGGAACGCTTATTTGCTATTTCCAAGAATGTAACCTCCAGGGAATGCTAAAATTGTTGACCTAGATGGATAGGGTGGACCATAGAAATAGCTTGCATCATAGGGCTTTTACATGAAATAATACACTTACAGTAATAGCATTCATCATTTTTTCTCGGGGTCAGAATTGCACCCCTAGATGATAAGCCTATTGGAAAAGCTACCCTTTACCTCTAAAAGTAGGTGAAGGGGATTTATAGAAACTACCCCCTATCAGTACTACCCCCAAAGTAGGTGATTAGCTTTTTTCTATAATATAAAACTACATTCAGATTGTACCTGAACCTTCCCACGGATTTCTAACCCATCATGACCAGATGTTTAGGTTTTGACCTAGTTCAGTTTAGCCTGTGTTGAGAAACAGCCATCGGTTTTGGGAAACGGTTATCTGTATTTGGAGAAACACCCTGGATGACTATTGTATGAGCCCACGCTTTTTATTACAATTTAGTCAATAACCATGATATTAGCCTATCATTCTTCATGTTTGCATGACTCGTTTAGAATTGGTCCTGCAGGTTTCGACTACATTTCGATCGGATGATGTCGGGTAAGATCGGCCTGTAGGATATATGGTCTTGAAAATTTCTTGGAGACCACACTCATTTTTTCCTATTCCAAAGATTCTAGTTAAATTATCTTTACATATGGCTGGGGACCGCTATTTGTTGTTTTTCCGACTGCATCCAGACTAGTCGTGAATACATCCTTTTCACATGCAAAAGAACACAACAACAATAATTAAGGTTTTATTTTTTAATTATACATCTTTTTCTAATCGAGAAAATATAATTAGTAACCGACTACTATCCTTCATATTCCCCTTCTTCCCCCTTTTCACTGGTATCCCCATCTTCCCACTCCTTCAAATCTAGAGTGAACTCTTCTAGTTGTGCCGCACTTAACTTTTGTATTAAAAAGTAAAACAATATCGACCCTTTAAATACGTTTCACATATTTTTACACCGTTTTCATATTTTTTCAAGGATGACAGTCCTCTTGAATAAAAGCGTCCTAAACCATATACTGCCTCATGATTAGCATCAAATGCCAATGTCGTCAATTGTTGGAGTAAACGTTCCATGTATTGCATCTACCGCTTTTCCATGATTCAAGCGTAGCAATCCACATATTGAATCAATTTTATTTGCACATTACTGCAAATACCTTAACCCTTCTACATCTATTGCTGATGACCTAATTTCTATTTGACTTGAAGAGCATTTAGCTAATATAAGAACAATTTAACCTTGACCATTTTTTAGCATAGATACCACTGCAGGAATTGTAATAACTTCTACGGCCTATACAAAAGTCATTGATTAGGAACACCTTGACCCATTTAGCCCATGAATCTACTTTACAATCTGTTTCAATTGTAATATGATACCTTGAAAATTGATTTCTAAATTGACAGATGGCTCTGACTCGACTAAATTCTAAGAATTGTTTTGACCTTGAAAATCTCTTACCCTTCAAAGAACTTTACCCAACTTAAGCATACAATCATATATCAGAATACCCTGTAGGTTGATTTGTAGGACCTGGAAAATTGATAGTAACCATTGACAATCTATTTGATAGTCGGTAAGGTTGGATCACCTTGAAAATAGATTTCTCGGATTAACTTTGAAATTTACGTAACTTTATAATTAAAAGATTTTAATTTGTATTTTGCATATAAGTTTAAGAGACGTAGGTTTGTAATAAGTCACGGACAATGTCTCAAAGTAAAAGGATCACAGATCCTGATATGAAGCTTTAAGGAAAGCTGAATGTATGGCCAGTAAACATTATAATGAAGCGATGAAAATACCTATTAGGAAAGATGATGATGTATCGTGGACCACATTAAACGAGAATCAGTTGAAGGAAATTGAATGTGAAAAACAAATAATAAATAAAATAGATATGATCCAGCAAAGGTATTACAAAATGTTAAGTACATCAAACTTCCCATAATATGTATATTTACTTAAATCGATCTTTTATCTGTATATATAGATGAATATTGTGGTTAATAAAGTTTTATAAAAAAAAATATTTTACGTGTTAGATAACCTAATCAGTCTGAACACTGCATCGTCTGTGTTCTTGATTTCTCAGAATTTCAGAAGCTATGACTCAGCCAAAACAATGAATCGCCTTTGTTATCAGAGGTGTGGCCTTATAAGCATAGACTTTGAAGCGTTTCTTGATTTCCCAGAATTGAGATGTATTTAGATAACAATCTATTTTTTAGAAAATATAACGGAATAATGGATCGTCTTTGTTCTCTCATGTGACCTTGAAAATTATAAACATAGACTTTGAAGCGTTGGCTAAAATAATGGATCGCCTTTGTTCTTGATTTCTTAGAATCGAAGGGTATTTAGATAACAATCTATTTTTATAACTCAACCAGAACAATCAATCACTTGCATAGACTTTGAAGAATGGACCCCCTTTGTTCTTGATTTCCTAGAATTGAGGTGGGGTGGTAGCTGGATAACAATCTATTTTTAGGAATCAGAACGCTTATGTTCTCTCATGTAACCTTGGTGGGAAACGATTACCTGTGTTGAGAAACAGCCATCTGTTTTGGAAAACGGACCCCCTGTTTTGGGAAACGGACCCCCTGTTTTGTGAAACGGGCCCCCTGTTTTAGGAAACGTCTACCTGTTTAGACCACTTGAGGGCACTTGGGAGGCGTGACATTGCTTACCTTGAAGAATTCACCTCAGGGCTTGCGCAGGTTTGTAATAAGTCTCGAACAATGTCTCAAAGTAGATCCTGATATGAAGACTTTTAAGGGAAGCTGAATGTATGGCTAGTATACAATATAATGAACCTATTAGGAAAGATGGTGGTCCGCATTAAACGAGAATCAGTTGAAGGAAATTGAATGTGAAAAACAAATAGTAAATAGATATGCTCCAGCAGAGGTATTACAAAAGTGACTATATCCCATAATACTTAAATCTGTATATTGTGGTAGTCTTATAAAAAATATTTTACTTGTTAGATGACCTAATCAGTCTGAACAATGCATCGTCTTTGTTCTCGGAATTTTAGAAGCTACGACAGAGCCAAAACAATGAATCGTCTTTGTTCCTTTTACCTTGAAAATTGTAAGCATAGACTTTGAAGCGTCATCTTTGTTCTTGATTTCCTAGAATTGAGATTACAATTTATTTTTATAACTCGACTAGAAGAATGAATCACTTTTGTTCTTTTACCTTGAAAATTGTAAGCATAGACTTTGAACAATGGGCCCCCTTTTTGATTTCCTGGAATTGAGATAACAATTTATTTCTAACAATAGATCGTCTTTGTTCTCTCACGTGGCCTTGAAAATTGTAAGCATAGACTTTGAAGCGTTGACAATACATCGTCTTTGTTCACGATTTCTCAGAATTGAAGTGTATTTAGATAACAATCTATTTTTTATAACTCATCCAAAACAATGGATCGTCTTTGTTCTCTCATGTGACCTTGAAAATGATAAATATAGACTTTGAACAATAGACCGCCTTTGTTCTTGATTTCCTAGAATTGAGATAACAATCTATTTCTTATAACTCGACCAGAACAATGAATCGCTTTTGTTCTTTTACCTTGAAAATTGTAAACATAGACTTTGAACAATGCATCGTCTTTGTTATTGATTTCCTAGAATTTTAGAATGACAGAGCCAAAACAATGAATCACCTTTGTTATCAGAGGTGTGACCTTATAAGCATAGACTTTGAACAATGGACCCCCTTCTTGATTTCTCAGAATTGAGATGTGGTCGTATGGGGGAAACGGCTGTGAAACAGCTACCTGTTTTGGGAAACGGACCCCCTGTTTTAGGAAACGGCTACCTGTTTTTAGGAAACGGGTACCTGTTTTTAGGAAACGGGTACCTGTTTTTAGGAAACGGCTACCTGTTTTTAGGAAACGGCTACCTGTTTAGGGGAACGGCCACCTGTTTTGACAACCTGAGGGGGCGTGGCTTTGAAACATGCACCTCAGGGCTCTTGATTTCCTAGAATTGAGATAACAATCTATTTCTAACTGAACAATGAATCGTCTTTGTCCATTTACCTTGAAAATTATAAGCATAGACTTTGAACAATACATTATTCATGATTTCTTAGAATTGAGATAACAATTTATTTTTATAACTCGACTAGAACAATGAATCACTTTTGTTCTTTTACCTTGAAAATTGTAAGCATAGACTTTGAACAATGCATCGCCTTCATTCTTGATTTCCTAGAATTGAGATAACAATCTATTTTTAACGGAACAATAGATAGTCTTTATTCTTTCATGTGGCCTTGAAAGCATAGACTTTGAACAATGCATCGTCTTTGTTCTTGATTTCCTAGAAGACTCAGCCAAAACAATAGATCGTCTTTGTTCTCTGACCTTGAAAGCATAGACTCTAAACAATGGGCCCTCTTTGTTTCTCAGAATAGGGCATGGCCTTGAAACATGCATAGACTTGCTTGAGGGCAATGACCTTCAGGACAATCAACAGTCTAGTAACTTTTCTAGTGACCTTGAACGACTCGTGCAAGCATGACCTTGAAGAGGATTACACACCTGCGGCCTAGGTGACCTTGAAGATGATGACCTTGATAAACCATGTACTTGGACGTAGGCAATGTGATGACCTTGAGCAAAAACACTCGTAGAAAAAGTATAGTAGAAAAGTGGATCAGAAGCCCTATAGCTATACTACTAACAATAAACAATTAGATATCCTGCAAAAACAAAATTTAGCAGGAAAGCTGTCTTACATATATTTTGATGCTACTGGGAGAATAATTAAACACCCCGATTAAAGTACGAAAAAATCGTATTATTTTATACCGCAATAGTGAGTGATTGTAATACACACAGAATGATACCAGTTTTTAGTTTATTATCTTCAGTACATGACCCTAATATCATATTCAAGCTATGTAACGATTAAACATTTTATTTTGAGCAAAATCAAAAATTTCGTTTATTTCAGGGTGTAGTCAGTGACATTGCAAATCTTCATGTATTTTCCTAAGCTTTTAATAAAATGACTGCTAAAGTATAAAAACACATGTATGGACTTTATCAACCAAACAGTAAAAAAGCGTGATAAGTTTGTTACTTATTCATTTGTGTTGTGCTCATTTCCTTGCTGATATATGGCAACACTGCAAAAATGAAAAACAGAAGCATATATTATAAAACCTTATTGCATGCGCTACTTTGATTAAAGAATTAAATGATTTTAGATTTTTGGGTTACAAACATGACTATATTACTAAGTGCTAAATATTTTAATACAAGTGTTATTTGTTCTTTAAAAAACTACAATTACAAAGTAGACTTTGAAAAAGTTCACCTAAGTGATTGGTCATGCATTCAATCTCTTACTTATGCTGACAATAGTGACACCCTATATAAAAATAGCCAATTTTACAAAAAATTCAAAAACTTAGTTGATAGCATTGCCATATCGAATGAAAAATAAATTGTTATCTGAATATGACATTATGGGATAATAATAACAAAAACTTTTAATAACTTAATTATTCGATATTGTTCGTAAAAAATATATTCCTTACTTTGCTTTGTGGGGAACAAACAAAATTAGCAATTCCTTAGTGGAATGCTACTTTAGTGATTAAAAACTAATGTTCTCAGAGGAGAAAAAAATCTTAGGTGTTATATATATATATATATATATATATATATATATATATATATATATATATATATATATATATATAAAATAATAATATCATATCACTCGGAATCAGTCTTGAATATTAAACATTTTAGTTTATCATCAAGACAATGCAAAAAAATTACTCATTCCGAAACTGAAACAATCTTCGGAAATCAATAAAAACAGGAAATTATTCCTCAGGTAGGTTTATAAAGAAAAACGTTGCACCAAATTTAAATTCAAATTGCGCAGTTGCTGATGAAGCTGAAAGCCACTATCTCTCTGATGATGAATAAATGTTCTTATTATGGACTCGGTAAATTCAATGAGATAGCATCCTTCATACAGTATGATAAATACCAAACTGGCTTCATTTCAAATGTGAGTCTTAAAGATAGAAAAAGAAAAAGATTTTATTTGTAAACGTTGTCATGTCTACCTCCCTGCTGCTCAACTACATAACGAACTTTTGCATCAATAAGCTATTTACATGGAAAATTCGAATTTGAGTGAAGGAGAAAGAAATCAGGCGGAAAACACAAAAGAACAATCTAACAATGCTGCATGGTTTCATATTTTGGGAAAATTTAAAAATCAAGTGAAAATTCATATTTATAAAACAAATTACAAAATCTATTTTAACATAAGCTATCATTCATGGAAAATGCTATGAAGAAACAGCCATGCAAGTTGATGCCGACAAGGATGAAATCCAAACAATAAAAAGCGGTTTGAGTTCATCCTAAATACGGATATATCGCAGTTTTTCCAGATGAGTTAGTGGAAGACATAAGGATCATTGAGGTGAAATTCCCCTTTAAAAAACTATTTGAAAACCCAGATGTAGTAAACTTAGATTTCTTTAACTCTGACCGAAACTTAAAAGTAAATCATCCTTATTACTGCCAAATACAGGGTTTATTGGATGTTTGTGAAAGAAAGTTGTGCGATCTTGTAATTTATACTTTTGAGGGTATAATGAAATTAAAAATCTATCGGATGAGGGGGGTCGTGGATTCTTAGACTCATATAACCATTAATAAGGTAAAAACGAAGGTTTTATACATATATTCATAAATTACAAATATGGTGAACAATAAATTTACAAAAAAAAAATTCTGGAACGTAAAAAATTAATATAAATAAAATATAATAAGTAAAAAAATTAACAAAAAGTATATCAAATTTTATTCCAGGTTGGGAACGCCTGTTGCTTCGGAAGCCCCCAACACAGCCGGCCTCACTGGGTTGACGGTCCCTTTTCTTCCACTAGGGATTTTAGGTTGGATTGGTACTGTTTCTGTAATCACAAGCAGATGTAATATTTTCAAACACAAAGTGGCGCGTTGTTTTGTGATTCTAATTTATTACCGGGTTATTTTGAAAAGAGCGTGTGTATATAATTATAATGGTCTTTTCTCAAGATTATTTGGATAGCTACACTAAATGGGTAAGTATTATTTCTTTTTATAATGATTTAAATAAGTACAAATCCGGGTTTGAGGTTAACGTTGATACAGAACCGCGCGTGGAACAGGTAAATAATTAATTCGATGTTAATTATTTTTAATCTTTCGGTCTGGATAGGTTTCAGTGTAATCCTAATAAGGAATTAATGCCCTTACAAAACTGGGTCAATGTCATCATAATAAGAGTGGTCTTGATTGTAGGCGTAATGTGAATGTATTTACAAAAGAAAATTAAACTATTACTTAAACTTAAATTTTACATACAGGTTTGAAACGGTTAATTTAATACCGGGATGTTTAGTTTCTCAATTTGTTTGCATTTTGCCAAAAGTAAAATATGCAACAATTGATGTGAATAAATTATCTCAATAATTTATATAAATGGAAAGCTTCTAAAATACGGGGAATACTTTATTATTTATTAAAGAAAAGAGATGGTTTCAATTACGTTTACCATATAAACAGATTGTTTATATAGTAGATTAAATAATCTACTTATTGAAACGTATTCGTTCTATTACAAGGCCAACCTTGTCTAATTCAATTTTGAATTAATTTTCACATTTAGTTGTATAAGGGAGTGTTTTCAGAATTCTGGATTTAATTATACAGGTAGTTCTTAATGAGGACAGGATATGAATATACAGAGGGTTTAATTCTTGTTATCTTTCATAGCCAAGGTATGCCTTAGCTGACTAAAAGTAACGTTCTGGGTTCTAAACTTATTTACAGCCAAAAGCGGTCAACCGTAAACATTTAGAATTTATTCGCTGGGAATTATTTATACAGGAGGTTGAATTTTATTGTCTTTTATAGCCAATGGGTACCTTAGCTTACTAAAAGTAATGTTTTGGGTTCTAGATATTTACAGCTAAAAGCGGTCAACCGTAAATACTTGGAATGACCTGGATCTGGTTTTAATAAAGAGTGTCAGAGGTGTTGCAACAATTTGAGCTCTTCAGACGTGGCTTTAAGCCCGTTTTCTAGTTAAAGAGCTCGATATTAAGACTGAGCTTACCGCCGGCGTTACTCAGTAGATATCCCATTCTTAGTACAAGTTGCTAGTCCCTCTTTTACGTTTGATTGATTTTTAAAAGGATTTCGGTGACAGTAATCGACAGGTATTTCAACTATTTGTGTTTATAAATTGTAAAAAAAGTGTACTTTGAAATATTGAAATACTGGAACAATAAGTTCAATTTGTACAGAAAATTGCTTTAAGAGCGCTGGTCAGGATTTTATATTTTCTCGAATAAAGAGAAGTTCTAATAGAAATTCAGGAACGCTGGTGACTATTTTGCAGGCGAAGTGGTGAGTTATATATATATATATATATATATATATATATATATATATATATATATATATATATTTAATCGTTTGCTTCTTCTTCGGGATCTTCGGGGTCCATATAGATCTTCGTTCTGCGGGCAGTTTAAGGATATTCTCCTTCTTCAACCCTGGGTTTTAGTGTTTTGTGTGTAGTGTTTCATTTGTGTATTATAAGTGGTAACAATTTTGAAATTTATGGTTTGTGTGGAAAAAAAAGATGTTTTAGTGTTGGGATTAGCGTATATTAGGTATTGTGATGGGTAGAGTTGGCCATTTTCGCTGCGGTCGTCGTCTCGGTTTCTTGAGTATTGGGTAGGATTTATCTGAAGATGTAGGGAGAATTTTCGACGAGTTCTTCGAACTCTTCTGGTAGGTTATTTATTCTTTGAAGTAGTAGTGTTGGGAGGTGTTTGAATTTGGTTTTAGGTTTTCGGGCTAATCGGGGTTAGTTGGAAAATGGGATTCGCAATATTTGTTTGGTCGGGATCGTGTCACCGTTTGTCCTGCGGTTTGTGAATTTGGTCTGTAGTGTTATTAGTCTGTCGGTTATTGGTTGGATGTTGGCGTGTTGTATGGTTAGTTCGTTAGGATGTCTGTAATGTTTTGTGGATGGAGCATAATATTGCCCTTTCGTAGGCGGCGAGGGATTGGAGTTGGTTAGTTGTTAGGCTAGCGTGTAATGGTGCGCGGTAGTCGTGTATCGGTCTAATGTAGGTTTTGTAAGTGTGTTGAAGGGTTTTGGGGTGACAACCTCTGACGTTGCGCGGTTGCGTATCTTATTGAGAGCGCCGCTCGCGTCGGGTTGCCAGTGTAGGGTTCGGAAGAACGTGATACCTGGATATTTGATTGTGTATTGGAGTTGTAATCTTTGGTCGCGTAAAATTCATGTTGTTTGGATTTTGTTTGTCACGGTTGGGTAGATTAGGATGTATGAAAAGTATTGTTTGTGTTTTGTTTGGATTGATTGTTAGTCTCCATCGGTTGGCTCAGTTGGAGAAGTGGGTAAGTTGTTGTATTATTCGTCTGTTTGCCCCGTCACTGCTCCTACTGGTCGCCCAGAGAGCCGTGTCGTCGGCAAATTGGGTTACTGTTAAGTTCGGATTGTTGCTTTGGGGAATGTCGTAGGCGTATATGGTATATAGGATGGGTACCAGGGCAGATCTTCGCGAAACTCCGGCTGTTGGATGAAAAGTTGGAGATGTGGAGGAGCCTACTCGTACCTTTACACATCTGCCTATCAGATATGAGAGGAGTCGGACGAAGGGGGTAGGAAAGCCCAGCTGTCGTATTTTGTGTAATAGTCCTGCCTGCCATACTCTGTCGAAGGCTTGTTGGATGTCGATGAAGACTGCGAGGCAACAGTCACCGTGGTTGAGGGCTTTTGAGGATTCGTGTATAGTTTACTAGAGGGCCTTGGCAGGACGGATGGATGATCTCTTAGCCTTCGGGATAGGATTGTTTCTAAACATTTGCCCATACAACTTAAGAGGGAAGTAGGTCTGTAAGATGAAGGTTAGGATGGATCAGATCGAGGTTTGGGTAGCATGACGGTTGAAGCGGATTTCCATTCCGTCGGGAAGTATGATAGAGCGAGGCATCTGTTGTATATTTGGGTGAGTTGTCTGATGGCGTTATGTGGAAGGTTTTTCAGTATTTGGCGGTTGAGTCCGTCTTGTCCTGGGGCGGAATTTCTTCCTTGTTTGAGAGTTTGTAGGATTTGGTCGGGGGCAATGGGGCTAAGGAAGGAGTCGTTGTCCGTTAGGACGTGCGGTATCTGGTTCTGGTTTTGGATTTGGAATGCCTCAAGGTTTTGCTCGAGCCGAGCTTTGAAATCATTATCAAACGATGAATCGTCGGGGGTAGTGAGGACGGTTTGCAGGTGAAGGCCGAATAGGTCGGCCTTCTCCTGGTCTGAAACTACTAGGGAACCTTGAAGATTGATTATGTGGCATCTAGGTTTGGTTTTTTGTTTTGTCAGAATCTTGAATTTGTGCCAAAATTTGGGGCCTTCGCGGTAGTCGAGTTTGGTGGTTTCTTTTATCCAGTTTTCTTGGATGTATATGTTAGTCTCTAGTCGGATTATTACGTTCAATCTGTTATACTCGGTTTTTAGTGCTGGGTCTCTGCTCTTGAGGAATCGTCGGTAAATTCGTCGCTTTTCCTTGATCAGGAGAACTATGCGGGGTGAAAGAGGTTTCCGATGAATGTCTATTGTTTTTGTCGGTATTGTTGCATCGGCAGCGTCGGAGATAAATTGGGTCAGTCCTTGGACGGCTCTGTCAATGTCGTCGGTAGTGTTGAGGTTTACATCTGGTAGGTTATTGGATATGTGATCTTGGAACTTATTCCAATCGGCGCTTTGGACATATCGAGAAGGGGCTGGTGCGTACTCAAACGTAATGTTTGTTCGCACATCTGGATTCTGGAATTGAATAAATTGTTGTATAAATTATTATCAGCATAATTTTAAAATAATAAAAATTTATTCATCTTACAAAATATTTGAAGGGGTGAGCTAACCTTATACGTATGAATAAATGTTTGCGAACTACTGCTATAAGTAAGCCATTTCAAGGGAATACGATTCACTGTCGAAACTATTTACTAAAGTATTACGGTTGATTTTTGCAGAACACTACGAACGGTCGGTATTTAACTAAACGTCGCATTATTTACATTTCTCTTTCACATAAATTGGCCAAGGGCTTGTAGGGGATAATTCCATATCGGACACTCAGCAGAAAATAAACTATATTCCCGAAACGTACGTAAAATTAAAAAAATCTGATGTGTGCAACACATGATCTTACAATACAATGCAAATGATAATTTAAAGAAGCACAAGTAAAACTGAAAGAATTTGATGTGATTTATAATTAGTGTACTGTGTTTTTTTTTATACTAAAAGTTTTGTACAGTTTTTTCTATCATTAAATTGTTAAATTGTTTTATAAAAAAAATCGTAAGACTTCGACCAAGACACATTACCTTAAACCTAAGTTATTATTTAAATAATACCTATAAAGCTTGACGTACTAAACAAAAATAATCACAATCGAAACAGTTGATCAGAGAAAAGGTCAAACATTTTTTTTTGCCAAAAATCATCTGAAATGGCAGAAATGGCTCAAAATGATAAAAATTTTTCGAAAAATTTTGACCTGAAGACCAAACATTTTTTTCCAATAGTCTCAAATGGCCAGAAATGTCTCAAAACATGTAAAAATGTAAAGAAAATTTTCGAGCATTATGACTGGTCAGATTCCGCTCAAAAGTTGATCATTCCGTCTACTCATAGATCCGAACCTGGGTACAAAATTTCATGACGATCAGATTATCTTTGTGGACGCTATCGCGCTGGAACACATACATACATACAGACAGGCAGACATACATTTCGAAACTTTCATGTCTGACCCTATTTTTTTCCAACTTACGGTAAAGCAATTTTTAAGTAAGGTAGCTCATTTTAAAGGAAATTTAATACTTTTTACTAATACAATAGGATCTACATTCTACCTATTTTCAATTTTGCGATTCACAAAAACTAAAGTGCTGCACTCGAAATTTCGCCGACCGGTTACAATACCTACCAAAACTTTCGTATTGTGAGGTAAAAAATTAAAATACGGTGTGTTTATACAATTACGTTTGTATTAATCAACTGTTCCTGTTTCTTCAAGACGAACTGTTGTTACTATCATAACATTACTACCTAAGCATTAAATTAAGTTAAGTTGCCAAATAAATTTAACGTAAAGATAAGCCTGCTATACGTAGAAATCCAACTACGGAATTCCTTTATTTTAGTGGAGATTAACAAGAGCGTTAATGGATTAAACATTATTACATCGTATCTGCTTAGGATGGATAATTTACTGTGTAAATGTAATTATGCTCCTCTTGTGTACGCCATTGCTATGATTTTTCAACTTTTACTGAGTGGATTACACCCCGTGAATCACATTGTAAGTCAATATGGCTTTTGTGGATGTATCTGCTTAGGAAGAGAAGCTTATTGCGTAAATATAGTTGTGCTCTTCTTATCCGCTCCTTTGCTATTATTTTTTTCAAGACTTACAGGGTGGATTACACCCCGTGAATCCCATTGCAAGTCAATAGGCTTTTGAGGGTGTACCTGCTTAGGATGAGTAATTTATTGTGCAAATATAATCATCCTCTTCTTGTTCACGCCTTTGCTATGATTTTTTTCAAGTTTTACGGGGTGGATTACACCTTCTCAATCCCATTCCAAGTCTATAAGGCTTTTGTGTGTGTATCTCCTTACGATGAGAAATGTATTGGTAAACATGATTATGTTCTTCTTGTGTACTCCTTTGGTATGACCTTTTTCACGTCTTACGGGGTGAATTACACCCCGTGAATTCCATTGCAGGTCAGTAAGGCTTTTGTGGGTGTATCTGCTTATGATTAGTAATTTATTGCGTAGATATGATTATGCCCTTTTTGTGGACACCGTTGCTATCATTTTATCAAGTTATGCGGGGTAGATTGTACCCCATAAATCCCATTGCAAGTCAATAAGGGTTTTGTGGGCATATCCGCCAAGGATGGGTAATTTATTGTGTAAATATGATTATGCTCCTCTTGTGCACTCCTTTGCTATGATTTTTTCAAGTGTTACGGGGTGGATTACACCCAGTGACTCCCTTTGCAAGTCAATGAGGATTTTTTGGGTGTATCTGCTAAGGGCGATTAATTTATTGTATAAATAAATATATATATATATATATATATATATATATATATATATATATATATATATATATGTTCTTTTAGTACACTCCTTTGCTATGATTTTTTCAAGTCTCACGAGGTGGATTACACCCCGTGAATCCCATAATAAGTCAATAAGGCTTTTGTGCCTAGGGTAAGTATTTTTACAATATTGTGTCTGGTAAAGTTAGTAGAAGCTTTTCATGTTTAATTGCGAACATATGCGGTACCATTTCATGAAATGACACACGTGCATGGCCATTTGGATAAACTCGGCGTTTTTAGTGGTTATGATTTTCTGCTATTTTCACGGAGGTTAATTTTTATTGTTTCTGTAAAACGATTTAACTTTTCTAAACGATTGCAGTACATCAATGCATAATATTTTAATAACCTACTTACCAACAAGGAAATATTATGATACATCAATTACTTTACCATATCAATTGGTTTTCCTAGAAACATCGGACTACCGTTACATTACCGTTACATTATTAAAGAATATCATGTAATTCACAATTACACAGTTACAAACATACCTCATTGTTATTCAATTCAGCTCTCTTTACATGTTTTGCGTTTCGGACTGAAAAAAGAAGAGAATATTGTAATGTTACATTAAAGTAATGATAAATAACTTTACTTAAAAATTACCAACACTAAAATACACTTTATTACATTTCGACTAACTTAGGGCACATTTCATTTGAAAATGGGAATAAAGTAAATGTAGCACATACAATAGTAGAAAGATTTAGAAAATATTTATTGTATCTCAGATGTAAGTTTTATCTCATGTGTATTGATTCGAACGACATTGTTGTATATCTAGCAGCTTCCTTTTCTCAGGAGACTTAAGAGAGTTTTCCGTGTGATGAGCAGATTTTAACTTTTTCAAAACTGGTTCCTTCATAAATTGACAGATCTTTAGTTGAATATAATATGAAGGTATATCAACAATAAGAGAATGAATTTATACTAAAGTACGAATCGCTGTGTAAATGTAAAACCTGTACCTAAGTATTTATCAAAAATAGACAGTTGTATTTACAAATACAGTTATTTAATTCGAAAACCCATTCTAATCTAGAACGTTTAAGTAATGATTATAGGTATATAACCAACAAAAATAGTTTATTTTGCAGAAAAAGTTTTAATTAATTTTATCTGTTTTTGTTTGAAAGGTGTGAATAAAAACGTAATTAGATTTTAGAATAAAGACCGCCTTAATTTTAAACCTATGAGTATCAAAATACAAAATTAGTTTTTTTTCTATACATAAAACTGTAATTAAACAAGGTAATCATCATAGTTTCATTTTGTACTTCATTTGCACGTATTATTTAATTGGTATTCCAAGTGTATAAAAGCCCTTATGGTTCGGTTGAATAATCTGATGAAACTACTACACCCTGTTGACATTTATGTAACTGAGAGCAATCGAAAATTAAACCTTAATTGTTATTGTTGAAGTAGTTGAATACACAAATTTAATTAAAGAACATATCAATTTATGTCAGCGTATACATATTATTACTGTATTTGCTAATTATGCATTCTGCAGGAGCAATTTCAATTAAAACTTACCTTATACATCATAAATCGTCTAATCGTGTTCGAATTTAAATGTATTTCAGATCATACAGAAATATTATCATATTCAGAAATGTAGGATTTTCAATACCAGGAAACCATGTCAGGTTTGTAATTGGTTTATTTTAGTATTCACTAAAAATATCTACTGTGTAACAACATATGACGTTCCACCCTACAAAGTGGAAATTAGAAGAAATTAAATAACTTTAACAATAATAATTTTTTAGGATAACTATGCAACTTCTTTTGTAATACGTTCATATCATAACTAATTTATGTCAGATGGACTTTTAAACCTTCGTATTAGATAGAGGTTAATAGACATATAGGTAGATGCTAACTAAAAATATTTGGTGTAGAATAACATACGCCTTTCCAACCTTCAAAGTGGAAATTAAAATAACGAAATAATTAGAATAATAGTTATTTTTCTAGGTTCTATAAAATCATCAATAATCCAGGTGAACCCAATTAGTCAATCTGATTTAATTAATTTTTAGAACTATTTGGCTTTATATCAATAAAATTTACAATACAAATTATGCAAAATTAAAATATCTTTAAAATAGTATATTATTTTATAAGGAGCTAAAGCGACATTTTTTTGTGGCGAATCTGTAGGTTTGCAAATACAGATGAGCCACAAAAAGTCACTTTGCCCCGCATAAAATATACTGTTTTTTCTTCAGACGTTTTTTACACTTAAATGTGAAATAAGGAAAAATAATTAGTTTGTGAAAATGAGGAATAGTTAGATTTACTTAGCGTGCTCTGGCAAGCAGCAGTAGACGTTGCTAGGTTTCGTTGGAAACAATGCATTAAACAAGTTGAAAATTGTGAAGATTCTCCGTGTTATTGTAAGTATTTTATTAAACTTTTTGTTTCTATTTGTGTAAATTAAATTATTACATTGTTAGGAGTGTGATGGATTTGGAGAACTACACGCCGTTAGAAATTACTGAAGCGGCTAATACAACAATAAATGATCTATTGCCTACAAGATAGCGCAAAACTTATGAACGCGCTTTTCAGCAATTTATAAAATGGTGCGATGAAAAAAATATTAAAAGTTACTCTGAAACCGTAATGTTGGCTTATTTTGCCGAATTAGCAACAAAAATGAAAATGAAACGCTCGACAATGTGGTCCCAATATTCGATGATAAAATCATTATCGAGCATTTGACATGGCGTAGAGCTCTGGAAATACAACAACCGTTCGAAATCTTGCTTCCTCTCTCGATATAAAAAAGCTATACTAGTGATATGTGTACATTAAATAAGCATAATAGCGGATACAGCTACATTGCTAACGATTATTGATGTTTTTTGCATGAGACAGCCTCACAGGTATTTTTTAACAAACGCTACACACATCTCGTGAAGTCAAACGAGATTTTTGAGATACAATCGCCTCATCGTCTTCACCTTGAACGATTATATATAAAAGTAAATAATAACCCTAATAGTTTTATCAGATATTATTACTACATGGACACGAGGTTAGCCCTAAATTAACTGGTTTCAACACGGCTCTGGAAATGCTGCACACGCTTCAAATCTTTCAACTCGTTCGCAGAAGTTGTACCGTATTCACTTCCTTCAATTTTTTATCTGCATTCTGTTTCGAGACTGTAGTACGTTTTCTAATACATAAACAGAATCCTCAATACTGTGATAGGTGTAGCAGCAAGACACATTAGCTAGTTAGTTTCATCTCTATTTTACTTTACATGCAAGCCTGATCTTATCATAAATAAATACATCTGTCAAAAAAGCTAATTAAACATAACTCCATGGCCTGGGTATAGCAAGCAACACTTCCAATTATAGCTTTTAGTCAACACAATAGCGCCTACAACTACATACAATCGACTAGCACTGCTTTAGTACGAGGATCAAACGAAAAACACCCATGCACGTACGCACGCACGTAAGCACACATGCTCGCACGCACGCAAGCTCGCACGCACGCTCGCACGTACGCACGCACGTAAGCACGCACGATCGCACGCACGCACGCAAACTCGCACATACGTACGTACGCTCGCACGCACGCACGCCACACACACACAACACACGCGCACACACACACACACACACACACACACACACACACACACACACACACACACACACACACACACACAAGAGTGCGAAAACACGCAAACGCGAAAAAAACACTAACACAAAAAAACACGCAAACGCGCTAACACAAAAACACACAAACAAAAAACACACAAACGAAAACACGCCAACACAAAAAACACGCAAAACGAAAACACGCTAAAGCGAAAAAACTTGTAAACTTGCAAACATGAATCAAGACGGTGGAGCACCGTTAGGAAAAAAACAGGTTTATTAACAAAATTGAAGGAAAGCTTAACGTTTGAAAATATATTATTAATATTATTATTATTATAAACAACAATACATCATTATTATTTAATAACATGCTTTATCGGTTTTCTTCTTCTTATGATCGAGGTATTTTCTCCTAAGACGGCCGTCTTAGGAGAAAATACCTCGACTATAAAAGAGGCGTTTAGATTTATAAACATGCCCCTAGGGGCTATGTTAGAGTGTGGTTAGGTCAATACTTCAGACATCCCCCGAAGATAACCGATTCTACCCGAGCACGCTTATGCACAAGACCCAAGACTAGCTGCGTACTCGTTTCCCGTGTGTTTCGCTCTTTAAAGTGTAACTGTCATCGAATGAGCATTACTATAATGTATTCTCCTGTTTATGAGCCAACATCAGCGGACATTAGAGATTTTACTGACTTGTTAATAGACTATTACAACATAACCGTTCAAGGTAATGATGAAAGCGATGACGTTGTTGAGCTGAATGTATCTCACATCCAAGATAATGGTGATGGTTCACAGAAGAGAAAGAAGAGCGATGAGGTAGGGGGGAAGGGCAAATCTCAAAATCATGATGATGATGACGACGAATCACGGTTCAAGAAGAAGAAGAAAACCGATAAAGCATGTTATTAAATAATAATGATGTATTGTTGTTTATAATAATAATAATATTAATAATATATTTTCAAACGTTAAGCTTTCCTTCAAATTTTTTAATAAACCTGTTTTTTTCCTAACGGTGCTCCACCGTCTTGATTCATGTTTGCAAGTTTACAAGTTTTTTCGCTTTAGCGTGTTTTCGTTTGCGTGTTTTGTGGCGTGTTTTCGTTTGTGTGTTTTTGTTTAGCCGTTTGCGTGTTTTTGTGTTAGTGTTTTCGCGATTGCGTGTTTTCGTCGTGTGTGTGTGTGTGTGTGTGTGTGTGTGTGTGTGTGTGTGTGTGTGTCGTGTGTGTGTGTGCGGTGTGGGTAGTGCGTACGTGCGTGTAGCGATGCGTGCAGCGTGTCGTGCGTAGTCGAGCGTGCGTACGTGCGTGCGAGCTAGCGTGCGTGTGATCGTGCGTACGTACAAGCGTGTGTGCGTGCGTGCTTACGTAGGCGCGTGTGAGCGTGCGTGCGAGTTTGCATGTGTGCGTGCGATCGTGCGTGCGAGCGTGCGTGCGAGCGTGTGTGCTTACGTGCGTGCGTACGTGCATGGGTGTTTTTCGTTTGTTCCTCGTGCGAAAGCAGTGCTAGTCGATTGTATGTAGTTGTAGGCGCTATTGTGTTGACTAAAAGCTATAATTGGAAGCGTCGCTTGCTATACCCAGGCCATGGAGTTATGTTTAATTAGCTTTTTTCACAGATGTATTTATTTATGATAAGATCAGGCTTGCATGTAAAGTAAAATAGAGGTGAAACTAACTAGCTAATGAATCTTGCTGCTACACGTATCACAGTATTGAGGATTCTGTTTATGTATTAGAAAACGTACTACAGTCTCGAAACAGAATGCAGATACAAAATTGAAGGAAGTGAATACGGTACAACTTCTGCGAACGAGTTGAAAGATTTGAAGCGTGTGCAGCATTTCCAGAGCCGTGTTGAAACCAGTTAATTTAGGGCTAACCTTGTGTCCATGTAGTATAATATCTGATAAAACTATTAGGGTTATTAGTTACTTTTATATATAATGGTTCAAGGTGAAGACGATGAGGCGATTGTATCTCAAAAATCTCGTTTGACTCACGAGATGTGTAGCTTTGTTAAAAATACCTGTGAGGCTGTCTCATGCAAAAACATCAATAATCGTTAGCAATGTAGCTGTATCCGCTATTATGCTTATTTAATGAACATATCACTAGTATAGCTTTTTATATCGAGAGAGAAGCAAGATTTCGAAAGGTTGTTATTTCCAGTGCTCTATCGAAATCAATTAAAATTTAAGAATAATCTCATCTCTATGTAATAATAGACGTAGTATAAACGTTACATATTTTAAATGTATTTAATGTGTAGTCACTGTTTAATGAGTTTTTATTATTATGATGTAACATTAGTGGTATTAGACGTTTTTTATGATTGTTAATAAACTATTAGTATCAGTGTGAAGCCGATGAGAGGAATGCATCTCAAATTTTGATGACTGTAACGCTCTCTATGAAATTTCAAATAAAATTAAATTACGTAAATTTTTTGTACGTACAATATGATTGTTAAAATACGAATTCAGGTTTTTCTAAAATGGTTTAATGATCGGAATGCCTGTTTATATCCAACCATTCTATTCTGATAAATAAAAGAGATTTTTTTAGTGCTTTAATTGTTTTAATCAAGAGCCCTGTAATAAAAAAAATAACCCCATTGTTTTTCTTTTAATTCAGCATATGTGTTTTTAAAAAATCGTGTTATAAAATTTATGATTTAGTGTTTTCTTTTTAAAAAGAAATTATTTATATTATATTGGTAATCAATTTTAGACTATTATATTTAACAAAGTTATATAATTACACTGTAATTAGCTAAAGTAAACATGAACAGTAATTTCTTACTACATATTGTTGTGGAATTTAAAAAATGTAACTTTGCAAACTCTTAATATGGTTTTTTAAAAAACAATTTGTGTGTTCGTATGTACAAGATGAATATTTTTCAAACCGATTTTTATTTTTAAGAGAAAGGTAAATACGTTGCAGAAAGTGTGATAAAGATAATAAGGTTATTTGTATATTTTAAACTATGAGGAAACCAATAGGTGGTTTTGCACAACCTAGAAAGTTTAATTACACAAGCACACAAAGAAGTGTCTATCACTCGTGAAGCCGTCCCTCGAAAACGTTCTTTAAGTACAGAACTGGTAAGTGTGGTGTTAACCCTTAAACACAAGCATTAAAAAATATTAAGGCGTACAACATTTTAACGGTCGGATGCAGGTAAACTATGTTTTAATATTCGTTTTAGAAGACAAAACTGTTATGTAATTAATTAACTTAATAAAAATTTGTTTCATTAGGAATGTCAGTAATTTTTTTTATAGTTCACTGGGGATAATTATGACATTTACAATAAAAATAAGTGTTCTATAATTAAATTTTACTGTCATTCAAATTCCCCAGCGAAGATCAATCCTTAACACACCTGCTATTTTACATCATTATTAGAAAATACGTATATGTAAAAGATCATCCAATAGCATTTGACCATTTTAAAAACAATAGACTAAATAAAAAAATCTTCCTGTTCTTAATATAGCCGGAAGGACCTTAATACCATCAAAATAACCCTAAGATTAACACTAGTCCAGCCCCCCAAGCCCTAAGACTTATCCCTAGACCAGCCCCACCCCTAAACACAACCTGTAGATAGGCATTAAAATAAATGTAATAACAATCTCATTTGATAAAAAAATATGCTAATAAAGTAAAATGGGGAAATACAGTCAATGTGTACGTGATTATTATTATCCAATCAATTCTTTAAATAATATCTGATAAACAAGTTCTAATAAATGTTAATAGTAAAACACAAAATTAAATAAACTATCTTTTACATCATCTCCCAGGGGATAAAAATAATTAATTAATAAAAATAATTAAAGATCATCATCATCTTAAAGCTATCAGATTAAGAATTTCCTTGGGAAAATTAATTAATAAAAATAATTAAAGATCATCATCTTATATTAATAAAAATAATTAAAAGATCACCATCTCAAAATAAGGGTAAAAAATAATTAATAAAAATAATTAAAGATCATCATCATCTTATAAACTATCAGATTGAGAATTTCCCTAGGATAATTAATTAATAAAAATAATTAAAGATCATAATCTTATATTAATAAAAATAATTAAAAGATCACCATCTCAAAATAAGGGTAAAAAATACGGTCTCTCACGTAAGCGTATAAAAATAAGGGTGGAAAATGCGGTCCCCCACGTGGGTGTGTGTAAAAATAATTGGGGATGAAAATTCCAGCAGGGATTGAAAATACGGTCTCACGTGGATGTGTAAAAATAGGGGTGAAAAAATACGTCCTACACGTAAGCGAGTAAAAATAAGGGTGGAAAATCCGGTCCCCCACGTGGGCATATAAAAAAGTGAAACGGGGCGGGGCTTGTGACGTAAAAAAAGTGGAGGGGATGGTGCCTCACTTGTACTGAGACCTCCACTGTTACCTCTGTAGGATTTCATTTTGGAGAAAATGTGAGTTTTAATCATTATACTTTTAATCTTTATAACTCCAAACAATAAATTTGTTTTCGTTGTTTTCCAAATTGGGCGTTTGAGTTATTAACTTACATTACTTTTGCATCCGCTGCGAGGTGATGCAAAAGACTTTTGCAGCCGCCGCCGGTGAAAATTTCAAACTTTATCGTTATCAAATGAAGTTTAAAATGTCATCTTATATTGACGTCTGAAGAAAAAAAAATATATTCTCACATTTTCTTACAAAATAACATTCAGATATTGAAAAAAATAAAGAAACACAGTTAATATGCTTCGTTAGCGAGTTATACAGGGTGAAAGGTTTCGCCTGGAATTCAGCTCCTCCCGTGAAATCGAATAAATATGTGCCAGAACTGTGAGTCCAGTTGTTAGTTAGAAATCAGGGGTAATGTACAAAAGGTTTGGGGTCGAAAAACACACTTTTTGGCGTTTAGACTTCAATAACCCCGTTAAATTGCCGATAAACAAAGAAAAGTGCTAATATAATTTGTAGAAAATCCAATTCTGAAAACAATAATGCAAAAAATTGGCCTACATTTTATCATCAGGCGAAATCTTTTATCATTTAGAGAACAAGTGAAAAAAAAGAGCTACTTAAGCACTAGGACAATTTTAATTTTTATCTCTCAAACGGTGTGTTTCTCGAAAAAAAGTCGAGATACCTTTTTTATTCAGAATTGAATGGAGATTACAAATGTGATTTCGAGAAAAAGCAGTGCCGTACGTTTTTTTCCTTTAAAAATATTCAAAGTGGTGTCCGTACGGACGCCACTGTTGAGACTAAAAATTATATTTTTATCACATTAGTTGGTTGAAGTGAGCAACTCCTACAAAATTTCGATAAAATACATTAAGCGGTTTAGGAAAAGTTAATAAATTACAAAATATAAGACCGTTTATTCCATGACGAAACAAGTCGGGCAGTGGTCTTGTCATGGCGTTCTCGCCTCTGAACACAAAGAAAGTTAAGTGATACTGATGGGCTTATGTTAACAATTTTGTTAATAATCAAACCTTTTATTTTTTTAACGAAACATTTTTAGGATTTAATCTATAGAGCAGACTAGGATTATTTTCGATGTTGAAATCGTAGTATATATATATATATATATATATATATATATATATATATATATATATATATATATATTTCTATTTAGATTTACACATGTTTAAAAGACATTTTTCTTTGAAACTTGTGTAAATAAACGTTCAAATTAATTTAACGTTTCGGGAACGTCCTTTGCTCCTTTGTCAAGAATTTATTTTGACAATTGTCAAATAAATAAATATATATATATATATATATATATATATATATATATATATATATATATATATAATATTATTACATATATATACAAGATGTCAAAGTTATTATTTTTTAAACTCTTTTTTAAATATGTGTCTTAATAATAAAGATTTGCATGAAATTCGGTACATAGAGGTTCTATAATGAAAAATTCAGATTTGATCATAGTTTTTATGTATCTTCTAGAGGGCGCCACCAGCAACCTTTTGTCTACATTTAAAGCTCCCTAAGTTTTTTCTATCTCGGTATAACAAATTTCTAGTCAGACATTTTTATTTCCTGATATGTTTTCTTCAAAAAAGGTATACCTTGTAGATGTAGCTTCGAGCAGCCTTTTCGGTAATAATCGAATTTAAATGTTTCATTGCGTACTAAAATTCGTCATAGCGCCCCTTCACACTTTATCCAAGCTTAGGACTGGTCCAAAAAGTTTGGAGTGTATTTAAGGACCAACCGACCAACAACAACAGAACTTTACACAACAACATAAGAATATAAGAAAGACAAAGAACAAGAGGAATAGCATATAAGGTCAATAACGAACTTAAAAAAAACCTTTATTAAATTATAAATTGTTTAATTAAATTTTAAGTAAATGTTGAAAGTGACATACGTTTTTATATACAGATTAATTCTAATTGAACTGCACCCTATCCATCATGTCTGATGCTAACCGTAAAATGTTTACTGAATATTGTATTCTTTTTCGGTGTTTATTGGTTTAGAATATACCATCTGTTTGAGAGTTCCCCGTAAAAAGTAATGCATGGGCGTCAAATCCGGTGAGTGAGGTGGCCAATTTGCAGGAGAATATTTCCTCTGCCGATCCATCGATTCCGAAAATTCTCATTAAAATGATTTTTTAATATTTAGCGTTAAATGTGGTGGTGCATCGTGGTGCATGATCCACATATTTTTCCTAACAACTAGTGGAAGTTCATCAAATAAATTAGGCAAATTTACTACATGTTATAGGTAATTTAAACCATTTAAATTTGTCATACGACTTCTTCGAAAACAGCGCTCATCGGCGAATAAAATTTTTCTATGAAAATTTGGATCATTTTCTCTCTTTTCGTTAATAAAAATACAGAAGCATAGTCTTAATTCGGGGTCCTTTGTTTGGAGGTGAAAATGATGTAACAGCTGTTCTCTTAAAGTTCTATTAACCGTATCCTTAGAAACTCCAAGTTCTAAACCAATATGTCTGATTCTTAGATTCGTATCTTCTTCAACTAGTTCTAATCTTTTTTTCTTAACCTATGCTGTTCTAATAGTACGATTCCGTCTATAGCCAACCGTAGCAGGAGCAAAACTACTGGTTGCCCGAACATGCCTTTCAACAGCGGCAAATGTATTATGGTTTGGAACGCGTCTATTTGGATACCTTTCTGGATATACTCTGACCGATTCCCGACCATTTCCTTGGCAATAAGCATAAACTAATATCATATCGGTCATTTCCGCGTTGGTGTATGGCCACAGCGAAAAATTTAAGGAGGATATTAAAATTACAATTAATAATGTTTAGTCATTGCTATGATAAATTATAGTACGCCATGAAACATTTAAATTTGATTGTCATAGAAACGGCTGCTCGAAGCGACATCTACAAGGTCTACTTTTTTTGAAGAAAACATATAACGAAATAAGAAGAATAGAAATTGTATTTACCGAGACAGAAAAAGTTATGGACCTTTAAATGTGCACAAAGGGTTACTGGTGGCGCCCTCTGCAAAATACATTAAAACTATGATCAAATCTAAATTTATTAACATAGAAAACCTCTAGGTACCAAATTAGCTGTTATTAAGTTAGATATTTAAAAAACAGTTTAAAAAAATATTAACTTTGACACCCTCTATTTCGGAAACTGTCAACTTTTGGACTAAGGTTAATTACATTTTAGTCTCAGAAATTTGTCCTAGCATAATACAGATCGTTTAGAGACAACTTGTACATATAGAATTAAATATTTTATTTTAATCAAGTTCATTAATAATAATAATACAAATTGTATGTAAATAAATGACCCGTCCTTAACTTCCCACATACAGTCCCTTGAGCATAGAAGGATGGTTTCAGTTCTTTCTTTGTATTATCGTTATTACAACGGCTATTGTGCTGGTCAATTACATTCTTTCATACCATCTCCGGCTATCTTTGCGAGAAACACTCGGTTCGCTCATTCACATCATCAGTATGCACTACAAATCTCCACTTGTCGTACCAAACGGGCGCAACCCACATTTTTCTACACGGCTTCTAAACTCTGGAATGATCTCCCTAGTTCCTGTTTTCCTCTCACTTATGATATGAGAAAATTTAAGGTAGCTGTTCACAGGCATCTATTGGCAATTCGTTATCCCTCTATCCATCCTCCTAAGTGTTCCTGAGTGCTTTAGCACGATAGGCCTTATTTAGCCTATTCAGGTCCACAATCATAAAAAAAAAAATTTAAGTTCAAAACCACATACACATAAGTACAGAAATTTGACTATGATCATTAATAGATATAGTTAGTGTACATCAGTACTAATAAAAATACATACAAATTAAGTTTAAATCGACTGAGATTTGCTCCCTCGATGGCGTAGTGCGTAATGTAGTTATACAGCAAAGAACAGATCGTGGGTTCAAATCCCACTAAAGGAATTCTTTTAGTGTATGTGTTTTTAAACCTAAATTTACGTACAATTTATATATATATATATATATATATATATATATATATATATAATTGGGTGGGTCTTTCCTACAGCAAAATTTCTCCAGTCCACCCCTTCCGAGATATCATCGCTAAAGGGTGGTGAGTAAAATTGAATTTTTATTTATTTTCTCAAATTTAAGTATAGATGGACTAACCTCCGTAATTTCTTCAACATTCTTGTTGCATTATAATGGGATCAAATTAGCCTAAATGCTACCAGCCTACTACTGCATAGTCCTTTGCGAATGCACGGAAATTGCAAAATTTCAAGTTGCCATCTTTACTTAAATTTTACTCACCACCTTTTAGGGGTGATATCTCACAAGAGGGTGGGCTGAGGAAATATTGTTACAGAAAAGACCCATCACAATTTCACACGGGCAATCACCTCCTGAATTTTTTCGCATGAATTTAGAAACACCAGTGATATATATATATATATATATATATATATATATATATATATATATATATATATATATATATATATATATATATATATATATATATATATGTAAGAACCTTCGTTGATTTTGTAACGTATCGGCAAACTAACATTTCAGGTCACTAATAATCCTGTTCTCATTTGCGTTATTCGAATTGAATGAAGTCCTGTGCACTCCTTGTTAATTATATCTTCGCTGACTTTGACTTCCCTACTTTCGCTGCCTTAGTTTCTTTTTTCCGTTATGTTGATTTCCTTGTAGATTTCATAAGAGGTCTATTGTGTGTTACTGGTTGACGGCTTTTGTTTCGTACAAATTCCCATGCATTAGCAAGTTTGTGTACTTTTTCTCGGGTGTTAAAGCTGTTTGGGCGTTTTAAATCTCTTCAACTTCTCTTACTTGGTTAAATGTCTTGGTTTTTTCGAAGTTGACATTCTGCGACATCGATTGAACGTGTTTTGCTAAAGATGCGGTTGTGGTGCTTTACACATTACTAATCAACGTTCTTTCAGCCTAGCACTGATTCGTCTGTTTGTTTGACCTTTGTACATCCAGTCACAGTCTCCTCATGTAATATCGTCGAATTTTCCTTGATTCTCTAGGTCGATTTTGGAAAATGGCAAACGAGAGTTTGCCGATACGTCGCCAAAAGAACGAAGTTCCTAGCAATATCAATACGACGAGATTCTGGACCCGAAAGAAATGGAATCAGTAAGTTTTCCTATCCGCTACCTACACATGGGTACAAATTCACCTCATCTGTATCTATTAAAATAAGGTGCAATAAGTTTTATATAGCTGCGCTAAAATGTTTTGAAAATTATAGTAATTAAATACATACAAGGTTCTCTTTATAGTAGAAACTTTAAGGCAGATACAATGTATAGTACACAAGTTACACGGTAATTTTTTTATTGTTACGGGCTGACAACCATTTAACTGTAAAATAAGTGTACAGAATTGATTGCCTAGATACGAAAATAATGATCCTTAGTAGGGAAAATACATACACAGAGTTACATTTAAAAATTACATTTTGTGTGGAACCAAGGTTGCAGAA
Source organism: Vesta saturnalis (assembly GCA_036346205.1). NCBI lineage: Eukaryota > Metazoa > Arthropoda > Insecta > Coleoptera > Lampyridae > Vesta > Vesta saturnalis. The sequence continues at coordinate 1,480,641 of JARFJB010000156.1, read as the reverse complement.
GAGGTTATGCTCTCTAAATAAAAGACTAAATAGCCTTCTACTCTGACAGTTTCTTTGTTGATTGTTATAACATAAATTAATGTAAATTTTTAACTAATTAAATAATAAAATAAGGAGAAAACGGAAGAAAAGACGGACACAACTCCGAGAATAATCAGGAAAAACATCATCAGTAGTTAAAGGACTTTATTTCGACGGTAGGAAAGACAAGACAATTCAGCTGTCATAAATACAGGTTTGAAAAATGGTGTTATCCGACAACTAGAAAAGTCCATAGGGCGTCCATTACAATGGCAGGTATGTTTATTACACACTAATGAGTTACCTCCGACACTTAATGCAACACCTAGATGGAAAGACAAATGAACCTAAAGGATTCTCTGGTGCAATTGGAAAGATGCTAGAAAATTGCGCAAAGTTGTCCGTCGTCGCATTTGAGCCAATTGAAGCGAAATTGCCGATTACTGATCCAAATGAACTGAGTACGGATCAGAAATATCTCTTCGTTATATGTAAAGGAATTTCTAGAGGTGATATATCGTCGTCTTTTCCCTGCGAGATCCTGGGAAGATGTCACACTCGCGCTGGTTAACAACCGCAAACCGAATTCTCAGGTTATATGTAGCTACAATAGAACCATCAATGTAACTGAAAACTTTAGCTAAATATGTGATCAAGGTATACTCCTCTAGCTGGTTTGAGATTAAAACCAAATCTACTTGTAAGGACGGATCTAAACATTTCTTTGGAATTATCAAGAAGGCTCGTTACCTATCTGACGAACTTAAGAATATAGTGGATCCAATATTACAAAGAAATGCGTATTTCGGCCATCCTGAAAACATTCTGTTGGCGATGTTAGCTGATCAACGAAAATACGTTCGGGAATTAGGTTTACGGGGATTCTCAAGTGTAGACGTAGATCATCAAGTCGTAATCAGGGCACTATTCGGGTGTTTCAAGTGCCCAAACTTAATTTCAAAGCCGAAGAGTACATCGATATGATCGATTGGCAATCCTCTGAAGTTACCGAACCACCATTAACAAGAAATATTTCGACTGAGGATTTGGAAAATATGATTTTAGACGTTCCTGACAACATCAGCATTTTGAAGTTACCTTGCCACACTCAGGCGGTTGAACGATGCATAAAGCTGGTAACGGAAGCTTCTTCTTCAGTATGTGGCAACGAAGCAAGAGACGGACTTATTCGTGCTAAACTTGCATCTCGAAGTGAGTTACCAAAGTTTAAAACCAAAAAACAATTCATTAATGTGTTGAAGTAATCACTACTCTGTACAAAAATGTGCTAAAGTTTTTAAATAAATATTTGTGATTGCTAACAATTTTTCTAACCATCATAGTTACCACTATCTACCATAAATTCAAAGGTACCAAATTCTTTAAATAAGAGATTTGTGATTTCTAGGAATTTTTTTTCTATTATACACTATTATAGAACTATCCACCATGAATTCAAGTGGAGAGGAACCTCAAGATATTATTTTATCGAACTCAAATTTTACACATCTCAGCGATAAAGCAAAAGGCACATTTTCCACCCCCAGGACAAATAAAAAACGAAAAAAATTTTTTTTCCTTATAGAATCGCTCCACCCTAGTCTACAATTGCTAAAATTACCGAGTTAATTAATTCTTTTATACATGCGATAATGGGAAAGGAAACTAAATTATTACTTAAACTTAAATTCTGTATACAGGTTCAAAATGGTTGATTGAATACCGGGATATTTACGTTTTACTAAATAGTAAGTAAAACAAATGTGGTCAATTGATGCCAATAACTATTTCAATTGAATTTATATAAGTGGAACGTTTCGATAAAACAGGGAATACTTGTTTGTTAAGTCGAGATTGTTTAAATTGTTACGTTTCAGTTACATTAGTACGTACAAATAGATTGTTTATATGGTTTAGATAATTTACTTATTGAAAACGTATTCGTTTTATTACAAAGCCAACCTTGTTTAATTCAATTTTTGAATTAATTTTCACCTTAGTTGTATAATGGGAGTGTTTTAGGAATTCTGGTTTAATTGTACAGGTGGTTCTTAATGAGGGTAGGATATAAATATATACAGAGGGTTTAATTTTTGTTGTCTTTTATAGCCAAGGATACCTCAGCTGACTAAAAGTAACGTTCTTGGTTCTAAATATTTACACCCAAGGCGGTCAACTGTAAATGCTTAGAATTCGTTCGTCAGGAATTGTTTTAATCAGGGGGTTTGATTTTATTATCTTTTATAGCCAAGGGATGCCTTAGCTGACTAAAAGTAGCGTTCTTGGTTCTAGATATTTACTCAATGCGGTCAACCGTAAATACTTAGAATGGGTTGGATCTGGTTTTAATCTAGAGTTCCAGAGGTATTTCCAACAATTGAACTCTCCAGACGTGGATCTAAGCCCGTTTTCTAGCGAACGAGTTCGATACTAAGTTTAGGTTACTGCCGGCGTTACTCAGCAAATAGCCCAGTCTCATTACAGGTTGCCAGTCCCCCTTTTACGTTCGATTAATTTTTTTAAATGATTTCGGTGAAAGGAATCGGTAGGTATTTCAACTATTTGTGTTTATAAATTTTAAAACGTGTACTTGGAAATATTGAAATACTTGAACAATAAGTTCAATTTGTACAGGAAGTTGCTTTAAGAGCGCTGGTCAGGATTTTATATTTTCTATTTTCTCGAATAAAGAGAAATCTTAGCAGAAATTCAGGAACGCTGGTGTAGTAATACTGTCAGGGTATTCTGAACACCCTGTATACGTAGTGGGTAATTTTGTTTGTAATTCTAGCGATTTACCGTCAAATTTTTGTTGTCAAGTTAAGTTTTTATGAATAAATTTGTTTAACGTGTGTAGCGACCTTCAGGAAAGGTATATGGCGAGCTTTAGTTTTTTTGTTTGTGAAATATTATTCCGTAATTTAGATTGGTTTTCCTTATTATTCCCCGTTTATAGAAGTTTGATTAACGTTTATTTGTATATAGTTGTATATAAGTGTAAATAACGTTTATTTCGCTTGATTTCCTTAAAATTAAGTAACTTAAATAAAGAGTGTAGATGTAAATGCATTTGTTATCGTACTGGCGACAGGAAGACGAGTAGATATAATGGTTCAATGTAATATTGAGTATGTTGGTTTTAAGTCATAGAGGAAGAATGTAGGACTAATTGCTTGTACTTAAATGAAAATATCGAGATGTCTTTCACGATGATTATGCTGACGTTTAAAAATTTTTGGAAATTACCGAGTCCTTACGGATGAAAACGAAGATTGTGTGTTGGGGTATCAAATCTTCTCCTTCCGTTTTTTAATTGGTGGAATTAAATTAGATAAGATTTTTTTTTGAGTGGTGGGATTCAAAATTCCAAGATGGATTTGGTATAATTTGGATTCTGAAACTGACTGCGCCTCGAGTAGGGTACGGTGACGCTGGGTTACGCTTTAAGGGTGGTTTAGAACGGGTTTTGATTTTTTGGGTATTTAACCCTTTTTAAAACGATCACCAAAGGATTATACCTAGTGCCGATTTCGAATAATTACCTAGAGATCATCGTCGTGTTTATTAGTGCTTCAGTGAACTAATTGGTTTTATCGCTTTTGCGGATTTAAAATTAACGTTCTTGTAGTGCCTCTTAATTACCGTGCAAAGCGTGTTTAAAGATAAAGAAACTTTCGCAATATATTAAAATTTATAGTTATTTAAACAAGTTATTAACCTTTTGGATTATTAGTGGAAATAAAACTATTTCAAAGATAAAAATTAACAAGCAAGTTGAGCGCACAATTTTTTATTTTAAAAGAAGTTTTTAATTAAAGCAGTAACATTTGAAAGAGATTCAATCAAGGAATCGTTTGTGTATAAAAGAACAATAGTCAACAATATCATTCATCATTTGTCAGAGCAGGAAGATTCCGTATCCGTCATAGCAGTCATTGGTCATCATTTTCTATTGTTGTAACACAGGAGAGGTGTGATTCTAGACCTTAAGGTAATATAATATTGTGTTTAATATTGTGTTTTTTTTTATTGAATATATTCAAGATTTATTATTTTTTTGTGTGTTTCGAACTATTTTTTTTTATGTTATGTTAACGAAGGTTTGAAAGCGGTGTCGTATGTATTTTTTGTTAAATTAAGTTGTTGTTTTAAATTTATTTAGTGTAATTAACTATAGTTCTGACGCTCCGCCTTCACACTTTGTTATTTATTTTAGTATTAAAGGGCAATTGACCCTATTGTAGTGTGTTCGTGAGTCAGTCAGTGATCTTTCGAACGCGATTCGAACGTCTGTCGATACATTCGTACGCTCCTACCGCATACCGTTTTAACCGTCGTCTGCAGGTCACGAAACTTCGCCGTCTTCTGAATAAGCAGTTGTCACTGCTATAGCAAACAGCAGATATTTAGGGACGGTTTATATAAGAAGCCGGTGACCGACAGCGCGAGAAGAAGCAGAAGAAGACATCGGCGGCCATCTTGTTCCAACCGGTGTCGCTCACTAGGGTTGAAGAATACGAGCTTAGTTAGATAAATTCAACAAAAGGACTGGTAGAAAGGACAATTAAGGTAATATTAGGTAAATTAATTATAATTAAGTAATAAAAATTAGAAATTTTTGTACATTTATTGAACTAATTAACAACTACCCTCCAATCGAACAGAACTCTCAACTTCCAAGCCTTTACCCGGCGGGGTGTGAGAGTTTAATCTTCCGAAATACACTTTGATAAATAATCTTCTATCCCAAAAGTCAAATACCAACTAACAATTGCCATGGTGAAACATGGAATACCTCTCCCTCCTTCACCTGCCCCCGACGAATTGACAATACAGGAACTAAGACCACACCCGTACGTCTTACCGACCTTACCGACATTACCACCGACTATACCACCAAGGACGTACGCTAACGTAACTGTTACGACACATACTACGACGCAGACAACACCAACTACACGACCACAACCTAACTTACTTCCCACACCACCACGCACTTACGCAACAATAACTGCTAGACCAATGACACCGACAATGACGCAGACGATGACCACTACCTCATCTCCAACCGCATCCAATACATCCTCTACCTCCGCTACTACCTCCACAAGCACCTCCCCAACTTCCTCTTCCTCAACCGACCTAACCAAATCAAAATACTGCATCCGCAACATCCCTACCAATATCAAATCCCAAAAACAGCTCTACCAAACCCTTCTAACCCTAAACCTACCGTGGACTGAGCTTAAACTCAACCACAACCACACCGCGCTCCTTATTACCAACGCTCCTATACCAGTCCGCGAAACCCAAACAAAAATACAACACCTTTTTGGTACCCCCTCCATCTCCTTTCAGCAACTCACCGGCCCTAGACCTTCCCTTACCTCTGATAAGCCTAGACCAAATTCCTTTTCCTGTGTCATCCGCGGAGTTGACCAGGACATCTCCATGACCGAAATCACAGATTCCATTGACCTTCCACATGTTACCCGCGCAATCCGCATCATCTCCAAAATCACCGACCGTCCCACATCCCTAATCCGAATCATTACCGATTCCAAATCCACCCTCGATTGCCTGCTTGCACGTGGCGTCTGGATGTTCTCCAGGCACTACGTATGTGAGCCATTGTAAAGTTCGGCTCAGTTACTTTACTCGCTCAGTACTATTATTAATTAATAGTTCTTACTTTTCCCTTATCTAGCTCAGTCGGAATTTTGTACTTGCAAAATTGGGATCGGGGTTCGTTAATCAGGCTCTTAACACGTTGAACAAATAGATTACACAGATTCATATATATACATACTTTATTCCCTATTTAATTATATTTCTATATTATGTAACTTAAGATATAAATACAGGCAAATTTGTAACTCTTCCTTCTCCAGGTGGTCTTTAGGCGCCAGCTGTATAATATCTCACGTTCGGGTGTCAAATGTAATGACTTCCTCGGTTGATCTGCAGTCAGGTGGTCCTCTGTAGTTTCTGTAACGTGACGTTAATAGAAGGGTTGGGGTTTTGATTGTTAGTTTTTGTCTTTTAACTGTTTTAATTTATACTGGTTAATTTTTAATATAAATAAATTAATAAATAATTTTACCTAAATACGTCCCTGTATAAAATACAGAAGCAGGTAGTCAGATAACGCGATATAAACACGTGCGCGATAAGATGGGTTCAATACTCGGCCTTTAAAATATAATCGATATTTTAAAGAGGTCGTTTAAAAGTGTAAAGCTTTATACCTGCTTTTCTTATGAGAATAAACTCAGTCCCATTTTCATTCAATTTTGCCCTTTTAAATAAATGAAAGCTTTTCTTATGAGAATAGCGTTTATACGGTAGGTGCGGAATTTATATTTCTTTTTACGATATTAATTATCTTATACCGGTTTTTATTTAAACAAAATAAAAATTTCAAGCTTTTGTTATGTTGGCCGTGTTTTTAAAATATAAAACCTTCGTTTTCTATTTTAAAATAAAATCCTTTCTTTCGCGTTTAACAATCACGATATTGTTTATTTACGACAGGAAACTATCAGGTAGTCTCTGGTTTACGGGTAACAATCTTAATGCTTGTGAAAGGTGCAACTTACGTTCTTACGATAGCGGTGGTGGTGGTTTCGTTTACTTTACGGGTGGTGGTTTTTAACTACTAACGGACACGTCTCGTGTTTACGGTTACGCTTCTATATTACTGGATTTACGGCGTTAACGAGGTGTTCTACTCAATCTTCCGACGAGGTTTCAATTACAGGTATCTGGCGGTCGATGGTACGTTTGTCGAGGTGTATTGCGTGGTGGTGTTTGTGTAAATTTGTGTAGGTTGATCTCCTTTGTAGCAATCTGGGCAAACCACCCGTTATACTAACAGTAGGATTTCGTTCGGTCTAATGGAATGTCGGGCAACTACCCTTCAAACTCCACTGTGTAGGTGTGTATATGTAGATCTCCTTTGTAGCAATCTGGGCAAACCACCCGTTATACTAACAGTAGGATTTCGTTCGGTCTAATGGAATGTCGGGCAACTACCTTCAAACTCCACTGTGTAGGTGTGTATATGTCTGATACTAGAAGAAATACGTTTGGCAATAGAAGAGTATGTCGGGCTTACAACCCTGCATATCCCTATAACCAGGTATCTCAACTTACGTACTTTCAACGTTAGATTTCTGCAACTTCTAACCTTTTAACTTCGGTGATGCTATCAAGTCGCGGAATCGCGGTTTCTACTCGGACGACGGTTTCAGGCGGCTGGTTTACAACAGGTAGTAGTCGGCGCGAATGCGATTTATAGCACAGGTAAAGAAAAAGGAAAAACTCTCTTTTAGCAGCGCGTGCCGCGTTTTTATATATAATTCGCAAGGGTGGTTACTAAACTTTTGGTGAGCTTCCGTAAGCCTGGATTGGTGGAAGATGCTCTGACGTATCAAAACTTGTAAACGTTTTGGGATTTTACGTCTGGAGGGAGGATGCATGATTAATTATTGTGCAATTATATGCAACGTTATGAAATCTGTTTAATTTTTACTAGAATTTCTACGAATCTTTATAATGTCTTGCACCTGTGCATTTAGCGCGTCACGTTATTTTACTAAATTCTGTGAATCGGTATTGGTATTTTACTTAGCAAATAATTAATCATGATAGGAAAATTTTATAAAGGACGGCGTCTTGTTAATAAACTTTGGGAACTAATTAAAAATAATAATAAATCGGGATGTCTGACGGCGTCCCTTTACACCATCCCAAATCCCAAAACCAAGCAAAATACTGCTCCATCTGCACACAGTTGGGACACCAAGCGGTAGACTGTCCAACTCCAAGAACCTTTAAATGTCCTTCCTGTGGTGGAAACCACAAAAGCCAATCCTGCCCATCATTGTCTACGCCAAGGTGTAACAACTGCGGCGGCTCCCACGCAACTTACAGTTTTGACTGTGAGAAGCGTCGAGAGAATCCTTCTTCTCACTCACAAGCGGCTAGCTTCTCTGCTTTGAAAACCGCCTCCGCAACCAACTCCACTACCGAAGCAGACGACCCCACGGTCGAACACTTCCTGCGGATAGACCAATTCCTGAGAGCGTTCGCCTTCACTCTCGTGTCCGTCTTTCCTGACAAGCGCGAGCTTGTCTTGAAAATGATGGACCGGGCAGCGATGGCGTACCTAGACCGGCACGTGTATTCCACCTGGCTGGGTACTCGGGTCGCGTTCTCGACTCCTATTGTCCATTCCTAAGCACATCCATCTCAACAACCTATCCTGATCCTAACCCATACGTACAATGGCTTTAACAATAGGAACTGTTAACGCAAGGGGAATTCGTCGGAAACGTCCCTTGCTCAAAAACCTACTGACAAATGACAAAATACAAATTCTCGCCATTACAGGAACTAAACTTCACACACGAGGCACACTTAATATTACACAATACAACACTTTCCTCAACAATAACCAAATCGGGGGAACCCGAGGTACAGCACTCCTAATACACACCAGATATCCAGCAACCATCTATACTCTACCGCGGCAACTACAACACCTGGAGTGTGTAGCGGCCTCGATACACCTCCCAGCCACACCAATTATAGCCATCTCCTATTATAATCCACCGGGGATAAACACTCTATCCGAAGAACTTTTGGAGTTCATCGCCGACCTTCCTAATGCTGTACTCTTAGGGGACCTGAACGCAAGACACACACAATTCGGTGACACGGCTACCAACCATAACGGAATCATACTAACCAACAACTTGCTCTGCCTGCCCCTCTGGCGAGCGGAGAACACATTGCCCACTTTTTTCGGATTCCGGGAACCTCCATTATAGACCACATCATATGCTCCGAACCACTCATACAACATTTCAGTAACCAATGCCACTTGGGAACCACTATAACATCTGATCACCTCCCACTACTCATTAATACCACATTAGGACCAGCACCTCCACATACACCAACGATGATTACAAGACGTGACTTTAAAAATGCAAACTGGGACTTATTTGCCCAACACATAGCCAACAACTTACCAGCAGCCATTCTAGACACAGCTCAGAACATTGACGACACCGTACGTGAACTGACGCACTTAATAACCGACACAACAAACACAGCGATCCCGACCAAAACCATAGATATTAACAGAAAACCTCTCCGCCCATATATCCTAACAATGATCAAACAAAAAAGACGCATATACAGACAATACATAAGGCACAGAGATCCCGTTCTCAAAACAGAGTATAACAGACTCAATGCAAAAATACGACTAGAAACAAACCGCTACGCTCAGGAAAACTGGATACGTATAACATCGGACCTAGATTACAGAAATGGCCCAAACTTTTGGCACAAGTTTAAGGTCCTTACAAAACAAAAAACGAGACCACGATCACACTTACTTGACCTCCAAGGCAACATGATCACCACAGACCAGGAGAAGGCGGCCCTGTTCAGTCTCCATCTCCAAGGCACTTTACAACCCCTGACGACCCATTATTTGATGACGAACTTAAAACCCAACTAGAACAAAACCTTGAGAGACTGAGACAGAGAAATGAAGCCCCACTTGTACTAACACAAAACGATCCCTTCTTAATGCCGATATCCCCAGACACAATAACAGACATATTCAAAAAAGGCAAAAACACAGCTCCCGGACAAGACGGCCTCAATCGACTAATACTGCGTAAACTACCGCCGAACGCTATCACACTACTCTCGCAAATTTACAATAAATGCTTATCCCTCTCGTACTTTCCAACTGAATGGAAAATTTCAAACACAATTATGACGACCAAACCACGTTCGGACCCTACACAACCCTCTTCTTACAGACCCATCTCCCTACTGAACTGCATAGGCAAAGGCCTAGAAACCATTCTATCCAGAAGGCCAAGAGACTACCTCGAAGCTAACAACCTCATCTCGGATAGCCAATTCGGCTTTAGACCTAACCGTTCATGCCATGATCCATTAGTCAAACTCCACACTGAAGTCTCCAGATCACTCAACCAACAATCCTGTTGCCTGGCAGTCTTCCTTGATATCAAACAGGCCTTCGATAAAGTCTGGCACGCCGGACTAATCCACAAAATCCAAACGCTCAATTTTCCAATACACTTCGTCCGACTCCTTCTTTCATACCTGTCTGACAGGACTGTGAAGGTCAGGATAGGCACTACTACATCCCAGCCGTTCACGCCAACAGCGGGCGTACCGCAAGGTTCGGCCTTAGCACCACTCCTATACTTAATTTATGCACACGACATTCCACAACCAGCAAACCTAAACATTACAATGACCCAATTCGCAGACGACACTGCGATGTGGGCGACCAACCGGAAAAGTAAAACAGCGAACAGACTATTGTCCCAACAATTACAAGAATTCTCCAACTGGGCGAACAAATGGAGAATTACCATTAACCCCAACAAAACCCAAACGATACTATTCCGACACCCCAACTTAACAAGACAACCTCGACCTACAATTAAGGGACATACAACTACATCCACAAGACAAAATAATATACTTAGGGATTACCTTCACGAATACCCTCAACTGGAACCAAGACTTACAAAATAACCTGAACAAAGTACGGAACCGCGCAAACTTACTAAAAGCACTACGAGGACGCGACAGGGGTTGCCACCCCAAAACCTTACAACACACATACAAAACATACATGAGGCCCCTAATCGACTACCGTGCGCCATTGTACGAGTCCCTCAAACCCAATAATCTACAATCCATCGCTGTCTGTGAACGTAATATACTAAGAACCATCCATGGACTAGACTACAGGCTCCCCAACGACTTGACTATACAAACAGCAGACATACAACCTATCGTCGACAGAATCAAGACACTACAAACAAAATTCACAAACCACAGAGTGCACGGCAATACAAATGCAACTAAAAACATACTTAAAACTACATACTACACAAGCAAAGGACTATACAACCCGAGGAAACCCAGGAAGAAATTTAAACACTTACCAGCACTACTAACACAATTACTAAACGACCTACCAGAAGACTTTGACATGATCCTAGATGACACTCCCTACCTACTTAGATAAAGCTACCCCCCTTGTATGTAAATGATGACGACCACAGCTGCGAAAATGGGAAATGGCACATGGAAATGGCGAAGTCCGACACCAACAACGATAAGGACGACTAATGGCATATGGAAATGGCGAAATCTGACCCCAACAACGATGACGACCAATGGCACATGGAAATGGAGAAGTCCGACCCTCAACACCGATGACGACCTCAGCAAACGGAAAAGGCCAACGCGCAAACCACAACACTACACACACACCACTAAACCAACACCTATATAAATCCTAATAGAGTATACATATATTTTTTCTTTTTTTAAACACAAAACATAGCACAATATTGGAATCAACCAATTCAACACTTATGAAGAACATGAAGGAAGCAGACCAGGGCTGAAGAGGGAGAAGACCCCTAAGCTGTCCCGAGGAAAAGAAGTAGAACATAAGAAAAAGTATATCTATAAGCAAATAAACGACAAAAAAAAATATTGTAGTGTGGGTAAATAACCCACGGTATATACATATTGATAGATTAAACAATTTAGAACGGCGTTACTCAGGGTCCTGGCCAAGACATTCTGCCGCCTTTGTATTTTTTTTTGTTTATACGCATTATCGTATGTTTACATTTATAATATTTTCTTTATTTATTTATTTTATTATAGCCTTGTTAGGTTTTATAAATGTGTTTTAATTCTGTGAAAACCCTTTTGTGTTGCATAAAAGTTTTTTTTTGCAAATTGCAAGTTTACCGGTGGTTTATGAGTTTAAATTTTTAGCGTAACGAAGTGACAGTTTTTTTATTTTTGAGTAATAGCGTTATTGATATTTAGTGTTTTATTTGATTTTTAGTTGAGTATTAATTCATTTAGAGTGCATTTTATAGCTTGTTTTTTTTGTTTTGTTTTGATTATTATTTAACGCCTAATTATTTACACTGAGGTGTAAACGTGTAAACGTAACTTTATTGAGTGTTTATCACGCTTTTATTTGACAAGCGTGTAGTGCTTTTGAAGCCCTATTTCAGGTGGTTTGCTGAGTTGCTGTCCAGCACACCTGGGATTGATTGCGGATAGGTAAGCGTATGTTTTTTGTATGTTTAGACACGCTATGTACTCGTAATTTTGGCACGACATCCCTTATTTTGACTACCAAACATTCTGGGGCCCAAAAAACCGAACTGATTACGTTTTCATCCCCTATTTTGACTTACGCACGATTTACTATTCTGGATGTGCAAAATTTAACATCTGACCTACACCCATATGCTGGTTAGTCGGGGCAAAAAGGCCAATTTTATCTGTAATCCCGTTCTACCACCCGTTTATACCGTTACAATACTACAGAGGAATGCTTATAGAGAAGTATTCTGCAGGCCAAGAATAATTATAATGAAACTTTCTCTTTTATGCTTCGTTCGGAAATGGGGTTTTGGCAAATTAGACGTGATGTATTTTGCACATATAGAGAAGGCGGCTGGTACGTACTCAAACGTAATGTTTGTTAACACATCTGGATTCTGAAATTGAATAAATTCTTAAATTATTATCAGCATAACTTTAAAATAATAAAAATTTATTCATCTTATTAATTTTTTTGATTCATTACAACTTAGCGTATTCTTTCGCTTTAATTTCTCATTGGTGTTTAATTTTTAAGCGTACTAATTTCATATTAGAGATTAATTTAATTTTTTGTTAATATCTTTCCTACAAATAAATATTTTCCAGACATATTATAAATCGTTGAAAAGCTCTTTTTAAGGACTACTTAACTAACCAAAAATCCAATATGGCCACCATAAGAAAAACAAAAGGTAGCGTTTTGAAAATCGGGGGTTTCCTTTGACACCAAAAAATTTACCTTAAAAGGTGTCTGAATCATGTAAAAATTTAATAGCGGTTGCGTTTGGCGTTATCGAGGTATTGAGGAAAATTTTGGTTTTTTCAAAATATCTTAAAATTGAAAAAAGGTAAAGTGAATTTGAAATGAGATTTGTTGTGAACACTGAATTCTGAAAAACATTCCCCATTTAACCGTTGCCCTATCTTTTCGAATAACCGAGATACCAATGGTGAGCATCGAAATGTGGACACAGTGTATATACACCATTTTTTCTTTAAGCGGTATCACGCAAAAATGTTAAACATTAGGACTCATAATTTTTAATAACTCAAAATTTCTATTAAACAGAATTTTTAATTTATTAAATTTGATCGTGGTTCTACAAAGTAAGTTTACTAAATGTTAATCAGGTCACGTATTTTTTACAGATCACTCATCAACATTGGTATATTTTTATCCGCCATATTATAGTAAGGATATAATTTCAGTTTTTTCACAAATATCTATAAGGATTTCTGGGATTTGCCAATATTTTAGTATTTAACAAAGAATTCGTGTATTTTAATACACTTGAAATAGTCACAAGGCCGATATGTAGCAAATAACGAGCGCGGTACAACCAACCAAGTCAGTTATTCGCCAATTGGCCATGTGTCGTTCAACTATTTTCATAATATGGTAAAGTGCAACAAAATTGTGAAATTTTATTATTTTAATGTTATCGTAATTCCGAAAAAATAAATAAAATTTGACAAGCCATGCAACTGGTTCCTATGTCAACGTATCTTAGATTTGTATAATGGCCTCGACCGTTATAAGTATCATAAGAGAGTACTGTTCTGGAATTATAGCAGATATTTTGAACAAATCTTTCATCGTATCTATTTAGTTAGGGAGACGATCGGTCGAGAAAGGTAAGGGACCATCCTCGCCATATGGGCATAAAATTTCCATCGTGTCAGTCGTTCATTTAGTTCATTGTATGCATTAAAGTGCGCTGTTTGTTAAAAAATTAATGTATGAGCCTAAGATCCACCCACGTTCTATGGGAAACTCTGTTATCATAAAAGCTAGAGAATCGGTTAAATTAGCAAAGTTGGGTAGCATTAAAAACGGAATGTAATGCCGATGAGAAAATGTAACAATTTTGTCAGTCTACTGAGAAAAAACTAAAAATCGTTCATAATTTCAATCGCTCAGTATTAATGTAATATTTAAAATAAAAAAAAGTTTCAAAAACGCGTTTCATAGATACTTCTAAGCTAAATATGATAAACTGGTAGAACATTTCGTTGCGTTAATATGTTTTGAGTTACGACCCAAACTTACTAACTTTCTTCCTTTTAAGTGGCAATAATACGTGGCTATGGACTCATTCAGTGAACTATTTTTTCTGATTTCAAAAATGTACGGTTTACCATATTTTTTATCTCTCTTTATCTCAAAATTTATAAAAATCATAATTTTATGTACTAAGCGAAATAGCATGTGTCATGAAACCGAAAAAAAGTTATCCTTCTAATAAGTTGAGAAAAACCAATTAAAAATAATTTTAATAATATCAAAATCAACTTGTACTACTAACCAATTAAAATATTATGATAGCAGTAAATGGCAAATAATAAGTGGCTATGAACTCATTCAGTGAACTATTTTTTTCTGATTTCAAAAAGGTACGGTTTACCATATTTTTTATCACTCTTTATCTCAAAATTTATAAAAATCATAATTTTATGTACTAAGCGAAATAGCATGTGCCATAAAACCGAAAAAAAAGTTATCCTTCCAATTAAAAATAATTTTAATAATATCAGAATCAATTTGTACTACTAACCAATTAAAATATTATGATAGCTGTAACGAAATGGTTTAATCCCTAAAGCCATAAGAGGGCCCCAAAATGTCCACCATTGTTTTGTACACAACGTCTTAACATCTCTTTTTGCACTTTTAATATGGTTCTGGGTCGAATTTGTTGGATAGTAACTTTTACTTTATTTTTTAACACTTACAAATCTGAAGGTTTTTCCTTGTACACTTTGTTCTTAATTGCTCCCGATAAAAAAAGTCCAGAGGACTTAAGTCGGGAGATCATGGGGGCCAAGTAGCAGAACCCCCATTCCCTATCCAATTATTATAACGTTTTTGAAAATAGTATGACACAATTAGTGCGTTGTGCGCTGGTGCACCGATGTGTTGAAAGTTAGTCAGATTTTGAATGAAATTCAATGGAAGGTCATCCAAGATTTCTTCTAATTAGTTTTGTAAAAAGGATAGGTATCTTGCAGAATTTAGACTCTGTTCATAAAAATATGGTCCAAGAAATTTGGTATCGAGAGTACCGCAACAAACATTAACTGAAAAAGCATGTCGATCCCTTCTCTCCCTAGTAATATGGCCCACTGAATGTTATTTCTTCTCCTAAAAATGTCGTGGTTAGTAAATTTTGCCCCACCTGTAAATAGAATAATCTTCGAGAAATTATCGTCAGCTAAGTTTTCATTAATACACCATCTAGCAAAATGTAATCCCTTCTGGTAATCCGTAGGATACAAGGTATTTCCCACAAGCGGATGGTGAGGTTTAAAATTAATTTGGTTTAATATAATATCAGCTTCATCATTTGAAGTGTTGTCTTCAAATGCAATTTCACCAACGGATGTTGTTGGTTTAAGTTCAACATACGCTAAAGCACGTTCTTCTGTTTCCACGTTGCACATTTTTAGGTTAAGTCAAAACACCGTTTTTTAAAATTTGATTCCAGTTTAGCAAATTATCTTACAACTGGTTGTTTCCTTTCCACATACGTTAGATAGTATAATTAAGATGAAGCATTGGCGTTTCTGCTCGACACGTAATAGCAAAATAGGATATCATTTGTTTCTTCATAACAAGCCATATTACTACAAACTAGAAAAATAAATATTGCTATTCACATGTAACGAGAAATCAAAATAGTAACTACTTTGACACTTAATCATGGAATAATCGGTATTATAACTTTTGTTTCAGTTTTGTTGGCACACGATATTTTGCTTAATACATAAAAATTATGATTTTATATAAATTGTCAGATAAAGAGAGATAAAAAATATGGTCCATAGCTACGCATGATTGCCATTTAAAAAAGAAAGTTTGGACCATAGCTCAAAACATATTAACGCAATATTTTGTTATCAGTTTACCATATTTAGCTTAAAAGTACCCATGAAGTCAGTTTTGAAACTTTTTTTATTTTAAATATTACATGAACATATGGCCGATTTTTAATATTTTTCGAACGTCTCAGTAGGCTGACAAATTGTTACATTTTTAATCAGCGGCATTAGATTGCCCTTTTAATTCTGCCCAACTTTTTAACCGATTGTCTAGCTTTTATAAAAACAGAGTTATTCACAGAACGTGGGTGAACCTTAGATACCCTGTATACACATATGAAGACAGCAGTTCAATTCGAATCACGAGAAACAGAAGTGAAGTGACTTGGTAGATGCTATTCTACCGCAACGTCATAATTTTACCAAAATAAAGTATGGAAGTGAAAGAACGCGAGCCAACACCCGGAACTAGTTTATGGATACATGTAACACATGGGGAAACCTGAAAACATACATACATACAGGGTTGCCTACTACAGACGACAGTCTTCCTACACGAAAAATGTATGAATGTTTTTAGAAGGTTTTGTAAGTATGACGGGGGGTCGCTTTGAAGTACAATTCTAAAATACTGCAGATTATACAGGGTTCATAAAAAAAGAGCCGAATAAAAGTTATATTTTTTTAAATGAAACATCCCGTATTTTGTCATTTACGAAATCTCCTTAGTGACCACCAATATGGGTTTAGGCAAAGTCGTTCAACAGGCGATCTTCTTTCATATGTGACCCAAGTGTGGAACAATACAGTAGAGCAGTCCGGTGAAACAGTTGTAGTCACTTTAGATATCTCAAAGGCATTTGACCAAGTTTGGCATACGTGTTTACTTGCCAAACTCACCTCGTTTGGGTTAAATGATACACTCATCAACTGGGTTTCTAGTTTCCTTGATAAAAGACGAATACGTGTCGTAGTTGATGGCTTTTTTTCAAAAGAAGTTAACATTAACGCGGGCGTACCACAGGGATCCGTTATAGCGCCTACACTTTTTCTGCTGTACATAAATGACCTTATTTCTTCAACAACTAACCCCATCCATTGCTTTGCTGACGATAGCACTCTTCACTGTAGTTCATCTCAGTCTATTCATAGTGATAATCCACCTTCTATGTCAAATCAAGAAATTAAAGCTGAAATGGCAAATTCAATCAACAAAGACATTCCACGTATTCTCGAATTGGGAAGCAATAATCTAGTTAAATTTAATGCTAACAAAACTCAGTGTTGCCTTATGTCCGCCAAAAAAGATCGATCATTTCCTGTTGTAAGTATGAATGGCTCAGTTCTTAAGTTTTCAGACTCTATTACTCTGTTGGGTATGACTGTATCTTCAAATCTCTCATGGGTTGACCATCTTCTGCCAGCTACCAAAACAGCTGCTCGTAAAATAGGCTTTTTGTACAGATATAAGCAGTACTTTACCTCTCGACAACTCCTTCTGCTGTATAAGGC
Source organism: Vesta saturnalis (assembly GCA_036346205.1). Lineage (NCBI taxonomy): Eukaryota > Metazoa > Arthropoda > Insecta > Coleoptera > Lampyridae > Vesta > Vesta saturnalis. Next base: position 1,463,082 of record JARFJB010000156.1, on the reverse strand, counting down.
CCAAATTCGGCCTCATCTGGAATATAATTCTCACCTTTGGGTTAGTGCTCCCCAATACGCTCTCGATATCGTTGATCGTATTCAAAAGAGAGCGATTAGGCTTATAAATGATTCGTCCTTAACTTCTCACATACAGTCCATTGAGCATAGAAGGATGGTTTCAGTTCTTTCTTTGTATTATCGTTATTACAACGGCTATTGTGCTGGTGAATTACATTCTTTGATACCATCTCCGGCTATCTTTGCGAGAAACACTCGGTTCGCTCATTCACATCATCAGTATGCAGTACAAATCTCCACTTGTCGTACCAAACGGGCGCAATCCACATTTTTCTACACGGCTTCTAAACTCTGGAATGATCTCCCTAGTTCTTGTTTTCCTCTCACTTATGATATAAGAAAATTTAAGGTAGCTGTTCATAGGCATCTATTGGCAATTCATTATCCCTCTATCCATCATCCTAAGTGTTCCTGAGTGCTTTAGCACGATAGGCCTTATTTAGCCTGTTCAGGTCCACAATCATAAAAAAAAGAGTTACTGTTACGTTCCATACACCTAACATCAATAGGTTTTCAAATATATATAGATTTATAAAATTGCAATAGAAAATTTCAAAAGAAGATACATTTGTTTTACCCTCGTTTCACAAATATTATTAAGCGATGTACAAAGACAAATTGTTAATTGTAAGTTTAATATACATTGTGAATAAGAAAATATGTAGGGTAAAAAATTTTTTTTTGCATTTCTTTAATTAGGCGCTATGCTGGGTACCTTCCTAATAAATCAATGTTATTTTGCGGTTGTGAATGCGGTAAGTAAATTTAAATATCAACTTTCTGGCTTTTAATGGAATGCGGAATAGTAATAATTGTTATCGTTACGAAATAATTTTAATATCATACTTACCAGAAACGTGTATCCAAATTTCTTTCAATAAAACGTCTTTCGTCTGTGGTGGGTCACCTATATATATATATATATATATATATATATATATATATATATATATATATATATATATATATATATATATATATATACACACATCAATTATCGCATGTATGAAAGATCATTACTTGACAACGGCTCGACCGATTCGGCTTAATTTTTTTGTTCTGTCCGTAATTGTAAGGACAAGGTTTATATGAAAGAAAATTTTTGGAAAATTCCCCAGAAATGGCGGAAATTTATATGGTATTTTTTGAAAATGTGACTATCAGTTTGACAGTTCTGCTACCACATATTTTTATAAGGATATTTTAATTAAATTTAATTGAGAACGATATTTCAATATGTTATCGTCGGTGATCACATCTTTGGTGCATCAAAAATAATAAAATTTATCAATTGTATGTGTTGTGTGAAAAATGGAGAAGATAGATACATAGAAAAATGCACTATGCATTCAATCGAGAAAAAAAAAATTGACGTGTTCGTACATATAACAAATAAGAATTATTCGCATTTGTATGAAACAGTGCTAGTGCGCAACTCTATAATGAAACCGAGTTTTGCGCATGTACATAAGATGGACGCTAACTGTGTGCTTATGTTTCAATTCACAAACTACTGAAACAATAATAGGAATTTAATAACCCACAGGACATGCGATAGAGGTCACTTAAGTACGGATTAACCGGTTAATTAAGTAGCGCTAGGTAATTGGAGGAGTGTATGCTATGTAATAAAGGTAGGTGGAATGATACGGTTGTAAGTGATTCAATGCCTTTATATTACAGAGTAGCACGTTATTTAAATCACTTTAGAACAGGTGTACGTACAGGAAGAAGGTAGTAACTAATGGAGTCCATGCGAAAAATAATAAACGTTCTGACCTTTTATCGGGTGAAGATTATCACCCTAGTGTTGATGCAGCAGTAAGGTGAGGATAGACGACTTCAGTCAGCATGAAGGTATATGTAAACCGTCCACAGAGTGGGTAGAAATTTAGGTTCTCGGTCTATTACCAGTTCTGAGCAACCCCGACCAGAACAGTATCGGACAGCTAACTCGATCAGGGAATTGTTCGTTTGTGCCAAAAAAGAGGTATGTAAACATGACACAAATTGAGATTAACATCGTTTACCGCTAAGGTTACACGCCTACATAATGGAATGATACTAATTCCTTCCGCTAGTAGATCGGAAGTATCCGAAATTTGGTTTATTGGTTGTATGTCTTCGATCGCTAACAAAAAAAAAAACAGGTATTACTAGCAAGTAACAAGATCTAAGAGAGAGTTTACCCAATTTTATAACGGAAAATTATTTTACATCCGCAAGTAATTGCGAGCAACAGAATTTCGCACAGAGAGAGTTCAGAAAAGTCCAAAATTTGTTTTGTTACAAAACAGCTCTTCTAACTACATCCGAAAAACCTTCAATTTTAGCAATTTTAGAAGAGCTCAAACATTTTCAAGGCGTCTTAAATAGCGATCGGACGAAAGAACAAGAAGACGTTATCGCTTCTTTAAAACCAAAAACGTCTTTGTTACAAATTGATAATAAATCGACTTATTGTGTTTAAAATTGTTTTAACGTCCTGCCCTCTACCGACAATTCCCTAAACTATCATAATATTTGTCTTTGAATAATTACACCATTTCAGGATTCAGCCAGTTGACTATAGATGGGGTAACCAGGTACCTTATCTGGTAAATTCTCACATTGTGAAAATTTAGCACGTTATAGCTGTGACTCAAATATTATTACGGGTGATTGATAAATTCTGTTTCTCCATACATATAACAGTGCAAATCTGGGTTGTAAATAAATGAATTATCATTGATTGTTAAATTAATTTATAATTCAAAATTGTAGTGAATAATATCATTTGGTTGAATTAAAGTATTGGTTATAAGTGGAACAATTTCATTTTCTAACGTCAAATGCCACATTTATCATAATTAATGAAGCCGAATGACTGTAATGAGTAGCTGGATGACCGTAACCGCGGGAAAATTACTTCATGATGATTAATGATTTGTTAAATTAATACGCTCTCGATAAAATAGATAAATAGTTACTTAACCATAAGTGTATTAATGAAGTCGATTGTGATGAGACATTTTAAATCGTGGCGAACGTGATAAAATGTGATCGTTAATCGCGCGTTAATATTCGCGTTGTAAAAAGATTTTCAGATAATCGCTTTCCTTTATTTTCCTGTTTTTTAAAAGCAAAAATCTAATATCAACCAGACTTACAGCGCGTAGTGAAGGTACAGAACGCCTGATCCTTTTTCTAACACTGTGACGCAATACATTCATTGCTTCATACAAATTAACCCAGCGCCTTCTTTCAACTTTATAAACCTTTTATTAATAGACCCTATTAATACCTGTTTGGAGTTTCTTAATAACTCCTACTAATAATCGATTCTTAGTCGTGTAAGTGTCTGTGAAATTTTATTGATAACCAAAATGTGCTTTGTGTAAAGGAAGATTTTATTTACTATAAACAGTGTTATAAAATTATGAATACTGGGTAATTCAAAAGGTGAATGATACTGCTGAAATGGCGACGATTGAATGTGATACTAGAGACCGAGATGAAAGGGGGTGAACTGGCTAAAGTAATTAGCAAGGGATAAAATATACAGAAGGGTAGGTATGCACTAATGATTTTTCTGGTGATAGTGACGAATCCTTATTATTACTATTTTTTGTAATGCCTACAATGGAGTACGAGGGAAAACGGGGTAAACGGTACCACTGTACAGGAAAACCCCTTACACTTTAGAAAAATTCTTAACCATGGTTAGAAAGCACTCTGGAATTGCGGAGAGGAAAAAAGGGAGTGGAGTCCTTCGCAATAGATTACTCTCTAAAAGAAAGGAATATAGATCTTGGTAGAGCATAATTTTCCCTTCGGTGCTAAAACACGTGTTGATAAAGAAACGGTCCTAAATAATTCCTTACATGCTCTCCGGGTACGTACAATGTGTTATCATATTAAGAATTACTGTTCTGGTCCACTATAGCTGAAGGTGAAATAGGAAACGTAAATTTAAGAACTAGATAAACAGGTGGTTGGTACAGAATAATTGGTACGGAAGTCAGGAAATAAGGCAAAAGTCGATGTAAGATGAGTTTGGAATGCTGGCGAAGGATATTTATTGGGGTCTGGAGAGGAGTAGAGTAGTAAGAAAGGCGTGCTCAACTAATTTTGTAAACAATACGGGAATGCAGTTATGGAAATAACTAGGAAATAATTTTCGATGGAAATTATTTTCTTAGATAGGAAAATTGATTAGGAATTATTTCAGAATCATTACATCTTTCAATTAAAAAATATATAACTCATTGAAGTGGCAGCTGGTCCTGAAGTGCTCCGGTGCTCGATCCCCCAACCAGAACCAGAAAAAAAAGTAGTACACATGTTTAAAAATATACTACATAAATTTCTATTTTAGTAAATTGTAATAAATAGTAACAAGAATACCAATAATTATTACATTTACAACGTTTCGCATTTCAAATAAATTTTATTGTATTCATCTTAGACACTTTTTCAACGAAAATGGGGTTATAAAATTCTGAATCGTTCTATTGAAAAGGAAAGGTAACGTGTTTCGTTATATATCTATATATATATATATATATATATATATATATATATATATATATATATATATACAGGGTGAGTCAGTTTTTTGTAGACAAACTTTAACAGGAGATAGAACACGTGTTTCTAAAAAGAAAAGTTTCTGTAAACATATGTCGTAGAAGGCTTCGTTTCCGAGATACAGGGTGTTGAATATAATTTTTTTTTCTCAAATTTTCATTATAACTCATAAACGAATGCTTAGATTTTTTTCATGTTGGGGGGATAATATCTATTAATTAAGGGGCATAAAACAAGCGATAAGAATGTTCACAAACTTGCACAGTGGCGGAGTGGAGGGGGTGCTCAACCACTATCATAAACAGAACTTCTACGCCAATGACTACTTTTTAAAAAAACTGTTATTTTCATTATCTACATACCGTTTAACAAAAATAATGCATTTTCTTCTGTTTCGAAATTCCTGTGCGTTTACGAGTTATTTTGATTTTTAGTGTTTCAGGTGGTACTAAGTTATGTAATGTGCTTTATGTGAATAATTGAATATAAAGTTATTAATAAAAAAGATATAATCAAACATTTAGAGCCATTTTAGTACCTAACGATCGTTTCTTTAAAATTTCAAATACATTTTCGTTTATAAATAGGTAGGCTATCGTTTTTTTTTAGTATCCATTGTTATTATCCTCGTAGAAAAAGAAATGCATAATTATTATTGTTATGCGGTCAATACTTTCTGTATAATTATGTATGTATCAATTTCACCATAAACATGTATGTAGTTTTTAAGTGAGATTCTAATAAGTTATAGACCGCTGCTCACTTGCTCGCATTAAAGAGCCGCCACTGTATCAAGCCATACTCAAATACAAGACTTTTGTAAATTGAAATCTGTTTAGAACACTAATTTTAACAATCCTTATTTATTATTGTAACAATACTTAATTAATAATTGTGAAATTAATAGGAATTCTTAGCAATATCGATTTATAAATAAATAACAATAACACTAGTATAATAAAATTAGACACTTTGTTCTTTTCAATACACATTTCACAGCGACGTACAGTAGAACGTCTTAAGTTAATTAAATGATGCACCCTTATTCCATTGCAAGCATCTCTGATGCGATTGTGAAGTTCTTCAAGTGTATTAACCGGAGTGGTATACACTTTTTCCTTCATGAACCCCCATACAAAAAAGTCAAGTGGCGTTAAATCGGGGGATTTAGGAGGCCACGCCACTGGACTTCCACGACCTATCCACCTCCCCGGGTAGTTATTGTTTAGCCAATTTCTTACATTTCTGCCATATTGGGCCGGACATCCATCAAGCTGAAACCAAGAATGTCCTCTTAAATTTAAAGGAATGTCTTCCCACATATTAACACGTTCTTCTTCTAAAAATTGTCGGACATTTTCTGAATTTACACGTTGTGGCAAGAAATAAGGTCCAAACACGTGGTTGCCGTAAATTCCAATCCAGACATTTGTACTAAATTCATGTTGAAAACTTCTTGGTCGAATGGCATGTGGGTTTTCATGTGCCCATATATGCAGATTGTGAAAGTTCACGATACCACGACGAGTAAAACAGGATTCATCAGTCCACAGTACGTTGGATAAGAAATCTCTATTATTTTGAATGGAGTTAAGAACCCACCTACAATAATTAAGTCTTCGTTCGGCGTCACCTGGACATAAACCATGAACAGGTTGAAAATGATATGGGCGTGTGTGATTCTGTTTTAAAACCCGGGAAACTTTACTTTGGGAAATACCAAGAGCAACAGCAGTACATCGAGTACTTGTCGTGGGGTTCCTATTAAATTCACGCAATATACCCTCTCCAATTCTATCTCGTCCACGGTTGTTCTGTCGGCCCCCACGTACATTTTTCAAACCCTGGTTAACAAATCTACGATGGATACTCACAAAAACGGAATGATGAGGTTGTCGTCTATTTGGAAATCTTCTCCGATACTCCCTAGCTGCGTTCCTTGAATTCCCATTTGCGAACCCATAAATAAAATGAATGTCGGCTTGTTCGCTATTTGTAAATGTAAACGGCATGTTACACTAATTAAAAGCTGGCAAATCAAATGAAATAACTTTTTGAACTTAAAAACAATAATTAATAACAGTGAAATTATTCAAGACGAAGCAAGTGTTTGTAAAAAGTCAAACTGTCGTTTCAAAATATAAAATTTAATACTTATTTGTTTTCCAAGGAGTATCATATTTTGTTGCAGTGAAATAAGGGTGCATCATTTAGTTAACTTAAGACGTTCTATTGGACGTTGCTGTGAAATGTGTATTGAAAAGACGGTTTACATTTTGAACAAAGTGTCTAATTCTATTATACTAGTGTTATTGTTATTTATTTATAAATCGTTATTGCTAAGAATTCTTATTAATTTCACAATTATTAATTAAGTATTGTTACAATAATAAATAAGGATTGTTAAAATTAGTGTACTAAACAGATTTCAATTTACAAAAGTCTTGTATTTGAGTATGGCTTGATACAGTGGCGGCTCTTTAATGCGAGCAAGTGAGCAGCGGTCTATAACTTATTAGAATCTCACTTAAAAACTACATACATGTTTATGGCGAAATTGATACATACATAATTATACAGAAAGTATTGACCGCATAACAATAATAATTATGCATTTCTTTTTCTACGAGGATAATAACAATGGATACTAAAAAAAACCGATAACCTACCTATTTATAAATGAAAATGTATTTGAAATTTTAAAGAAACGATCGTTAGGTACTAAAATGGCTCTAAATGTTTTATTATATCTTTTTTATTAAAAACTTTATATTCAATTATTCACATAAAGCACATTACTTAACTTAGTACCACATCAAACACTAAAAATCAAAATAACTCGGAAACGCAGAGGAATTTCGAAATAGAAGAAAGTACATTATTCTTGTTAAACTGTATGTAGATAATGAAAATAACAGTTTTTTTAAAAAATAGTCATTGGCGTAGAAGTTCTGTTTATGAAAGTGGTTGAGCACCCCCTCCATTCCGCCACTGTGCAAGTTTGTGAACATTCTTATCGCTTGTTTTATGCCCTTAATTAATAGACATTATCCCCCAACATGAAAAAATCTAAGCATTCGTTTATGAGTTATAATGAAAATTTGAGAAAAAAATTATATTCAACACCCTGTATCTCGAAACGAAGCCTTCTACGACATATGTTTATAGAAACTTTTCTTTTAGAAACACGTGTTCTATCTCCTGTTAAAGTTTGTCTACAAAAACTGACTCATCCTATATATATATATATATATATATATATATATATATATATATATATATATATATATATATATATATATATATATATATATATATATATATATATATATATATATATATATATATATATATATATATAATGCTTGAATAGTGGGTTTATGGATACGTGCGGTTGGGATAGAATCGGAAGGAACGGAGTTAGGGTTCTGAGGGGAAGTTACTACGTCAGTATTCGCCTAAGTAGCAGCACATTATGTGCGTATATGAATTGATCACGCCGCTATATCTGTATGAGGAAAACCCCCTGAAAAACCTTATATAGGATAGGAACTGACGGAAATCGAACCCATTGCCTCCAGAATGCTAACCGGATCGTATCATTCGAAAGTTCGATTCCCGTTAACGTTCTATTGAATTTAAATTGAGAAGTGCGAATTGGTTTGAATACGTGCTAAATTACACCTAATGTAAACGACTTAAATCTCACTACTGAAATGCAAAGTAATGGTACGATTGGCCGATATCTTAGTTAACTTAACTTAACTTAACTTAACAACTTAACTTAACTTAACTTAACTTAACTTAACAACTTAACTTAACTTAACTTAACCTTCACGCCATTCCCTTACGGGTAGGCAAAACAATCCCTGCCTCTTATTTATTTTTCATTCACAATGTTTCTCCATGCTTTCCTATCTCCGCGTACCTCCCTAGCTTCCGCAAGATTCATACATAGTCTCTGACATGCCCTTTTGTTTTTAAAACTCCTTATCTTTCTTTTCTTTATCATAGATTCTATTACATTCAGCCAAGTTTTACGCTCCCTACCAGGCCCGGCGTTTCCCCTAACCTCACCCACATATATTTGTTTCGTTAACCTTGCGTTGTTCATTCTCTCAATGTGACCAAACCAACGTAATGTACAACTTTTATATCTATCCATCATCGTCTTTTCCTCACCACACTCCCTCATTATGCATTAATTTGTTATCTTGTCCCTTCTCGTTTTACCACATGCGCTTCTCAGGAATCTCATACCCACGGCATTTATTTTTTTTTCGTGCTTTCTTTGACATACCCATGTCTCACTTCCATACAGTACTGATGAGACGAATACGCCATTATAGATTGCTCGTTTCGCAGCTAGGTTTACGCTTTCATTTCTCATTATCGTCCACATACTTCCAATCACTTTCCTTCCAGCATTGACCCTTCGTCCAATCTCGCTCTCAATTGTACCATCTGCAGTAAACATTCTACCGAGATATACCAGCTCGTCCAGTTGCTCCACAATTTCATCTTGCAGAGTAAATACTCTACTCTTCTTTCCACCTTCCCGATTGAACACCCCAATCTTAGTTTTGTTCACGTTTACCTTTAGATCCATGCTCTCACAGACTGTATCAAACTTCCTCAGAGCGGTTTGCAGCTCATCCGCACTGTCACTTAATAAGACTGTGTCATCTGCATACACCAGGAGTCGTACATTTACGTCACCAACCATTACACCATTTGTATCGTTACATGCTTGTCTAAGACATTTATCCATGTATACATTGAACAACCACGGTGACATCACACATCCTTGTCGCACTCCTTGCTCAATATTAAAGTATTCACTCACACCTCCTCTCATCCCAGCACATGCCCAACTACCGTAGTATACTGCCCTTATTCCATTTATTAGACCTTTATTTACGCCACATTCATTTAATATTTCCCACAGTTTCTCTCTATTCACTCTGTCATATGCTTTCTCCAGATCTACAAACGCACAGTACAACTTCCTCTTTACCTATAAACACTTTTCGATCACCTGCTGGAGAGCAACCATCTGATCGACACATCCTCTCCCTGGCATGAAGCCACCTTGCACATCCCACATCTTAGATTGTGTAGTTTCTCGTACTCTATCAATCAGTATTCTTCCAAATACTTTACCAGGTACGCTGAGCAAGCTTATACCTCTGTAGTTCTTACAATCACTCTTATTCCCCTTACCCTTATACAATGGTACAATGATCGCGCTTTTCCAATTACTCGACACTTTTCCACACATAAGACATACATTGAATAATTCTTCGTAAAAGGTTTGCACCACCATACTTGAGCATTTCACCAGTGATTTCATCTAAGCCTGCTCCCTTGCCGTTTTTCAACCTCCCTACCGTTTTCTCTGCCTCATTTATTCCAATATCCTTCTCAGTTTAATTCATCATTTTTTCTATATTTTCCTTATTTACTCCTTAGTTACTTCGTTAGTTTAATACGCAAATGTTATTTCTACCCAAGTAGCAAGTAATACTTAATGGTAATCTTTATATCATTCCGTAAGGTTATTAAATAGTTTGAATAACTACATAGTTATTCAATAATAGTATAAAGATACAACCATTACTTCATTTTGATTCCCGCTTGATAACAATTGTTTGCCATAGTTATACATAGAAAAAGATTAATGATACACTTTTCGCAATCTACTGGAATAAAATTGTAAAAGACAAAATAAATTTAGCAAACATAAATTTTTGTTTACGTATACCATATATGAGAAATTCGACTTTACACAATTTTTCTTCTACCAAAAATTGTTTTTAATATATTTACAAGATAAACCACAAGCAGAATTACAGGTAAACTGTTCAAGAAGTAACTTAAAAACAGGCTGGTTAAAATACGCTTTCAAGTTGTGTACTGCCCTTTGTACAAAATCATTTTTAAGCACGATTTTAATTAATTGCCGGTTGAGACCTCAGGGGTGCCGCTTATTTCACTATTTGGGTATATAACAGGTTGCCTACTGTAGTATAAATTTGCACAGTATATATTATAATCAGTTTATTTACAAAATAATAACAAATGAAATTAAACAGACATACGACAACAAAAATAAATAAAAAGTGATTCTCATAAATAAATTAGCATTAATGAGAAAAGAAATTAAATATTCGGATTCTGGACCAGTAGGGCGATTTCTTCATCGCTTACAAGCTGGGATCGCACCGGCCAAAGTCGTTTGCTGAAACATGTAAGTGTTATCCAAACACGTACTGATCGGTAAGTGGGTATAAAAATTTTTTTAATTAACAGGTGATTAGTGCCGCATAATTTATAGCAACAGTGTATAGTGTTTTGTGAAGTTCTGGAAAATTATAAATCAGCTGAATACTTTACTGTTCTTATTGTCGTTGGTTAATTAAGAACTGCTTAATTGAAATCGAAGTGGTTGAAATGTTCAGGTAATGGGGCTTTAATAATTAAGAAAATGAAAAATATTATTGTTAAATGCACCAAACGTGATACAGAAAAACAAATTATTCTAAGACCTTGTGAAATACCAATTTATGAAGGAATTTTTCACGTAAACAAAACTATATTTGGTTATATTAAATTTTGCGTTGTATTTAATGAAATTTGTGAAACGTTAATGGGTTCAATAATACGGGGTTGTGTATTAAAATATCCATATCCAATTCAGTTAATACAAAATTGATTTGATGTAATTGAAAATGAAATGGTTGAAATACTGTGACGTGTAATATAATTCCACTTTTGGTGAGAGGATGTATACTAGGTGAATTGAAGCAATTTAAAAACGGGATTAACGTAGTTAACGAAAGCAAGGTTGATCAATCATACGTGATCATTTGGTGTGCAAATTAATAAATGAAAAAGTGATTTACGGTGACACATTAGCACGAAATGGAAATGAAAATTGATATATGTGAATTTAAATATCAGGTGGTTGGCCGGCTGGTGGCAGGGCTGGGGTGGTGTTGGAGTCAACCCAGGATTTTTCGTGGTGGACTGGATGGTGGAAAACTGGTAAAACGTGGCAGGGAGAAACGGAGAGTTGATATTAATATGTAAGTTTTAGAAATGTAATATGATGGTGGTGGTTTGAGGTATATATTATTAGGTAGGAATGATTCGCTGGCGTATGTTTATTTGCCCTTTGGAAACGTACCACCGTTGTTCAAATAATAATACTGGCTACCCCATCTACACCTCTCGAGGTACAGACTTCGAGTAGATTTAAAAAAGGGGTATCTTTAGTAAATATTCACTGGGAAAGGACATAGTTGTAGATCGTGTTATATAATTACTCGGACATTCGAGTCGGAACCACCGTTGGCCAAATAACAATATTTAGTAATACTTACACACCCTGGAGGTAAATACTCCGAGTGGACATGTCTGGCATGACTACCTGGTCACTAATTAGGTTGGGAAAGAATCCCTTCGTGAAATTACTTCACTTTCGGTAGTGAAGTAATGTTACTAAATGTCTATTTACATCCCCGCAAGGTACATACTCCGAGTAGATGTATGAACAGCTATTATTCTGGTCGCTTGGCATGTAATGAGAACAGGAAAATTTATCAGGCAATTATGCATTATGAAATCAGGTTATGTAGGGTGTATTAATCGTTGGAATATAAAGGCGGGTTTCAGGATAATTATAAAGGCGTAGGAATTCTTTTCTTAAAATTTAAGAAAAGCGAGTATGAGAATAAACCATACTGGTAAACGGGAGACCGGTTGTTCATAGGAGAATGGGCGTGGAGTGGGGAATGAGTGGGTGACTGATAGTATTTTTAAATGATACTAGGTTTAGTTGCGGAAGGAAATGGGAAATAAGTTTTGATAGGAATTTATTTGATGGGACAGGAAAATTAATGGCAAGGAACATTTCTTGAGTTTTTGCACACTTTACGAAAGTAAACGATGACTATGAATCAACATAATTATTATCAAATGAGTTAAATTTATTTATTTCTATTTATTTGTCAGTATACTCCTTTGTATATTTATTTGTAGTTAGAAGCTACACACAGTCATTAAATAGCACATTCACTATATAAGGTCTTGTTTTTGAGTGAATATGTGTATAACAATAAGCTCCGCATAGTACAACCCCTCTTTATTGGATAATTTAAAGGTACTCTCTTCTTACCCTATACTAATTTAATGAATGCACATCTGTTCTTGATAAAAACAGTTGTGCAATGTAACCTATATAACACGAAAAGAAAAAAGCTATCCATTTGAGGTTTTTCAAATTTTATTCTACCCCTTGCAACAACACTTAGAACGTTAAAATGCTGCCTATAATCGCCAAGTAAAGTATAATCAGAGGAGAGTGTCCGATATAGGATTAACACTTTTTTCAAAGTAGGGTATAATAATTATGCAACATACGACGCAGCTTCTATATGGGCGATAGTTGATTGCAGTAGAGGAACAGTGCTTTATGACCTCGATATTGCCTACCGAATAAAAAATATATTATGCTTCAGCGGTTCTCAAAATTCAAATGTATCATTTATAAGAACTTTTAGGTAAATTCTCGTATGTAACGTATGAGCATATGGAATTCAATTTTTTAAATAATTATTAATTTCGTTAGTTTATTCTTGCCCAGTCACTAAGATAACAAAAAAATTCCGTTACGTTTTTTTTTAAATTATTATTAAGTGCAACACTCTTTAAGTGCGAGTGTACATAAAATTATAAATAATAAAACAATAATTTGGAAAACGTAACAGCGAATTTTTTTTTTATTCTAATGAGTAGGCACGAATAAACTAACAATCTAAGTAATTAAAAAAATTGGATTTGATAAACCTATAAGTTAAATAGCAGTATCCCACATAACCTTAATTATGAAATTATTACACAGAGAATATAATTCAGTAATCCCAAGGAGTTGTTTTAGATAACGAAACTTCACCCCTTGCTTAGTAACGTATGTATAGCAATAATAACTTATTGTGGTAACAGGCACGTTACTATGGAAAGTATGCAGTTTATTGGGTAAGACGACGCGTAATTAATAAATTATGTTCTGTACCTAAAAGTAACTCGTGCTATGCCTATTATTGATATCACTTCAGAAAATTGAACTCGTGCCTCGCACTCGTTCAGTTTTCATCGAATTTAACTCGCGTTATCAACAATAATAAGCATATCACTTAATATACAAATTATTTACGTATGGAATTGACCCAAAAATTCTTGTAAACAATAGATTTGAATTATGAGAACCGTTGAAGTTCAAAATATTTTCTATTCGATAAATAACGGAGGCCACATGCATTGTTTCTCCATTGAAAGCAACTATCTCCCATACAGAAGTTGTTTTAACTACTGGTTTGCGTTATTTCTTGCATAGCTTGTTACAACCTACCTTAGAGAAAGTGTTAATCCCGGACACTTTTCTCTGAATATGCTTTACATTCATATACGTTTATAGAACTACAACAAAAACACAGATGAGAAAGTTTACTTTAGGTTTAAGTTTTTCAAAAACTTCAAAACGAAAAGAAAAGACATTCGTAATCAAAATATACTTCATACATATAGATGAGAATTTTGATATTAAATTATTCGAACGTTTACCTTGCATTAACGTACCTTCTCTTCGTTGGGAATATTCGGGGCAGTAGACGCGTGACGAATTTACATTTTATATTGAAATCGTGTGAATAAAAGCTCGTCTCTACTTGGAATGTCATTGTATGACAAACATTTTGTTATATTTACAAAATGGCATATTATTCTGATTTCGTTTTTAAATGTAGGTTATTAAAGGTTCATAACAAACAAAATAAATTAATTTTGACGTTTTTCTCTTTGATATATTCATATATCGACTTACTTAAATATAATACCATAATTAATTATAATTGATTTTATTAGAATCAAGGATGACTAAACCTTTTAATGCTCAATAACTGCAAGATAGTTTAATTGTTAATAGAAATTTGCATAAATAATAATTTTATGATAAATTTTCTGATACAAAAAAAGTGTTACGTACGCTGAATAATATCTCGAGTGGAATTTGTAAGTGCTCCGTAAGGTCATCGGCTGGCTGACCTATCAAAGGTGATAAGCTTTTGTATATTTATTTATCTATTTATGAATATCTTAAAACTTTTGTAAATAATAGTGTTACGTTAAAACGACTATGCAGCCTGCTAGCTCGGATCCCGGCCCCGGCTATCCAGGGGGCATAATTCCGGGATTTAATTACAACTCAATGCCAAATTATAATCCAAATGGGGTTTACTACCTTCAACCACAACAAACGCAACAATCACAAAGAATCTGCAACAATTCCCAAATTCTTTAAATCCCTCTTTGTCCGCCAATGCCATTCAGCGCCAGTTACCCCAGTCTTTTCCATTAAATACACAACAACAAAGTGACACAGCCATGTATGTATATAGTATTGATTCGGATGACACAAACGCAACAAAACAAAACAATTGGAAAGAAGTCCGAAGATATAAAAGAAAACGCGCATTGCCTGGGCGAGTTAATACACAACCAAATAAGATTGACCCAAAACCCACAAACACTCCTACAACCAACAGATTCAGTGTTCTTACTGGTCAAAATAGTCAGACTAAAGGCGAAAAAACAAACCAAGACGGATCTACTCCAGAAAAAGTACACAAACCTCCTCCAATATTTATCAGTGAGTAGTAAATTTCCCAGACATCATAAAAAGCTTAAGAACTATAATTTCTCCAAGAGATTATGAGTCAAAAGCCATGGCTGACAAAGAAATTAAAATCAATGTAAAAACCCCCAACAGCTATCGCAAATTAAATCAATACTTAAAAGATAACAACATAATACACCATACCTATCAACTTAAGCAGGAAAGAGCATACCGAGTAGTTATAAGACACCTCCATCCAACTGCGCCAGTGGAACAAATAAAACAAGAGTTGCTACAAAAGGGATTTCAAACCAGAAATATTTTTAAAATAAAAATCAGAGATACTAAAGAGCCCCTACCCTTATTCTTTATTGACCTAGAACCAGAGGAAAACAATAAAGGTATTTACAAACTTAAAAACATACAACATACGTGCATTCAAGTAGAAATAAAAACAGAACTGGTACAGTGTAGTACATGCCAGTCAGATAATCATACTATGGCGTACTGTTATCGCCCTCATGCTTGTGTAAAATGTGGTGGTTCCCACGAGACCATTAAATGCCAAAAAAATCGTGAAACACCCGCTAAATGTACATTATGTGGAGGATCTAACCAGCGAATTACAAAGGATGCATGGTTTATCAAGAACTGCAAAAGAAAATAAGACTAACTGACAAACAAAATAACAATACTCCAATATATCAACATCCCAGTTATGCACATGCCGTTAAACCAAACACTGCTCCACCAGTATTTCCAATAACTGTTCCACAAAAGAATTCAACAAGCCCTTAGCTGTCCTTAACTAAGTTTCTTGATGAATTTAAAAATCTATTCAATCAACATCTTCATTAAAACAGCATGATCCTGTCGATGCTTACCACGGTCATAAACAAAATGGCGTCATAATGGCTGCATTTGTAAGAATAGCCTAGTGGAATGCCAATAGACTGCAGCAGCATAAGGAAGAAATTATAGCTTTCTTAAACTTAAATGAAATTGACATACTGTTGATCTCAGAAGTGCATTTCACGACAAAAACTTATTTCTTAATACCTCTCTATGTAATCTTTCATACAGAGTACCCAGATGGAACAGCTCATGGTGGGACAGCCATTATTATACATAAAACTGTCTTTCATTGTGAATTGCCAAAATATGAGGAGGCATTTTTGCAAGCTACGACAACGCTTGGACACCGATTTCTTGCAGCTGGTGATCATAATTCTCCTATTATAGTTACTGCTAGTACAACCGTTGTATTTAGAGAATCTTATCCAAAAATGTGTAATAAAGATACAGATTGGGAATCATTCAGGGACTTTATCAATAACAATCTGGAAATTAAAATTAGACTAAAAGAACCGGAAGAACTGGAAAGCGCAGCAAATCATTTAATAACAACAATTCAAGAAGCGGACTAGTATTCTACCCCATCAACATATTGCAGACAGCGACAGTCCACTCCACATTAAAAATTTAATAGCCCAGGAACGAAGAGCACGGGCTAGATGGCAACGTACACATAATATACAAGACAGGATAATTTACAACTGCATAAGTAACCAGCTGAGGCAGAAATAACGGGAAATTCGTAATGAAGAGTTCCAAACGTACTTAGGCACTCTGTCAAGATATGACCATTCGCTCGGAAAGCTAGTAAAAGCTTTTAAGGACCTCAGATCCCAAATCCTCCTATACGAAGGCAAACAGGGGAATGGGCTAGGTTAGATCTAGAAAAATCGAATGTATTTCCTCAACATCTAGCAGATACTTTCAACCCTCACACAAACGAACATGATGAAGAAGTGGAAGAATACTTAACTGCGCCCTTGCAATTATCTCCACCAATCCAAGCTTTCTCGCCCGCGGAAATAAGAACTTAGATAAAATATCTAAATAACAAGAAATCACCCGGATATGAACTCATAACAGCGAGGGTACTAGAAGAACTCCCTAGTAAAGGTATAACACTGATAACTATATCATTTAACTCCATACTTCGCCTAACATACTGACCTAGTCAACTAAAGTTCTCACACATTTTAATGATATTAAAACCAGGAAAAGCAACTAACGAACCTGCTTCATATAGATCGATAAGTCTACTTCCAATATTATCAAAACTCTTGGAAAAATTAATAGTTAAAAGAATTAGTGCAGATACTTTCCTTGAAGATGTTATTCCTCAACATCAGTTTGGTTTTAGAAAGAAGCACTCCACCACTCAACAATGTCACCGTCTAGTCGATGTCATAAATAAATCATTTGAAGACAAAGAATATTGCTGTGGGGTTTTCCTTGATGTCAGCCAGGATTTTGACAGGGTCTGGTATCAAGGACTACTGTTTAAAATTAAAGCTTCCTTTTCACATCAATATTTTCTGATCCTTAAATCCTATCTGGGAGGTCATTTTCAAGTAAGAAGTAGTAGTGAACTTTCGGAAATCAAATCTATAAATTCTGGTATCTCATAAGGTAGTGTCCTTGGACCACTCCTTTATCTGGTATACACCGTTGTTCTACCCACAATGCAAACAACAACAATAGGAACCTTTGCCGACGACACCGCTGTTCTCTCTTCCCACAATAACCCAGAAATGGCAAGCCAGCAGGTACAAAGCAATAAATGCAGCCAATGTGTGTTTTATGAAATACTTCTTTCGACTTTCGAAATTGTTTAAGTAATTTAATTTATATCAATAAAATTCCAATTGTGAAAGTGAAACGGAAATCCAATAAAAAGGTTTAATTACAAAATTATGTATTACTCTCATAGGTGGGGCTATTATGTGAGCGTGTAAGTGTAAATTTTCACAATTTTGTCATGATTTAAAATACTTATCTCTTTGGGTAACAGTTGTAGGTATAGTTCTTACTTTTTTAAACGTTTCGACAGTAATTTTAATTATTAATTTGTAGATATTGTCAGACAGGCGTGTGTGAGTTTCCATTGTATTTTAAAAGCTGTTCATTTCCGTTTTCATAATAATGATTTTCTAGTTCAGCACCGAGCTAATAATGAGTCTGTGGTAGCACGACGTGCTTAACGTTAGCGAATAATGCGTTCGATTCCCGTTATCGCCTACCAGGTATGAGGTTTTTCCAGGAGGTTTTCCTCATACACACAATGTGGCGTGATTACTGCACATACATGTGCGGCTATCTAGGTGAATGAATGTATGTATGTATGTTGGGAATCCATCAATGTGGGCGAAGAAGCTTGGAAAGTTTAAGTAAAAATCGCAGTAAAAACCTCAACCATAAAATCCGGAAAGTACATGTTGCCACAATTCGTGTATTAACGATTTAGTTAGAATCAGCAGCTGCATCAAGTGATTTTTACGTGGGAATTAAATTCTGGGGTCTATAGACTGCGTCTTTACTATTAAGTAGCACAAAAGCCTCCAGAAGTGGGCAAAATTCTGCAATTGGTTCTATTATTCTCCTTAGGAACATCGTATCATTTTTCTTATTTTATAGCATATGGTACTTAGACTTAAAAGGCGTTAACTATCTGAAGTTTTATGTTTATGCTTTTGTGATATATTTAGTCCAATTGTCAAAAAATGCTAAATCTAAATTCATGAACCCCTCTAGTCAGCAAAGTGATAAAACTATTCTTTTTGGTGCCCTAGAGTACATGCGGAAACCAACTCAGTGGTCTTGATTTACTAGTGGCCAGGTTAGTATGCTGTGCCCATCCATTTATATCGGTTATCAATCGTTTGATTTTAATAATATTGGTATTGTTAGAAAAACCTCGACTTTCCGGCCCTGAAACGGTTTCAACTGTTAGGTCAAATTTTTGTAAGATCCAATATTGTGAAATGGTTTCTATACGTATCGTATTTACCCTAACAGCTTTGCGTAATAATGTAAATCTGTATTTAACGAATCATGACTTTCGCTAGTTTGGGAGACCCATTTATAATATAACATTCTAAAATTTGGACAGTTTCATACGTTTTTTATACTCTATAGTGAAATGTTCTGATACGACCTTATACTGTTTGAAAAAATAAAGTAACATTGGTTAAAAGCATATTACTCAATTTAAAGTTATATTACGCAGTGCGCTAAGAAAATAACGCATAAATTCATTATTTTCGAAATCATTAATTTGTGGTCAAAATCCTGCGACTTTGATTCCGGACTTTATGCTGTGTTGCACATGTAGATGGCGCTGCGCACTTTCCAGATATGACGTCAAAGTTCATATTTTTAAATGTATGTTCTTCGCGGAAATCGATGCAACTCTTTCTCCTGAGTTCAAAAATGCCCTATTGATTGGGATTATTGGAAACCGTATGCGCCATATTAATTACTAAATGTGGCCTAATTCGGTGTTAGTCAAGAACGAAACTGGTGTGATTGAAATGTAGGATTTTGTCAAAACAACAAGCCACTAGGTAACTCAATATGGAGTTTATTTTTTACTTTCAAGCGACCAAAAACCGCATATTTATCTATCGTTATAGGTGCCTATTTTTGTCGCCGGAAAACAAAAACCCTTTCAAGTCTTGCTTTATGTTTATTTTCGTTCAGTTTATGTTTATTTTAATAAATGTTGTGCACTGTTTAGTACCCAGATTCTTAATTTAACACAAAAATTGACAATACTAACACCGCAGAGCTTTTCGAATTATGCCACATTTAACAATTAATATCGCGCATACTGTTTCAAATAATTCCAATAAATAGGGCATTTTTGAACTGAGAAAAAGTTGCATCGATTTCCGCGAAGCACATACAGGGTTGCCATTTAAAAATATGAACTTTGACGTCGTATCCGGAAAGTGCGCAGCGCCATCTACATGTGCGAAACAGCATAAAGTCCGGAATCAAAATAAAAAATCGACGTGTGGCCACAAATTAACGATTTCGTAAATAATAAATTTATCCGTTACTTTCTGAGCGCACTGTATATATTTGAAAAGGATAATGTTGGAATTTCCTAGTTCCATTAGTCATATAGGTAAAAAACCAAAATGCGTACTTTCCTCTACTCAAACCTGTAAAAAAGGTTTTGATAATAAACATTTTCTGAAGAAATTGGGTACTTCAAAATTTCCCACTTCACTGGCGGACTGTGCATAAAAACATCTAATCTTCTAACAAGGAATTTATTAAAGAATTGTTTAAAAAAATTATGAAAACTATGCACTATGTACTAAGTTAAATGTTCAAAATATTTTCCTTGCACTTCTTGGCAAAAGGATAGGTGGCAGTAAAATTTTTCGATAACCTTGTGAACCATACCTTCGATAATAAGATCAGACTCAAATTGAATCCGTTGTCTTAAATCATCGAGGTTCTCCGGTCTTGTAGCGTATACTTTAATTTTTAGACACCCCAGAAAAGCTAATCTAATGGCCAGAGGTTGGGAGACATCGCTGGCTACTCTACAGAAACCCTTCTGCTTATGCATCTGTTACGAAAAGTTGTATTCAAATATTCCCGCACTATACGAGCATACTGGGGAGGAGCTCCGCCCTGCTGAAACCACGTACTTAGACAGTTTGGGCCATACAAACGTTGAATTTCAGGAACGATTAAATTTGGAAGCATGTCCAAATTTCTCTCAGCTTTTAAATTCCCTTCTATGAAAAATTGCCGTATAGTGCGAGTTCCATACAACCCTGCCCAAACATTTATTTTTTTAGGTTGCTGGGAATGCGCTTCTCTCATCCAATGCGGATTTTGTTCTGACCAGCACCTATAATTATGACCATTCACATTCCCATTTAGCATAAATGTCGCTTCATGAGAAAAAACAATGTTATTGAGGTTATTTTCTTCCCACTTAGCTATGATGGTCTCACATAATTCGTTTCTTATACCGAAATCATCGTCTGACAGCTCTTGAAGGAGATGACGCTTATAGGGATGAAATTTATTTTCCTCCAGAATTATTGACACTGCGCTAACTGTTTTCTGTACCGTTGATTTGCAATTTAGGTAGGTACGGGGTTTGGAAAATCGTTATTGAATAAATCCGCCACCTCTTTATAGGACCTCACACGATCTCCGTAACCACGCATCATAAGCAGTATGATTTTTTCTCGTTTTTTATATTAGCCATTATTAAAAAGCGAGGCGGATGGGATTGACAATATCCAATTTTACTTTTACGTCGGTCGAGTATTACGGTTTTTATTTCTAATGTAACAAAGGTAGATATCACCTATTTTATTTTTTTTAACCAATTTTTTGTTAGAAAAGTAGATGTTTTTGCATTTGTCAATCGATAGCTTCCAAAAAACGAAGATAGGAATGTGCATACCGTTTCCATTGATCTTGTAAGGCTTAGATTTTACAGCCTGTCAAAATGGTTGAAGGTAGATACAGGACACTGGGCGCTAAAAAATTAAATAATATACATGGCGTTCCGTTTAAATTATCACAGTTGCTTTTAGTTTTTAGTAGAAGCGGCAACACTGTATCACTGAAAATATTTTTGTTGGATAGAGCATGATTGCTCCCTAATTATCGTCCACGTCACTTTACAAATAGCTGAGATAATTGAGCGTTTTCAAACTTTTGGGACACATGGGGGACATGTTATATATATATATATATATATATATATATATATATATATATATATATATATATATATATATATATATATATATACTTCTATTTAGATTTCCACAAGTACTAATTTTTAAATAAGACATTTTTTTATTGGAAACTTGTGTAAATAAATGTACAAATGAATTCAACAATTACAGAAATTGAAATAAGGTAACTATTTTTAACAAGTATAGAATATGAAACAAGGTAACTAATTTATATTTAATCTGGACGAGTGCGTTTGATTTCGGGTAGTTGATCTAGGACATGATGTAGAAGGTGTAGAAGTGGGGACGTCAGGAATAGTTGCAGCATAAGTGATTGAAATTCTGGAAGATTTGCAGTTGGTTGAAATGTCGAATCAACGTGGTTAATAATATTCTTCCAAATTTGTGGCATTCTAGAAGTGTCATCTCATTTATTAAGGGCGTTTGATCTTCTTTCGATTTCAACTGCTTCTCTAATAATTCTTTCTTATAAGGTATATGGAGGTGCAATTAAACCGATATTGTTGGTGTTAATTTGGTGACCTGTATTTAAATGATGTGCAGCTAAAGACGATGATGGATTGTGCTATTTAATTTCTAGTTTGTGTTCATCGGCTCACGCATGTAATATTCTATTAGTTTGTCCGATATAAGTTCTTCGACAGTTTTTGCACAGTATCACATGCACTCCTTGGTTTTCATTGGGAACTTCGTCTTTGGTGTTTCTTAAAAGTTGAGACACAGTTGAATGTGGTTTGAATACCAGTCCGAAGTCGTTTTTGGCCAACTTATTTCCTATTGTCTGTAATTCCTTTTATATAAGATAGAATAGCGGGAGTCTTGCGTTCATTGTTTGACAAGTCTTCTCCGATACTCCCTAGCTGCGTACCTTGAATTCCCATTTGCGAACCCATAAATAAAATGAATGTCGGCTTGTTCGCTATTTGTAAATGTAAACGGCATGTTACACTAATTAAAAGCTGGCAAATCAAATGAAATAACTTTTTGAACTTAAAAACAATAATTAATAACAGTGAAATTATTCAAGATGAAGCAATTGTTTGTAAAAAGTCAAACTGTCGTTTCAAAATATAAAATTTAATACTTACTTATTTTCCAAGAAGTATCATATTCTGTTGCAATGAAATAAGGGTGCATCATTTAGTTAACTTAAGACGTTCTATTCTTTTATTGTACGTCGCTGTGAAATGTGTATTGAAAAGAACGGTTTACATTTTGAACAAAGTGTCTAATTTTATTATACTAGTGTTATTGTTATTTATTTATAAATCGTTATTGCTAAGAATTCTTATTAATTTCACAATTATTAATTAAGTATTGTTACAATAATAAATAAGGATTGTTAAAATTAGTGTACTAAACAGATTTCAATTTACAAAAGTCTTGTATTTGAGTATGGCCTGATACAGTGGCGGCTCTTTAATGAGAGCAAGTGAGCAGCGGTCTATAACTTATTAGAATCTCACTTAAAAACTACATACATGTTTATTGCGAAATTGATACATACATAATTATACAGAAAGTATTGACCGCATAACAATAATAATTATGCATTTCTTTTTATATGAGGATAAGACAATGGATACTAAAAAAACCGATAATCTACCTATTTATAAATGAAAATGTATTTGAAATTTTAAAGAAACGATCGTTAGGTACTAAAATGGCTCTAAATGTTTTATTATATCGTTTTTATTAAAAACTTTATATTCAATTATTCACATGAAGCACATTACTTAACTGAGTACCACATCAAACATTAAAAATCAAAATAACTCGGAAACGCACAGGAATTTCGAAACAGAAGAAGGGACATTATTTTTGTTAAACTGTATGTAGATAATGAAAACAACAGTTTTTTTAAAAAATAGTCATTGGCGTAGAAGTTCTGTTTATGAAAGTGGTTGAGCACCCCCTCCACTCCGCCACTGTGCAAGTTTGTGAACAATCTTATCGCTTGTTTTATGCCCCTTAATTAATAGACATTATCCCCCCAACATGAAAAAAATTTAAGCATTCGTTTATGAGTTATAATGAAAATTTGAGAAAAAAAAATATATTTAACACCCTGTATCTCGGAAACGAAGCCTTCTACGACATATGCTTATAGAAACTTTTCTTTTAGAAACACGTGTTCTATCTCCTGTATATATATATATTATATATATAATATATATATATATATATATATATATATATATATATATATATATATATATATATATATATATATATATATATATATATATATATATATATATATATATATATATATATATATATATATTATATATATATATATATATATATATATATATATATATATAGTATATATACAGTACAGTATGATTTAAAAAATAAAATTATGTGCGCTTCCGGTCAAACAGGAAGCTTCAATAATTATCTAAACCAAGCATTTAATAGAGTATTTGTAAATGAATAAAAAACTATTTAAACACTTTCTTGTGAAACGCAATACAAAAGAGTTATCGAGTGCGTCCGATTATATTGAACGCACTGTGAATATATATATATATATATATATATATATATATATATATATATATATATATATATATATATATATATATATATATATTCATGAAATTTCATCTAACCATTGCACCATAAGCTACTAAAGTACAATGCGTACAACGCGTGCTCTAGAAATTGTAAACACAAGAACTATTTTCAATATCCTACTTTGGGGAGCCATAATTAAGAGTAAAATATTCCTATGCCTCATACCTGTAACATAATCTAAAATATTTCTCTACAAATAATAGTATCGTTTGTATTATGCTTTAGATAGCCATCACCATTTCTTTGTGAATATGTAACTGTCAAGACATCATGACAAAGGAAGGCTTCGCTTTTACTTCGTTTGGGCTTCAGATTTGCTGGTACTTTGAATTAAGGTACAGCGAAGAAGTGAAATACAATAACTAAATGTAGTTATTTATAATAACATAATGAATTACCTCAATTAAACTCTAACAACTTTTCACACATTTAATGAATAAAATGAAAACAAAATCCGATGTTTATACATACAGCAGGCATAAATCAATAGTTACTCTGAAGGAAGAAATGACATTACAATTCACGTTATTTCAATTATGTGATATCAAAATATCATCCCAAAAAATCAGATATTTCCGATTTATGATGTTTTTTAAGAAAAAAATGACATAAAGATCTACGATGTTTCTAAATTTCAACTAGATGTGTCAGAATGAATTTCACAGTATGTTTGGCCATACAAAAAAATACTTGTATCTGTATGCAAATTCGTAGAGATCACGTTGAGGATCAGAAATATACAACCTTTTTTATGTTTATTTCCAATGGAGTGTACGGATAAGTTTTAAGCTGTTACGGATCTCAACATATGCAAGCGCAATAAGATTTGATTTACATACATCTATCTTGTTTTGCACGTATTCGTTCGGATTTGGTTGAAAATTGGATTTATTTCCTTTCAACAAATTTACATATTCAGAAATTTTACACAATATAATGATAATTCATTTGATATTTTCATATAAATTAAATTAGTATTAATTATAAAAACAAACAGCGCTACTTCATAAAGTGCAGGCGAAGTTAATTAAATTCTGCATGGGTAGAATCTGAATTTAAATATTTGGCGTTATTTTGCTAAAGCTTTAAAAGCTTCGAATGACAGATACATGGAATTTTAAAAGACGCTATTTTGTAAATAACTATCAATTTGATCCTGCTACAAATTTACGTACTTTATGTAATAGCTAGGTTAACGTAATTTAAAGGATATTATGTTTGGTCACATCGCAGCGTCTGTAGGAAGGAACGTAATTGACCATTTGTATTAATAACATATGTGATCCTCTAATAAACATGATATCCACGTATCCACCTGAAAGCAAATACATTTACTCGTACATACAGAAATGTGGCTTGTAATGTAGGTTGGTCAGTAACGAAATTAGCAGTAATGGATTTATTCAGAATTAATTGGAAAGCGTATACGTAGGCGGAATAAAAATAAATGTACTGAAAGTATTCAAACACTACTTTTATCTTCCCACTTTGTTAAAATAAAATATACGTAACTTTTACATGCGCTTTGTCAAATTAACGAATATGGATAGTTTTTAGAAATTACTTATTACTTATCTAGTTATATAAAAAACAAACGTATTTTTTTCAAACATTTAAGCTAAATTAAAAATTATTATTAATTTTATTAAATACAGAAATAAAAGGTTTACCTCGAGTAGGATTTGAACCTGCGACCTGTACTTTGCTAGAGTACCGCGCTATGCGCTGTAGAGATTCAAGCCCCAATCGATGCAAATTCTAAATGTAAACTTATAATAAATTTAAGCTAAATGTTAATAGTGCAATTGGAATTTTCACTTACATTAACTCCGGCAGCAACAAAATCTGAAGATTTGTGGGAATTTTCAGAAATTGAAACCACGTGTGTTAAGATAGCTGGGCCTTTTTTGAATAATGTGATTTAATTAGGCACTAATTACGCGCAATTTCGTGCTGTTGAAATTTAATTTTGCATTCCAATAGGAATGGAAATTTTGTATAAATTGTTTTTGTCTTATGAAGTAATTAGGCACCAATTAGACGCCATTTTGCGCCCTTGCAGGAAATAAGTTATGGTAGAATTACAATGGCGCGGCTAACTTCACAACTGTGATATTCCGCATAGATATTTTTTTTCTTATGCAATAAGTATTAATAATTAAGCGCACCCTACGCGCTATTTATGTCGTTAAGACAAAAAAATGTTTCGTCGGCTGTGAAGTTAGCCGTATTGATGTAACCTATTACCAACGGGGACGCCAAATTTGATTATAGAGGCACAAAGCTGTACACAATTGGTGCTTAGTTATACAACAGTTCATTTCTTATATAAGCGCACAATTTTACTTTAACGGCGCAAAATGGCGTCTAATTGGCGCCTTATTACTGCATAAGAAAAAATGATTTACCCAGATATTCGTGACCCTGTGAAGTTAGCCGAGCTTATAGAATTATTGCTACAATTTGTTTCCTATTGGGACAAAAATTTAATTATAACGACGTAACATTTAATTTTAAGTGCCAAACATGGCGCACAATGGGCGCGTAATTATACGCATGTTTAAATTACATTATTAAAATATTTGATGGGGAACAACACACGACCTTCCAGTCTACAAAATGGAAATTAAAATGAAATATCTTAATAAGAACCTTTTTAATTATTTTTACAGTTAGTTTGCTTTGTTAAGAAACTATATAAAGAAGAGTTATGTAAAATTAAATTTTCTTTAAAAAATATGTCTGCACGTTTTCTTACAAAATTAATCGTACTTGAAATATTAAAAGAATTTGAACTAACACTTAAATTCTGCCACATTTAACAGTATCAAGTATTTTTGGGGTTAATAGCAAAGTTTGGACATTAGGTAATGTTGTTTTAGAAGGTGTAGTCTATCTAAAATAGCACTTTGGGTAACATTAAGACGTTTAGACAATACAATCAATTTATGACCTATTTGTGCATTTACTAATTGCGGTTTTATTATGTTTGTTACTTTACTAATATCAAGGAATTGAGTTTTCCCAGACAATCCAGTGCATACCCCCTCTTACTGTTGGTGCTTGTTGCATCTCTTCCTCCATTTCTATATTTTGTAAATCTAAACCCGTTTGTTATAACAGTGTGGATTTCCTCGTCATTGCTAACGATTCGGGGCTCTTCTGTCATAGACAAAATAATGGTAAGGTCTGAAAATCAATTTGGAAATTTTGATATACGATACTTACACGTTTTGAGACCCCTAAAACGATAAATTGGTTTTGAATTGAGGTCTGTGAGTGTGTGGGGGAGGGGAGGTTGTGTGTGAGTGCGTGTGTGCATATGTATGTGAGTATGCGTGTGCGTGTGGGTGTGTGCATGTACCTATGCGCGTGCGTATGCGCACGCGTGCGCGTGTGCGGGTGCGTGTGCCTGTGCGTGTGTGTTCCCCGTCTGAAGCCACTATAACAACAAATTCGTGGTCTACTTAATTAAACTTTATATTCAGAGTTATTTTTGAAATATTTAAGATCTATCAACTTTATGTTAAAATGTACATATAAATAACTAACGTTACTCTATAAATGGAGCTAAAATAAGTTTTATAAAAGTTTTGGTTTACGTTAATGTCATTGAAAAATCCAAAAAACCTTTGTTGACAACAGTTAAGGTTTATACAAGTTTCTTAAACATTTGTGTAGGATACTAAGTAAACGCCAAGAAATCAAAACAGTATTATATCATTTTTATGGCAAAAAGTGTAAACATCTTCATTAAAGATAATTAAATTTTAGGTAAGTTATTCTTTTAAGATTTTTCATACAAAATTAAATAAGAAGATCTAATGTGTGTATATTAAATGTTAAAGTTGTAAACTGCTCTTACTCTTTCTTACTTTTATTATTATTTAATTAGCTATTTGCTTTACCCGGCGATAGCTTAACCAGAGATGGATGTGGTCCGTCGAATAATTATGACAACTACCTGATCTTAAGAAACACATTATTTTATTTCCTATTTTATGTACAATACTTAATAAAATACTTAAAACTATTTTCTATATCAATTAAATAAGATAAACTCAACAAAACACCAATTAAACAAGAAATATATAACAAAAGTACGGGTTCACACAGATGGTCCTTACCAGAATGGACTAAAGCTGCTGCAGGCGGCTTAGGATTTCGTGGTAGAGGATTAATATCTGCGGATCGGATAGTTAATAGTAAAGCAAGATAGGAAAATACTCTATTTTAATTAATTTCCCCTAATTATCGTTATATATTTGAGTAATTAAATGCGTCTATGTCAGTCAATTAGCAATTTAAATCGAGAAGAAATTAATACTTTTCTTTAGTATAAATTGTAGGAATTTGTACTAACGGTAAAAGTAGCTAGAATATGGATGAACGAAGCGAACTTGTATACATTTATTCCTAGAGGAGTATAATAGGAACTGATAACATTCAACGCATTGTATCACTTTTATTTACGTAGCTTTAATTTAACTTCCGGATTCTGCTATCATTATTTTAGTTACGCAAGAAAAGGTAATATAAAATAATAGGATTGTAAACTATAGTGAAAATGAAAAAAATTAAGAAGCAGTTGGTAGTTTATCTCCACTACTTTGACGAAATGTGATAATTTCGTATCTGTTTTAAAACGTATAATTAAAAATTTATATTTTTATTTTCAATATGCGATTTATTATTATCGGTTCAAAGAAAACATACAGGAACGGGATTCTTTTTGAGAATTTAATCTGAATTTCTACTTTACAGAAATTGGTTTAGATTAAAGGAATTTATTTTTCCTATGTGGAAGCGGGTTTTTATACTTTATTTTAGGTTTTAACAGGATAATCTGACGGAAACTTGAAGTGCTGGAGATTATTATGCGACTATCGGTCTGCAGGTTTTACTGATCTTTAAGGCTCAGCTGTACGCAGGTTAGGTAATTGCGGTAGGATAGGATTAATTAAACAAACGGGCATACACCCTTTGGTTAATTAGAGGGACGCTACACTAAACAGGCGAACGGCTTTCATACAAGTAAAGGTAAGAAAGTACCAACACAGGCATACGCCTTGGGGGTATTTCTGGAGGAGTATATTAGGATATGTTTGTTAACGCTGGGCATACGGCCGAGTAAATGTTTAGTGTACAAGTATGGTGATGTTTTTCAGACGAAATCGATTAATAATCTACTTACTTAACTTAACCTTCACGCCATTCCCTTGCGGGGTAGGCAAAACAATCCCTGCCTCTTATTTATTTTTCATTCACAATCTTTCTCCATGCTTTCCTTTCTCCGCATACCTCCCTAGCTTCCGCAAGATTCATACATAGTCTCTGACATGCCCTTTTGTTTTTAAAACTCCTTGTCTTTCTTTCCTTTATCATATATTCTACTACATTCAGCCAAGTTTTACGCGGCCTACCAGGCCCGGCGTTTCCCCTAACCTCACCCACATATATTTGTTTCGTTAATCTTGCGTTGTTCATTCTCTCAATGTGACCAAACCAACGTAATGTACAACTTTTATATCTATCCATCATAGTTTTTTCCTCACCACACTCCCTCATTATGCATTCATTTTTTATCTTGTCCCGTCTCGTTTTACCACATGCGCTTCTCAGAAATCTCATATCCACTGCATTTATTCTTCTTTCGTGCTTTTTTTGACATACCCATGTCTCACTTCCATACAGTGCTGACGGGACGAATACGCCATTATAGATTGCTCGTTTCGCAGCTAGACTCATGCTTTCATTTCTCATTATCGTCCACATACTTCCAATCACTTTCCTTCCAACATTGACCCTTCGTCCAATCTCGCTCTCAATTGTACCATCTGCAGTAAACATTCTACCGAGATATACCAGCTCGTCCACTTGCTCCACAATTTCATCTTGCAGATTAAATACTCTACTCTCCTTTCCACCTTCCCGATTGAACACCACAATCTTAGTTTTGTTCACGTTTACCTTTAGGTCCATGCCCTCACAGACTGTAATCAAACTTCCTCAGAGCGGTTTGCAGCTCATCCGTACTGTCACTTAATAAGACTATGTCATCTGCATACACCAGGAGTCGCACATTTACGTCACCAACCATTACACCATTTGTATCGTTACGTGCTTGTCTAAGACATTTATCCATGTATATATTGAACAACCACGGTGACATCACAAAGCCTTGTCGCACTCCTTGCTCAATATTAAAGTATTCACTCACACCTGCTCTCACCCTAACACATGCCCGACTACCGTTGTATACTGCCCTTATTCCATTTATTAGACCTCCATTTACGCTATATTCATTTAATATTTCCCACAGCTTCTCTCTATTCACTCTGTCATATGCTTTCTCCAGATCTACAAACGCACAGTACAACTTCCTTTTTACCCTTAAACACTTTTCGATCACCTGCTGGAGAGCAACTATCTGATCGACACATCCTCTCCCTGGCATGAAGCCACCTTGCACATCCCACATCTTAGATTGTGTAGTTTCTCGTACTCTATCAATCAGCATTCTTCCAAAAACTTTACCAGGTACGCTGAGCAAGCTTATTCCTCTGTAGTTCTTACAATCACTCTTGTTCCCCTTACCCTTATACAATGGTACAATGATCGCGCTCTTCCAATCACTCGACACTTTTCCACACATAAGGCATACATTGAATAATTCACGCAATCTTCGTATAAGCTTTGCACCACCATACTTGAGCATTTCACCAGTGATTTCATTTACACTTGCTCCCTTGCCGTTTTTCAACCTTCCTACCGTTTTCTCTACCTCATTTATTCCAATATCCTTCTCAGTTTCATTCATCATTTCTTCTATATTCTCCTTATTTAACTCTTCAGTCTTACTTTCCTCACTACTGTACAGCTTTCCGAAATATTCTTGCCAGCATTTCCTCACTTCACAATCGTCCCATACTATTTCGTTTCTATCATTCATCACTCCTGCAGCGTTCTGTTTTGGACCACGTTTTGTATTTTTGACCCATTTCCAGAAGAGTTTTTTGTTTCCCTCAAAATCATTCTGCATTTTCTCTCCTTCTACAGCCATCACTTCCTCTTTACTTATTATCACTGCCTCCTTCGCTTCTTTGTTTCTTAATCTGTACACCTCATACAATCGTTTCTTCTCAGTCTCATTTTTTGCAGAAATCAGTGCCATGTACGCATCTTTTTTCGTACTTACTGCCTTTTTTACCGACTCATTCCACCAAGCACATTTTTTCTGTCTACCTACAATCACTCTTCCACATATTCGTACGGCACAATTGACAACAGAGTTTTTCAAGCTTATCCATGCACTTTCAACGCCAGTGTCTTTTATTTGTTCGTTCCACACTGTTTCATTCACATTCAACTCTTCATTCACAGCATCTACGTATTTCATTCTCGCACCATTATACACTCGTTTGTCAACCCTAATTCTGGACGTTCGCACTACGTTTGCTTTCCTTCTCCACACCCACTTTTGCCCTAAACACACTCTCGATACAACCAAAAAGTGGCCCGATCCACACTCCGCTCCGCGCATTACTTTTGTGTCTTTCACCAGGTTTCTAAGCCGTTCATCATACACTATCAAGTTTATCATACTTTTAGATTCACCTCTTAGCCATGTATACATATTCACATTTTTATGTTTAAACCACGTATTGGATACAAACAGGCTTCTCTCCACACAGATGTTCAGCAGGTGTTCACCGTTCTCATTGATTCTTTGGTCTCGGAACTTTCCTAGAACGCGTTCACTATGTTCCCTCTGTACACCCACCCATCCGTTCATATCCCCCAATATAATCACTCTTTCGTTTGGCTTACATACGTTCAACACGTTCTCTACTTCATTCCAGAAGTTCTCACGCTCCTGGTCTCTTTCTCAATTCACCGGTGTATAGCATGCAATAAGAAAAATTATTCGAAACTCCACTTTCATTTTAACCCATATTACCCGGGGAGATACTAATTCGTACTGTTTAACACATCTTTTCGCTCTTTCACTTATGATCACCCCAACTCCTTTTGCACAATGCACTTCCGTCTCAACTCCTGACCATAGTGCCAGGCTGCCATCCTCCATCTCCACAGCATCCTTTCCTTTGTGCTTTGTCTCCGATACACACAGAATATCAAGGTGTCTTTCGTCCATTACATTCGAAATTTCAAATTCTTTACCATGCATACCTCTAACATTCCACGTACCGACTCGCCATTCATTCCTTGCACAGTCGTCAGCAACGGGGCCTGTCTGTTTCGACCTTGACCGCCCCTTGTAGCCAGGTCGATCCGAGGCAATTGTATTGTTTTCTTGAGTAACATCGTAGTGAGCAGACCGGTTACTGGCCAAATCGTGCCCCGGATGATGTAGCATTCCCTACTAACGGTATCGTCCTACTACCGGACAGTTATGTCTAATGTCACGACATAATAGATAGATGTAAATAATAGGTCGTATACTTACTGTATGAATCTCAAAATGTACATATACATGTACATTTTTTTTTGTTTCTTTCTTACCTGCCCTTCGATCACACCACGCGTTTCAACCATACTTGCTGGTATTTATTAGCGACCAAATGATTCAATTATTATTTATTTATTTATTTTTATTTATTTATTTATTTTTTTGTGGCTTTTCGAGTTATAGTTATTTCAATGTCATTTAATATTTATTTATCAAATCAGTTTTATTGTCGCTAGCCGTGTTACTTAAACAAATATTTTATTAGTTCTCTATGAATTCATCGTTATTGCAACAATGTATACCTGTTCGGGTCCACTCCTTAGACAAAAGGTTTACGTTTGCTTTATACTTTTTTTAAGTTAAAGTTTTAACAATCACATGGGTTTAATAGAGCCGTATTTTTCGTACATACTGTAGCGATCCTAAATGTTATTTCGCGCCTATTTCAACTAAAGAGCCTTTTACTGGTTAGAATATCATTATCTTCGTTTATTATTAATTCAAACCGCTGGGTATAAAAACCTGTTCAAACGCTTACCCTTATTTGATTGATTTAGAAGTTGTCATTTAACATTTATTAACATGTATTTAACTGAAAGCATCGAAATAAAGCTACTTATTTAACTTAAAAGTACAATAATCTTTTATGTTTAAATTTTTATTACAAAAAAATTTACAATTTACCTGCTTTCTTGTTTTATTGTTTTAGTAAATTGAATGTATTTGAATTCAATCGAAAAAAAGAAACTTTTAGAGTAACTTCTTTAAATTTCTTATTTATTAAACGAATATTGCAAAGGAAGTGAAGTATGTTAATTATTTTACTGGATTCATATAATATGCTATTTACTATTTAAATTTTTATTATTAAAATTTTCAATTTACAATTGCTGGTGACGCGCCTACCTGCTTTCCCTTTGCCTTTACCTGGTTTCTTGTTTTATTATTTGAGAATAAAAGACGGTATTGTACTTCAATCGATAATGTGGACTTTTAGTAAAACTAAATTTTCCTTAAATAACTACATTTCTTATTTAAATGAATACTGCGAAGAAGTGAGGGATACTAATTATTTAAATTAAAACTATGAGGATCTATTCAATTTAGTATGTTTAATTTGCTATTAAAAACAGAATTGCTTTATTGATTTAATTTCATTTACAGTCGGATTTAAAATTTTACAGAAACTGGGTTTTCCCTAACGACTTGACCTTTCTTTCATTTAACTACTAAAATGCGTTTTATTTATTTGCGAAAAAACAAACCGTATTTCATTCAGAATTTCGATTAAAACTTATAGATAGTTATTGTTTATTTGTTTATTTATTTTTTTTTTGCTTTGGAATGCTGATTCGATCCAGTTAAAATTGTTATTTTATTAGTTTTCTATAATTGATTGTCATTGCAAAAATGTTTACCTGTTGAGTTCAAGACAAAGGGGCGGTATTTGCGGTTTAAGCTCACTCTACAATTTTTAGTTTTAACAATCACATCTGGTATGGATTTAAAGAGCCGTAATTTTTTTCGTAGAAATTCAACCCTACAGCAATCCCAAACGTTATTGATGCGCCTTTTTTTTTGTACACGTTACAAAAATTTACTGGTTAGATTCTTGTCTTTATCCATTATTAATTAAAACCGCTGAGTCTAAAACATGTTCAAAAACTCACCCGTACCGTACAGTAACTCTATTAAATTAGAAATCATTTTAATCCGGACTTGCTACACTAATCCAAGATAGAAGCTGAAGCCATCACAAACACGTCCTATCGCTTTGACGACCACTACCAGAAATAATCTACTCAGGGCAGAAAATAAATATTTTAACGGAAAACGGGTCTAGTGAACATGTGTGCTACTGATTCCCAACTGGATCGGGATATAAGGCAGGATAGAAGTGATCGGAATGATCGGAGTTAATAAGGTAATTAATATCGCGTCGCGCTTCCTCTTATGTAGTCCGCGGTCTAACGTGATTGGGTGAGATCTTGGAGGTGACGCGGTGATGGGTTTTGCGTCGAAATCTATAAGGATTTATTAACTACGGAAGGAGGGGAAATAATTAATTATTATATGAAGAGGAATAATTTTAAGCGGACAATTCATTAATTTATTTACGGATTTTAGTAAGGATTTTGGGATCTTTTCAAAGCTAGTATGGCCATGATTCATTTTTAGTGAATATTATCTCAAATAATCAAGTCACTGCTGTTTGAAAATGTAGTATAGAATCAGGGACCTTACTTATATAGTTCTTTTAACAAAAAAAATTGAAATAATAACCAATTCAGATTTATTAAGGGCATAAAGTGTTTTATCGACAATAAAAATTTATCCAAATTTACTGATTAGCAAATTAAAAGAATTAAAAAATTTAAGCCTAATTTTTTCCAAAAAATGTTTGTCCGTGGCGCAAGTATACTTGTTTTGTGTTACAGAAGGGAAAATATATGCATAAGGTGTATAAAGGCCGGGGATGAATTTTAACTTTTTATGCACATGTGTAAAATAACCTAAAAGTTTGTCAGTCGTAACTTTCATGCGCTAAATGCACATAAGCTGCATACATAACTATGTCGAAATATTTTTAAATCTGGTCGGCCATGAGAATAAGAAATAAGGTAGCTATGATAAAATAATACTTACAAGTAAGTACTTTAAATTCATTTGAAACTTTCTGTATTGAGAACAAGCGGTTGAAAGTTTATAGTGTTTGAAAATTGTTAATACAAATATCTGGTGTGGAAAAACACACAACTTTTCAACCTACAAAGTGGAAATTAAAAGAAATGAAAATTTTAATAATAATATTTTTTTTAAGATAGTTATGCAACCTCTTTTGCAATATGGAAAATAGGCAGCATGGTAGCAATACCAATAATCTATGTCAGATGTAACTTCAAACCTTCATGCCAGATAGAGGTTGTAGCGCCTCCAGGTACCCTATATTGAAAAGCGCACTTTGAACTTATTTGCAATAATGCAAATTTAAGAACAAAACAATCCCTAAGTGATTTATCTTGACTTGACTGGCAATAATGTTACTATTACTCAAATTAATTGCATGCCTTACTTTGATTTTCCTGGAAATAATTAAAACATTAGAATTTATTTAAGTCTGATATTTAATTACTCGCAAACCTCAAATCTGATCAAACCACAGCCACCATTGTGTCATACATAATCAAAATAAAAATTATAATACCAAACACGCTGCACTTTAAAACCAATCATGCCGGTCTTTAAGTAAACAAGCACGTAAAACAATAAAGAAAATATACAAGGAATTTACAGGTATACAATTGTTTAGTGACCGCTAAATCGCAAAATACATAAGTCAAATACAGTAAATCACACACAAAGAGAAAAAAGCTCGCAGGCAAATAGAAATGTACAGCGCTCCTTTCTCAGGTTAGACATTCATCTATACAACAATAAAAACAATAAAAATACACACTCGGCAATTGCACATTACAATTAATAACCAAATCGGTATCCTGTACCCGTTCGCTCACGCCTCACCTCTACGCAAATATAAATATAAAAAACAACCAACAATGCTAATTCGCAACACTGCCAGGGTGTGGGAGCCCTGTACTGTCTTTCATTGTAACAGCTTTTAGCTTAAGGAGTCCGCGTGCGAATAAGATACCTTTGCAAGGCAATGCTCGATTCTTTAATAGGTTATATAGGCTTGTAGAATCATTTTATCATTTTCTGCCTTTATATATATATATATATATATATATATATATATATATATATATATATATATATATATATATATATATATATATATATATATACATATATATGTATATATAAATACCTACTTGCACTTATATACGAATATATATTCGTTTAATTGATCACACACCTACACAAATTGTTAACATACGCGGTTTAACTTTAAGAAGAGTGACTTATTTATAGATTACTATTTGAAAAACACGTTACAACTAAACCCGAAAGAAAAGACAAATCAGTGTTGGCTAATTCAAAAGAAAATCTACACGCACGAAATATTTTAAAGACGAACTGTTTACAAAGATGGTATTTAATTAACTAAAAATCGAGCTGGCTCGATTGACACTCTAACTGTAACCAACATTCCTCCGATTTCAAACCTAACTATCTTTACTCCCGCAATCAACCCCCATTTTTCAAAGGTAATGTAAAAACAAGAAACATTAATTTACGTTGGAACAGTTTGCTATTAATTATTGCGCGATATCTTACTTTTAAAAATATGCATTCGTCCGTAACAACCCTACTTGTAGCACTTGAGTTTCCAAGTAACAAAGAAAGCTTTTGATCGCGGTCCGTAGCGACACAATTACTTGCTAAACTACATTAAGAATCGGCACATACGAAATACTAATCATTCGTGACGCCCCTTAAGTGAAGCAGTTTTAAGCGTACACCTGCTACTCACATCCCAACATGTGTTTTTCAACCCTAACCAAATGTCAGTTACATACCTTCTCACATTTCTTATATAAAAATATATAAATAAAATATTTCGAAAACATTAGCAAATTACGACGTATTATCAAGATATTAAAAGTCCACTAATTATCTTTTCTATTGTTACCACGATAGAAAAGGTAATTAATGTTAGTAGACGTTTAGATGCTAACTTCCAAAACCGCCCGCTTTAATAAAACATCGGTAATACAGCTTAAGAATTTTCAGTTCTACCTACATAATTAATTTTTAAACTTACTTGGGTTTGTATTGAGGAACTCTATAAAGAACAGTTACGCAATACCAATTTATCTCAAAGAAATACATGTTTACGGTTTCGTATAAAGTTGATCGTTGTTCATATATTGAACAAATTTGAACAAACACTTAAATTCCACTTTAGGATTTTTTGCAGCCAAATTGCTCGTCGTATCAAAAAATCTAATCGATTAGTTTAAGATCTGTACGCAGGTTTTTTACATCGTTGAAATATGTAGATGTTTCCTAAATATTTGATAAAAACCAATAATGCGTGTAATAAATCCCCTCTCTGCCGCAGGATGCTCCAGAAGAAATGAAATGAAGCTTAAACAAAAAATGTCAAGTACGCACGTATTATGGTTCTGGAATTATCGCGGATGCTAATTTACGTCCATACCCACACGCACGCACATACATACCACATTAAAAGGTATCACACACATATACACACACACATACGCGCGCGCGCGCACACACACACGCACGCACAGACATCACGGCCGAAATTTTGTCAAACGTCTTAAAATGAGCTAATGTCGATTTAACGATAGCGAAGAAAAAGCCGATTGCATAACCTTCTAGATCTAAATGTGAGTATGTAGGTTGGGAGGTAAAAATGGTTCATTACAGTGACAGTGTAATGTATACATAAGATGTTGCAGAAACATTGATACTGCAGTAACGGAATATGTCCGATAGTATCGAGGAAGAAACGCTCTAACCCTGAAACGTTTCTATTTAGTATCAAGCCGATTAAAAACTTCATTCTGATGTTTCTCAATGCAGACTTCATTTTTGTAATTGGTATCAGATAAATTAGGACCAAATGTTTCCAAATTCCATTCTATAGACCGACTAAACAATATTTACAAATAGTGTATGGTTACTAAAAGAAACAAATACTTTTATGAAAGGAATAATCACCATTTAACTCTACAAACCATTCCTCAATCTTAGTACAGCATAAATATGTGGTGTGAAAACCAAATAATTGATCAGAAGCGTATTGAAGGGAATTTAAACAATGAAATTACAGAATTACAGAAGAAATGGCTTTAGAAGCTTTTTGGTACCGTCAGTGGATTTTGATAAAAACCAAATTTCCCTAGTAGGTAGTAGAAACACATGGGGCTCCTCGTTCGTCGTACCGTAATCCTTTGGATTATTTTGTATGGGGATTTAAACACAATCAAATAAATATTATTGAGTAATTAAGATAAACGATAACTGCCGCTTTTATGGACATAAAGCATTAGGACAGTTAATTATAAGAACCCAAAAATGTACTGAAAATAACGGCGGTCACTGTGAAAAGAATTTGTGGATATCCGTATGTGTATAAATTTTCTAGTATTGTCAACTATTTTTCTTGTTAATAAACTTAAATAATTTTTTGTTGGTAATGAATTTTTAAATAATATTTGCTTGTTAATAAAGTTCAAGTATTTGCTCTTAATAAATTAGAATTGGGACGCAAAGCTTGGTATCTGACGTTTCGTATTATATCATTATATAACCAGGTTTTTTTATAAAAAATTGATTTTGCAGTCTGAGATACCGTATTTTAGCTGTGCGAAAGAAAACCAGCTCCGTACTAAGGGACAAAGTCTGAAGATGGTTATTTCTGTACTGAAACGTCGGGATGAGTTATAACCTATGTTATAGGGAATTTCCTTTAAAATTTAAAATAAAAATTGTAGCATCGTATTTAAAAAAATGAAGATGATGATGGTATCTCAAAATCGAAACGTCGTACAAAATATACAAATACACCACCTTATAACACCGAAAATATTGAAAAGCTTTTGTATTTTCATGACGTCTCTACAATCAATACATTTTGAAGTATTTAATAAATTCGATTTTGGCACTTTTTATAAATCACCTAGTGTTTCAGAAAAATTTTGCCACAATAGAAATATTTTTTTATAAGAATCAGAATTGGCAACTTTTCTTTTATTTAACTGAACTTGTTTGTAACTTTAATCAACTCCGACATAGCAATACGGTCCCGTTGAAATAGTGGCCACCTTAGATATATGTATATTGTATACGTACATGTTCCAATAGTGCGTATTCGGTCGATAGCTCCCTAGCCATTAAACTTAGGAGATAAGTTTTAATACGAAAGTTGTCTATTTTTATAAGCTTCATAATCTAAAAATAGTTTGGTTTCTACAGGGTGTAATATAAAAGCGGTACAATATTGAACTTTTGATTTTTAAATAGAACACCCTATATATTATTTCATTTTTCGATTTTCCTTATAATTTTACATTTTTTTTATAAGAATTACTTACAAGCTAGATCTTACAGCTTTGAGATATTTTCAAAGTTACCTAACTAAAAACTGACATTTTTATGTAGTAATTCAAGTAGGCGTATCTCAGTTATTTTTAAAGATAAAAAAATAATCTTGAAACCTTTATTGAAGATTTACCTTTATAAACTCTTAGAGAAATGTGGCGGCAATTAGATGGCGCTACTCCGGATTTTAACATAAACGTTAGAAATTATTTAAATTTCAAAACAAATGGATTGGAAGAGGAGGGCCGATCTCCTGGCCTGCAAGATCGCCTGACTTGTCAAAGCTGGACTTTTTCCTTTGGGGTTGGATTAAAGAAAAAGTCTATCAAATTGCTCCAACGACTGTAGATGATATGAAGGCAAGAATTAGAGACGTGATTCAAAATATAAATGTTTCCACGTTACGAAAAGTAAATTTGTAGTTTATTCAAAGACTTTATGTTTGCCAGTAACAAAATGGTGGCCACATTGGAAATTTATTATAATTTTAAGTGTTTGT
Source organism: Vesta saturnalis (assembly GCA_036346205.1). NCBI lineage: Eukaryota > Metazoa > Arthropoda > Insecta > Coleoptera > Lampyridae > Vesta > Vesta saturnalis. Next base: position 1,422,598 of record JARFJB010000156.1, on the reverse strand, counting down.
ATTTCAGTTAATATTTTTTAGTTTCTTATGTATCCACAGCTTGCTTTGATCGACTAATGTTACTCTTCATCACTGTTATCAACGAAATAAATTGAACAAACTTAAATATCTCCGAAACTATTAGAGATAGGTATAGAACATATTTAATAGCCGATTAATAGACGAAGACAAGGCATTAAAAAATATAGGGTGTGCCATTTAAAAAAATGAAGATATAGCGTTTTCAAATTTATGTTATTGAATTAATTTTTGTGATCACTCTGTATATTGAAATTAATTTTGACAATAGATTAAAGTAAGCTTATGTATGAATAAATTCTATACCAAAGATTATTTAAAAAAAATGAAGATATAGCATTTTCAAATTTACGTTGTTGAATTAATTTGTGTGATCACCTGTTTCAAAACAAATGGATTGGAAGAGGAGGGCCGATTTCCTGGCCTGCAAAATCGCCTGACTTGACAAAGTTGGACTTTTTCCTTTGGGGTTGGATTAAAGAAAAAGTCTATCAAACTCCTCCAACGACTCTAGATGATATGAAGGCAAGAATTAGTGAAGTGATTCAAAATATAAATGTTTCCACGTTATGAAAAGTAAATTTGTAGTTTATTCAAAGACTTCATGTTTGCCAGCAACAAAATGGTGGTCACATTGATCATTTATTATAATTTTAAGTGTTTGTATTTCAGTTAATATGTTTTTTAGTTTCTTATGCATTCATAGCTTGCTTTGACCGACTAATTTTACTTTTCTTCAGTGTTATCAACGAAAAAAATTGAACAAACTTAAATATCTCCGAAACTATTAGAGATAGGTATAGAGCATATTTAATAGAAATGAAAGCCGATTAACAGACGAAGACACGGCATTAAAAAAATATAAGTTGTGCCATTTAAAGAAATGAAGGTATAGCATTTTCAAATTTATGTCATTGAATTAATTTTTGTGATCACTCTGTATATTGAAATCCAATTTTAACAATAGATTAAAGTAAGCTCATGTATGAATAAATTATATACCAAAGATTATTTTTTTATCTTTAAAAATAACTGAGATACGCCTACTTGAATTACTACATGAAAATGTCAGTTTTTAGTTAACTTTGCAAATATCTCAAAAACTGTAAGATTTAACTTGTAAGTAATTCTTATAAAAAAGATATAAAATTATAAGGAGAATCGAAAAATAAAATAACATGTAGGATGTTCTATTTAAAAATGAAAAGTTCTATATTGTACCGCTTTTATATTACACCCTGTAGAAACCAAACTATTTTTAGATTATGCAGCTTATAAAAATAGACAACTTTCGTATTTAAACTTATCTTCTAAGTTTAATGGCTAAGGAGCTATCGACCGAATACACACTATTGGGACACCCTGTATATATATATATATATATATATATATATATATATATATATATAAATATTTATAGTATTCAATCATCTTTGTGAAGATGTTAATATATTTACATCAACTAAGGAGTTTCAACAATATCAGTTGTGCTCGAAATATGTTTGTAGATCCATAATTATAAATACCTATCGTAATTTATAAATTCTGTTAGAGAATTTGCGCTTCTGGGGCCCAGCCTTGCTTGGTTTCAAACTAATTTGTGACAGAATTTTAGTTTCGAAAAATCGCGTGCACCTTAGAAATTTTGAAAAAAATGATTTTTCACACCAGCAAAAGTCCTTTTCTGTAACAGGTACTAAACAAAGTCGTTCAGAATGAAAAATTACATAGATATGCAACATGTCAAGTCTCTAAGCCAATTTTGATTTTTTTAGATTTTTTTGTTATGTTAAATAAAAAATTAGCGAACCAAAAATGTATTAGTCCAGTGTTACGGTATTGACGAGAGATCAATTTCTTCTGTAATTAACCTTTTTAATGAAAAATATCCTGATGCAATAGTACAAAAATCATATGTGGGCTGGCAAGTTTTTGCAAACTGGAAATGTAAATAATTAAAAAAAAACAAAAGGTATGAAGCGGTAACATCCGTGCATTTAAAGCACAATTGTCATGAAGGTAAAAGGTTTTACCTTTGATTGTCCTAGGGAGAAGAAATCTAAACAACCGACATTTTCATGAGCAGATAATAATTTCGTACGAATCTACTTTCACAACAAACGGCGTCCCTTCATCTCAAAATCGTACAGTTTGGAGCGAAGAAAATCCACAATCCCAAATTAATTCCATAAGGCAATACTTTAAAAAAATTAATATATGGTGTGCAGTTTCACATAGACTTGGTCTCATTGAGCCGTTTTTTTATTGAAGGAAACCTTAATCAGAATACGTACGCGATGATTCTTGAAGAGTTTGTTGATGAACTTCTTTTACAAGTACACCAGATCAGTTACTTTCAGCGTGAGGACTGCCGAGCCCACTTTACTGTCTTGTTTCCAGCTCACTAAATGAACAGTCTGACGAAATATGGATTAGGAGAAACAGTAGGAGATTTTTGTGGTCACCAAGGTGATCTTCCTGTTATGGATGTTTTGTGTGGGGCAGATTAATACAATTATTTTACGCTGAAAGAATTCCAAATTATATTGAAGAGTTAAAAAATAGGATTCAAAACGCTACCGCAACAATTGCTTCGGAACAGATACAAAATTCTTATAAAGAATGTAGATTACGTATTGAACATTGTGCAAACTTAGGAGGTGGTTTAATTAAATAAACTGTCATAACTCACAGTAGATAGGTAATTTTGTTTGATTAATTTGTTATTGTTGAAGGATGATTATCCAACAATGAAAACAAAGTTTGTTTTATTTTCTGCAGGGGTGTTTCATGGGAAATGTTGTACATTAACATAATTTTCAATTCTGACCAACTTTTTTTAGTAACATTTTGTCGTATGTCTTACAAAAAAGGACTTTTACTAGTGTAAAAGATCCTTTTTTGTCAACATATCCAAGGCACACTTGATTTTTTTGAAACTAACATTCTATCACAAATTCGTTTCAAACCAAGCAAAGCTGGACCCCAGAGGCCTTTTATACGAGTCATCTAATCAATCCGGGGACACACTGTATATATATATATATATATATATATATATATATATATATATATATATATATATAAAAAACTCATCACTCTTACATCAAACGTATGAAGGTCATGTCCCAATTTGTACATGCTGTTTGATAATTTTATTATTGAAACACCTCTTTATTTCTGCAACATTAGTTATTTTTAGCATTAAGCTAAAAATGATAGTTTTGCGAATACTCGCAAAAATAGGTTCTGGGCGTGGGATGCATGACCATTTTTGTGCTGACGTTATTAATTCATTAAATATATTTTACACATTTTTTTGGTGACACAGTTTAAGTTATGTTTGTAGCATTGGATATCAACGCTCCAAGCGAATCTAATATATAACAGTTCTCTGCAAAATATTTGTTTCTGAACTACTCTGAAACTTAGAAGTTCAGTGTTACTTGACGGAAGTACAAAATAGTTGTTTGTATCACTAGGCCAGAAACAATAGCATGCTTTGAATTTTTTTTGAATTGATAGATCCATCTACTGTCAAATACTGAAATTTTAAACATACCAAGATAACACTGGTCAGTCAGCAGTTATACCGCAATCGTGCCATTTTTCCGATAGTTACTTACAAATCGATTTTTACAGCTGATCTGATATAATTATTTAAGTGCATAGATTTTGGGTTTAGTTCGTGGATGACATTGTAATTGTTATAAGATTTTACTGCTTCTTTTCTTGTCATATGGTATTTTTCATTAAATGTGTTTATTGTAACTTTGTGACCTTGTTTATAATCTGCAAACTACATTTGAGGAAAATTGAAACGAGACAAAGTGGAATTAGTCCACTTGACCCCATCAAGTGCTCTAAGTCTCTACAAATGAATATTTAGTGTCAACAGCTGGAAATGGCAAGAGATTATAAACGAAAAGCTTCTCGGCAGAATTGGACGACGATCTATATGGTTGCTGTTATTTCAGTTATCACAGATAAAAGGATACGCTTTAAAGAAAAGCTGACAATTATGACCAACAACAAAGAGGGCGACCTAAAGCCTTTCTATGTAAAACAGTTGAGAGGGTTGCGGAAAGTGTTCTCGAATGAAGAAGAACTCTATCTGGTAAACCATTGTTTATTTGTGGAGCGAAGGTATCTTGGTTTACGAATTTCCGATCTCGGAACACCTAGTACAGCAGTTTGCTCAGCAAAATAACAGGACACAGAGATACAGAGAAAAGGAAGCTTCTTAAGCGCCACCCAGAGTTGTTTCTGAAAAAAACTTTTTATCGGGAGGCTCTGAATTTAACGTAAAGGCTTCCTTTGATTTACTAAGTGAGATGTTTGATAAGTTTAAGTTTCCCGCAAGCAGAGTATGTAACATAAACGAAACTGGCATTTCTACTGCCTCTAATGAACGTTCAAAGATCACTAGTTTAAAAGGAGAGAAACAAGTTGGAAATATGACTTCTGCTGAAAGAGAAGTAACCACAACTGCAGTTACTTGTTTTGATGCAGCAGGGCAGTATGTTCCATATCTGGTTATTTTTCCAAGGATCAAAAAGAATATTGAATTATTGAACCGTACTTCCCCAGTGTTGGTCGGCCACCCCCTGATTGGATGCAGACAGATGTCTTTCTGTAAAATGTTTGAACATTTCCTCCATTATTTCAAACAGTTCTCAAATGATTCAGTTCTGTTAATACTTGATAGGCATACAACGCACACTAAAACATTCAACTAATTGACACAGCCTTACAGAGCAATACACATATACTGTGCACCCATCTACACACTTCACATCATCTGCAGCCTCTCGACGAAATAAAGTAAATTGGCTGGTGTATTGAGTTAATTCAAAATCTGTAAAAATTCCTTCTTGGTAAAATAAATTGGCCACAGTATTAAGATATTGTATAATTTCTGTAAATAAATACTTCTTCGTTTTTCATTTAATAGTGTTATAAACGTACATAATAAATATAAATTGACATTTCCGTTTCTGTCTAGATCTCGGTTCACAAATACGAAAAAAAATAAAAATAAATAAAAATCAAATTATTCAAACTGGAATTTATTTTTATTTTTATTTAAAAAAAATAAAAATAAAATAAATATAGATAAAAATCAAATTATTCAAACTGGAACTTATTTTTACTTTTATTTAAAAAAAATAAAAATAGAATAAATATAAATAAAAATCAAATTATTCAAACTGAAATTCTATTTATACATGTTCATCTGAATTGTTACATAGTACTACAGATTTGTAATTCATATTCGTAGTTTAAATCCAAAATTAAATTAATTAGATACACTTTTGATTTACAAAGTAAAAACAAATATGCCGTGAACCCAGTTACTTGACATTATTAATATATGTTGCTTGAACAAATTCTATACAAAATTTAATAAAAGTTTTCTTACCACAAGTACGTGACGTTTTGTAAATAACTCTACAATGGGTTTATACGCAAAAGAAATATGTGAGAAGTAAAACTATGACGCGATCAATAAGGTTCGCTTTAGACGTTACATTGAATTCCTTGTATTTTTATTATAAAATACCGGTGTTAGGACAGAGATATTAAATGTTACAACGATGAAATAAGATTTTTGTAAAAACAAATGTTATTTATAAACTACTTTTTCTTATCTAAAGTGTTTTATTCTGGGCTATAACGCGCAAACAATCATGATTGTCGGTATACAGAGAAAATCACTACTTATAAACATAGTTTGCAGAGAACAAATGAGTTATTTATGAACATATACTTTCACGATTTCATCTAAAAGCGCAAAGACAAAAGCCTCATATAATAATAAGGTACTTGCACCTAAAAGCCTACTATTGAATATTATCTTATTTTACTAATGACATCTTTATTAGAATAAACATAATTAAATCCTTTTGAAACCGACATTCCAAAATACCCTCTACGGACGGAGGCTAACGATTAAAAGTGCTACGATCAAGTAACAAATGTAACTAAAGCTAATCACATTATTCAGCAAGAAGTTGCGAAAAATTTCATTTGACAGTGGTCAAACCATTCGCATCTAAAAGATTAGGCATACATATGAAAAATCTGGAAAAATAATGAGAATAAGTCACTTAAAGACTGTAATTGTTACGATACATTGAACGCGTTTACCACTCTCTAACACTTATATGCGCCTATATTATAATGTTAAGTTTTGTTAAATTTGATTTTTGATTGTAGAATTTTTAGGTAAGAGCCCTCCTGTTTCTTTTTCCGAAGTAAAGGAATGTATATCCTCATATGGAAAAGTATGATCACGGATTGTTAAAGTACAATAAAGCACAATGTTTAATTAAGTTATGATGTAAATGTTACCGAAACTTTAAAATTTAAATAAAAGATAAATCAAAAATACACGATTTAATACCCAAAAGGTAAGTGTTATAATTATGTGTGATAATCGTGAAAATTTACATTTTCATATTAACTAGACTGTTGACTTTGTAGATTGCGTAAGAAACAAGCATTTACAACGACAAGGAATTAACGAGTAAGAATCTTTTTAGTATATTAGCTCAAACTCGGTACAGTTACTTATTCTTACTGTACCTGGTTTGTACGAAAAACTATAGATATTATGGCACTTGAAAAAATATGTAGGTGGCTTAATTCAAAGCGATCAGAGTAACTCAGTTAAACAACCAAACGCAGTTGTCCTAACTAAAACCCATATAGTGTTCTAGAATAAATCCTCAATAAGTGTCGCGTAGGCTTATTAAAATAATCTGTTTGTCTATTAAACTCAAGGAGGGAGGTCGCATGATTCAATAAGTTGTAAAGTAACTGATATATTAGGTCTTCAAACATTTATTTTAATAATTAAAAATTATTATTAATTGTATTAAATACATAAATAAAAAGTTTACCTCGGGTAGGATTTGAACCTACGACCTGTACTTTGCTAAAGTACCGCGCTAACCAACTGCGCCATCAAGGTTCAAGCCCCAGTCGATGTAAATTTTGTCTTTATGTATGTAGAACTGATGTAAATTCTAAATATAATGAGATTACAGCGAAATTACTTATATTAATGGAATGTGAGCCTGCAATATCAATACCAAAGCAACTTGACTAATATTAATATAATAATTTAATATTAGTCAAGTTGCTTTGGTATGTGTGAACCCTTGCGATATTGCAGGCTCACATTCCATTAAGTAATTTTACTGTAATCTCATTGTAATTAGAATTTACATCAGTTCTACATACATAAAGACAAAATTTACATCGACTGGGGCTTGAACCTTGATAGCGCAGTTGGTTAGCGCGGTACTCTAGCAACGTGCAGGTCGTAGGTTCAAATCCTACTCGAGGTAAACTTTTTATTTATGTATTTAATAAAATTAATAATAATTTTTAGTACATATTTACCTTTGAACTTATTCGTTCATAACAAAAACTTATAATAATTTATTTTAATAGTAAATACTAAAATCGGAATAATAAGTTGATCGGTGCCACTATAATCAAAACTGAAAATAAATATTGGAGGTATTAACTTCACGTGATTACAGAACGCAAAAAATAGCTTACTCTTATTTGATGTTAAATTGTGAACTTAACATAAAATTCACGCCATGCTCTTGCGGGGTAGGCAAAACAATCCCTGCTTCATATTTATTTTTCATTCCCAATCTTTCTCCATGCTTTCCTTGTAAGACCCTTTCTGGTATAGGTCTAACAATGATATTCCACTATGTGGATTTAAGTGCTCTTTCGGCTAAACTCAGTTGAAGTAGGGAGCGGTTTCGGTTGACTCTTATTCTGTTAAATAAGTTTTTGACACCTCAGTTTGGAATAATTAACAATTTAAGTATACACTGGATGTACTTTAAGAGTCGGTCAGGTTATGAATTATTCTCGAACGGAGAGTTTTTACGAAGTGCAGGATTTCGGATTTGTAATAAATTCTATCAGGTAATAAATTATTATTGGAACGGATTTGTAGACGATATTCTACAGGAAATCTACGAAGATGAGTATCGTAGACAAGAATGCTAAATTATGTGCAAATTTTCGGTTTTATACCTGGTCTGGAAAGAGGTTTAGGTGGGACGGAACGCGATGGGTTTGCACATCCACAAGAGGGGATCCTGTGCGCACGCAAAATTGTCGTTTTGTTATCATACCGGGATTCTGAAAGCGTAAATGAATTGTTATTTACAAATTATCTTTATAATTTCTTTATTTTAAAATTTATTTCGCTCACCGTATTTCTGGGTCGTTACATACTTCCCTCTCTTCGGTTAGATTAAATCATGGTAACCAGTCCCAACTCGTGTGCCTGGCTTCGTTTCACACGTAAAAATGTTCCATCCCCTAACGGAAGTCGAATGCGTCGCCGATTCTTCCGCTTTCGCCAATTCAGGGGGTCGGTCCCGGTAGCTGGTGTTTTAAAATGTAGCTTGGTTTCAGGCAGGTGTATAGGTATGATTCCTAAATCTTCTGAGCTAACCGGTATCTCCATGGGTTGTTCCAACTCCAATCTGTCCAGTTCCTCAAGCATCTTTCTTAACTGGATGGGTGTTCGTGGTGTTGTCGGTAATCCTGTCGGAGTCGTTGGCTCAGGGGATAGTCCCCAGGTACGATTATGAATAAACAGGGTGACAGCGGTTGTGGAGGTGGGGTAGACATCTGGATGTTAGGCGTGGTGGGTAATGAGCAGGGTACAGGTAGTATGGATAACGGAGTGGTGGACAAGGGTGTTAGGGTTTTAGCAAGACCAGGAAGGTGTTTTAGGGAGATATTCTGGAGGGGGATTGATACAGGAAGGCGCGGTTTGTCTCGGGTTAGGTATATGGGGGGTAGGTGTTCCGTACCTGGACGACGATACCGTTCCGGCAGCCAGGGGCGGATGATCATCTTCTTCCTTCGTTGTCTTAATTTTAGCGGTACTGGTGCCATTTCGGAAATGGCCTCGTCTGGTGAGGAAGGTCCTTTTATTTGGTCTTTGACGTCCCCTCCACTTGGGTGTTGGAGTGGGAGAATTCCCCCAATTTGCTGGGCGTGTTTGGGATCGGCGTGCGCAGGTTTAATGTCTTTTACGTGCACGCGTCCTACCACTCTCTGGGTGTCAGGATTTCGCAGTTCTACAATGACGGGGGACAGCACTCTGTTTATTTCAGCGGGCCTTCATATTTAGCCAGGGCAAGTCCGAGATTTGTTCGAGAGTATATGTGTCTTCCGGAAAACTAATTCTCCCGGATGTGGACGGTATGGTCTTCTTCGGAGATCATAATATTTTTTTTGATTTGTGAATGCATGCGCGAGAGTTTCCCGGGCCAGTTGTCGGAGAGCTTCGACCCTCTTCATGTGCCTCCTCTGGTCCTTAGCGGTTAGGTCGGTCTCTTCGTTTGTTGTTGTATTTTTGGAGTGTAGCGCTCCCGGGGTGGTTAATTCTCTTCCCAGGTTCAGGATTGCAGGGGAGAAACCGGTGGAGGAGTGGGTAACTGAGTTAATGGCAAACCTTATCTCATTTACGTGCTGGTCCCAGTATTTCTGGTCTTTTGCGGTTAGCTGTGCTAGGAGAGTTCCAATAACTTTATTGGCCCGTTCGACGGGGTTAGCCTGGGGTGTATAAGGGGGGGTGCGTCGGTGTTGGATCCCGTATTCCTCTAGGAAAGATCGCAACATTTCACTCGTATTTTTCTCCTTTCTTTAACAGTCGAGTGAGCGGTTGTGTTTGTAACGCAAACTTATCGATGAACTTACGGTACCATGAAGCTAATCCTAGAAAGCGTCTAAGTTGGCGGGGGTTACGTGGAGGTTCGAGTTGAACTAGGGCCTCGACCTTTTCTGGGTCTGGTTGTATTCCTTGGTTGGTGACGACGTGTCCCAAATATTTGAGATGCGTGCGGCAAAATTGGCATTTGTCCGCCTGCAACTGCAGTCAATGGTCGCGAAGTCTTTGAAATACTTCTTGGAGGTTATTTAAGTGGCCATGAAATGTTTTACCTAGAACTATGATATCGTCAAGGTATACGAAAGCTTTTCCTATCATCTCTGGTCCAATAACGGTATCCAAAAACCTTTGAAAAGTTGCAGGGGCGGAGTGTAGTCCGAACGGTAACACCTTGAACTGGAATAATCCCCGGCCCGGAACAGTGAAAGCAGTTATTGGTTTACTGGCGTCCTTCATCGGAACTTGCCAATAACCCTGTTTGAGGTCTAACGTGCTGAGATACTGGACCTCCCTAAGTTGGTCGAGGATGCCCTGGATATATGGTAAGGGATATGCATCTCGTACCGTTACCTTATTAACTTTTCTGTAATCTATGCAGAATCGGTATTTTCCTGACGGCTTTCTCACTAGTACGACAGGGAAACTCCATGGACTCTGGGCCGGCTCAATTATGTCGTTTACAAGCATTTCATCTACCTCCTGATTAATGATTGCTTGCATGGCCGGGTTTCGGGGATAGTACCGCTGTTTGGCCGCCTCTGCTCCCGGTAACAATTTTATCTGGTGAGTGACACTAGTGGTCCTCCCCGGCGACTGCTTAAATTTTTCTAATTCTACTTCTAGGAACCTGTTTAACTGGGTTAGTTGCTGCTCGTCTGTCCCATGGATTCCATTTAAACCTGGTTTACCGTCGGCTTGCAGTCGAATTACCTCACCGTGTATCGTCATACTCCTGTTCCCGGGTTGTATGCTGGCCTGAGTCGTCTGGAGGAAGTCCAATCCGATTACCATGTCGGTGGATAGATTTGGTAAGTAGTAAGCGAAAAGGTTATAATTCTGGTGTCCTATTTCCACAGGGAATCGATACTGGCCTAACGATTCAGTCAGCGAACCATCGGCTAGCTTTACCGTCTCGGTTCTTAGCGAGTCTGGATATATCTGGTGTCTTATAAGAAGGTTTTTCACCTGGGGACCGAAATAGGTCTTGGACGCTCCGGTATCTATCAGGGCTTTCAGCGGTTTCTGAAATAGGTGTAGGAGCAGGAAAAGTCTGTCATCTGTAGAGATCGGTAGAAGCGATGGCGATGGTGGTTTCTGGAAGAATTTCCTTATCTGTTGTAACCACTCATTCCAACCTTCGGGGCTCATCGTAATTTGGTTGCAGTGTACTGGTGTAACTGCCGGTATATCTAAAGGTGCCTGAATCTCCTTTACCGGCGATATCCGTTTCCCGACGTCGGACAGGGGCAGTTTTTGGATAAAATTCCTCTTTTACCACATCGTGAGCAGAAGGCTTTAAAGACTCCCTGGCAATTCCCTCGGAAGTGACCTTTTTCTCCGCAATTCCAACATACTTCTTCTCTCCGGTAAGTATTTGATTTACTTGTTTCAGGTCTAACGTTTTCTCTTTCAGGCCGGTTAATTGGTGTCGGGGTTGTTGAATTTGTAGATAAGCCACTGAAGTGTACTCGGCTTGGATTACGCATAGTTGGGGGACTGTGACTATGTTGGGGTAGCATCTCGTATTGATTTGCCATGGCCAGGAGTTCGGGTAAGTTATTGAAATCTTTTTGTCGAATGTAGAACTTGTACTCGGTTTTTAGGTTATCGTAGATCCTTTCTAATTGAGCTGAATGGGACATCTGTCCGTGTCTGCGCATCAGGGTTGAGAGGGCAGTTACGTAGTCCAGGGCTTTTTCTTTCGGACGTTGTACCCGATTCCGAATTTCTTCTTCAAGGCGACTCTGGTATCTCGGTGGTAAAAACTGCAAATGAAACGAATACAGGAATTCCTCCCAAGTTTGCCAATACATTTTGTTGTTCCTGTACCAGAAGAGAGCATTATCTTTAAATAATTCAGGAAGTGCTAACAAAAGTTCTTGTCCGGATATTTGATAGCATGTTTGCAATTCTTGAACTCTTTCCAAGAACGATAAAGGATCACCTACACCGTCAAATTTGAGTCCCCATTTACGTACTCGATCGCAGGTGTCTGCACGTTTATTAAAGGGATGGGCTGGTAGCATCTCCGGTGGTGAACTTGATGGTGATGAAAATAAATGTTCGGGAAGCAAGGGAGTAGTTACTGGTGGTATTACTGTACCTTCTCCAGTACGTAGGAAGTGAATCAGGCGAGCTCTTAGCTCTTCTACATTTCCAGAAGTGTCTAGGTGATATTTTCCTGTTTCTTCGATGAGTGCATCTTTTCGGAGTTCGTATACCCAGCTGACACAAACGTCTTCAGTACTCTTCGTTGTACTCATTTTATAAATGGTTTGCTGGCAGGTTTATTATAAAAATGTTTAAAGAACTGGAAGAGAAATATTATGTTATGTTTAAACTATATTTTTGGTGTTAGATTTCCTGTAACAAAGTTAAGTTATGTTTTAGTTTGTTGTTTCTGGAATCAAAATTGTATTTATTAGTCTTAAGCTGGAAATTAATGTTTAGATTAATTTATAACAACAATAATTCAATCTCTGAAATAGGTTTATAATTATTAATTTTTCTGATTGATTTCCACTCAATCTACTAGGGTTGGCCTGGTATTATCTAGATTCTGTAATCAAAATGTTTAATTTCTGGTTGCTGTAATCGGTGAATTACATCAATTATGTCCGGGTGCTGCAGGTTATTTATCTGTAATTAAACAATAAGTTTTTGATGTTCTGGACACGTTGCTTTTCTGGAGAACTGTAATTAAAAGTTAATTCGGATCCAATTATTTTCCACCTGGTATAATTAATTATTTCTGGTGATTTTGGTGTGTTCTTATTTAACAGTAATAATTTGAGTCTCGGGCAGGATTGATCAATTAAAATTTTTCTCGGCTAGCACGTTGGGACGCCAAATTCTTGTAAGACCCTTTCTGGTATAGGTCTAACAAGGATATTCCACTATGTGGATTTAAGTGCTCTTTCGGCTAAACTCAGTTGAAGTAGGGAGGGGTTTCGGTTGTCTCTTATTCTGTTAAATAAGTTTTGACACCTCAGTTTGGAATAATTAACAATTTAAGTATACACTGGACGTACTTTAAGAGTCGGTCAGGTTATGAATTATTCTCGAAAGGAGAGTTTTTACGAAGTGCAGGATTTCGGATTTGTAATAAATTCTATCAGGTAATAAATTATTATTGGAACGGATTTGTAGACGATATTCTACAGGAAATCTACGAAGATGAGTATCGTAGACAAGAATGCTAAATTATGTGCAAATTTTCGGTTTTATACCTGGTCTGGAAAGAGGTTTAGGTGGGACGGAACGCGATGGGTTTGCACATCCACAAGAGGGGATCCTGTGCGCACGCAAAATTGTCGTTTTGTTATCATACCGGGATTCTGAAAGCGTAAATGAATTGTTATTTACAAATTATCTTTATAATTTCTTTATTTTAAAATTTATTTCGCTCACCGTAAGGCCCGGCCTTACCTCTAACTTCACCCACATATATTTGCTTCGTTAACCTTGCGTTGTCCATTATCTGGATTTGACCAAACCAACGTGCATCGTTTTTTCTTCGCCACACTCCTTCATTATCCACTAATTCTTTACCTTATCTCTTCTAGTTTTACCGCATGCACTTTTCGGGAATCTGGTACCCACGGCATTTATTTTGCTTTCTTGTTTGTTTTGACGTACCCATGTCTCACTTCCATGCAGTACTGATGGGACAAACACGCCATTATAGATCGCTTGTTTCGCAACTACGCTTATGATTTTATTTTTCATTATCGCCCAAATACTTCCACTTTCCTTCCTGCATTGACCTAACTTAAATTCTTGAAATTTGTTTAGATTCAGAAAGTGCGATGAAGTTTCCGAAAATGAGCTTACCAATTTCAACTGATACTAAAATAATCAACAAACGCCGTTAATATGATTATAAGTACTTTATAGAGCTTTTCCTTTTCCTGATAACTTTACAAAATGTAGATGTTCGTAAGTGTACTTATAATGTAGGTTAAAATTAATAATCCAACAAACAATAATCAATTTATGTGTATATATATATATATATATATATATATATATATATATATATATATATATATATATATATATATATATATATATATATATATATATATATATATATATATATATATATATATATTGGAATGGCTAAATATAATTATATCGTTCAAAATCTCTGATGGGATAGAGTTCAATTTGATTTGTTAATAAGTATTTATTATTATGCACCGTACTAGCTCAAATCTCTGTTGGGGATAGCATTCTATTTGTTGGGAAATTAAACATAAATATGATTTATTCTTTGATGCGTATTTAACGTTTTTATAATATGAATTGAATTGAATTAAATTACATTTAAAAGTACTACTGGTATTATTAAATTATTTTATTATGTGGATTCCACGTTATATCAAATATCTTGTATGTTAAATGAGCCTTACTAAAATTTGTACAATAACGCATGCGTTGCGTATTAAATGAACTCAAATACCAAACTGTCAAATTTGTTAAATAGTAACTTCCTAAAAATGTGATTTTAATTTTGTAATTGCAATTGAAATTTGGAAAGAAGACTAAATTTTTACTTGTTTTACAGATGTTTACACAGCTATTGCATAAACATTTACACCTATACATAAAATAATAAATGCAGGAAATCACACAAATAATACAATACAAATAGCAGGGTTAAGATTAAAAATTAACTCACATGTGCATCGGCATATCTGCAAAAGGATGTGTTCATACAGCTGGTTCCAATTACACACGTAGGCCCCTTCCAATCGGTGATCGAAGTTATTAATCCAATTTACTTGCTGCTGCAGTACTTCCAATAATTCCACACTGTCCCATGGATTAATGGTTGCTTTTGTTGTGGTAAACATGCTTATAATAGCTTAAATGTTTCACTTAACCACAAAATTATTAATTATAATATTTATTTAATTGTTTTAAAATGTTGCGATAATTTTCGGTTTATCTAACGTTTTAAAGATGTAAAATTTTTAAATTAATATCACTTTTCTTTTTAGCCTCCGAAATGGAATATCAATTATTAATATGTCGCAGCAGAAATAAAATATGAATTGGAAAAAAAATGAATAAATTTTATTTACGAGAACGTAACCACAAATAAATTTCAACAATCGAACTTTTTTAAACACGTCAAACATAAATCGTAACAACTGTTAAATTTGAATCGTAATAAACTTTACGAACATGGAAAATTATCGGTAACCTAACTTTATTTTAAGCAATGTAGGTTAATAACAATTGTTTCTGAACTTTTCGTCTCTTCGTTAAACTCGTATTAAAATTTCTCGATAATAAACGTGGTTATTTAGCTTACTTGTTAACACAAACACCACACTTTGTCAATAAAAATTTTAACTTTGCAAAACTAATGGAAGAAGAAGAGAGAGAGTCTGTTCAGGAACAATTCATTATATAACCGCCTGTTAGTTACAACAATTTCAATTTTTTTTTTAAATTCAAACAAGGTAACCAAGTCTGTGATTGGTCAAAATAAATTCGAAAACCTAACTAAATTATAAATTATGCTATAACTTTCTTATTAAGCCACTGATTTAAATTTTAAAAACAGAAATGAAATCTTTGCAAGATTCCGCACAAAATGATACCACACTTGACATACCTCTGTTAAAAATTTTACGAATTGATTTATCCTAAACTAAAATTGCTTATATTTAAAAAATCTTACTTTCTACACTTTAACTAAATACATATTCGTGATCTGCACGAAAATTTAAATTAGAAAACATTTATTATATGTCCAAAACCTTAATATTAGAGGAAAATTCTGTTTAGCATAGGAAATTTGTACAGTTAACCCCATTGCACTAAATTTATGTTCAAATGACTTGTACAAAGTAAATTAGTGCATGGAAATGAGGAAAACCTCTTATTAATTACATTAACAATTTATTCTAAGCTCATATTACTCTACAAAACTATAAATTTGCAAAAAACCTTAAATTTAAAACTTAACCTAATTTAATTTAAATGTTCAAATAATTTGCGTAATTAACGTCCAAATTAATCAAAATGTCATTCACACAACTTATAAAATCTGTACTAAATATTTTCAATGTTCACTTTATCGTTTAAATTTTAGTCACTTTAACAATTCATATTGTTTAACACATTTCTTCAAAAATCTTACACAAACATGTATCTGCATGTAAATATCTTTATGTTAAATTGTTATGTACATTGTGCTTAATGTTTAATATGCACCACTTTTCCTGTCGCACATCCACTTTCATTAATATTGTGAGTAATAGTTAAATTATGTTCGTACTGTAACCCTCTCTCAAATTTTTACATCTTTCCTGCATTTTACCTAACTTAGAATACGTCCCTAATATAAACATAACTCTACACTGTGTGTTAAATACCTGTAAAATACCCAAATGCCAAAATACTTTATGTGAACTGTAAATTTAATGAAACAATATCTACGAACTTAATCGTACTTACAGATATAACTTTCTTCCTTCCTGACATGTTTTTATGTAGCACAATGCTTTTTATGACTGAACCAACTTGTACGAATCTTATTAAGCCTGTTTCATCAAAACAAATCCACTTTCTTTCAAACGTTTACCAAAATACTCCATATAAATGCATTGTAAATATGCCGTAATTGAACTCAAATTGTTCTATATAGAAATTACAAGCTTAAACTCTCAAATCCCTGTCTTAATCTTATCTAACCATCTCAAAATATATATACATGTATATATATATATATATATATATATATATATATATATATATATATATATATATAAAACCGTGCGCAAGATAAGTATGAACATTATCGGGATCTGGAAAACGGTAAGAGATACAAAAGCGGTTAAATTAGAGAAAGTAATATTTGGGGCATGTTCACAAGTAGTTTTCAAAAGTTCATTATTGTTTATCGTTTCCAAGATTTGAAACAAAATGCGAATTTTGGGTTTTCCTTTTTCATAATTCCTTCATTTGTTTCAAAAGTTTTATATATATATATATATATATATATATATATATATATATATATGTAACATTTATGTTTGTTTTCAATTGAGTGTATTGCCAAAGAGGTACTTTTAGGTTTTGATTTCACTTCAGATTTATGTTAGGTTAGTCTATTCTTTAAAGGTTATGAAGAAGTTCCAATATAAATTTTACCGCAGGTGTTACAAATAATTTTGTAAATTGCACTTATTATTAGTTCTTTTGGCGTTTTTGATTTTAGTTTTGTAAATAACATTGAATTTTTGTTTTGAGGTCTAAACGCGGGTTTGATATTATATTTAAGAAGACTTTTTAGTAAAATAGATTTTTTAATAGAAAAAGGAGTTGATATGTATTTAAAATCTTTTTGAGGTTTATTAGAATTTTGGTAGTTATTATATAAGATAATTCTTCTTTTAGTTGCGTTGATAATTAATGATTTTGGATAATTATTGTTCTGAAAAGCTTTCATAATATCTTTAACTTGTTTTGTAGACATTTATAATAATGTTATGCACTATATTAATTTTAGTGTTATAAGGATGGTTTCAATGAAAGTTCTTCCACCATGGGCAGGTTTCTGATACCAATTAAAGTTTAGGTTAGATCCATTCCCTATAATTAGTATGTCTAAAAACGGCATT